>JACTOM010000194.1:5398750-5659575 GCA_015832385.1 Elymnias hypermnestra | reverse complement strand
GGCTTAGACGTTACGCTTTTAGTACTCTTCCAGAATTCTTTGAATTTTTTATGCTTATGATTATTTGCAATAATGTCCATTTTTATTTTCTCTTGGTGTTTAAGACACCATTTTAATCTAGATTTAAATATTTTTCGACTCTCTACCATTCGTGAATAATAATGACCAACTGCAGGTTTACCAAAATGGATCCAAAGCTCGAAGCACCGCCTCGCCTCCCTGTAAGCCTCGCTAACATGCTTATTCCACCCCATTACCTTCCTTCTCTTATTATATACCCAATTTTTCTCATAATAAGTAGCAATGGACGCTCTGGACAATATATCAATAGTTTTTTCGTACAATTTATCTATAATCACCCTATGTTCTACCGATTTACATGACTTATGCGCACAATGTATCATTTCTACAGGAAAATCAAAATTGCTGAACTCATAGTTGCAAATTTGTTCGTATTTTTCTAATTGATTTCTATCCCTATGCCCCCATACTATTCTATTTACATTTTGGTTTGTGTGGATATAATTCCTACGAATAGCATTGAAATTGCAACTTATTACAAGAGGAAAATGATCTGATGTATATACACTATAATCTACATATACATCTTGAACAATATTTCTCGCGGCACTTGTCACTAAACAGTGATCTAACCACCGCCTGCTGTTATCATGGGCTTCACTCACAAATGTAAAAGTCTCAGAGTCCGAATTAAGTACCTCCATATCTACACATAGCCAATTTATTTCTGAACAAAAGGATAATAACTCCTTACCAAAAGATGTCCTTGGATGGGCATTAAAGTCACCCAGAATAAAAGCGAAGTCCGTCTCTGCATTCTCAATGATGGCATTCAACTCACCTAAACACTCAGTAAATACCACCTGGTTTTCTGCACAGTCAGTTGGCATATATATACTACACACTATGTATTCGCTATTATTGGTAATGATTTTTATTGCTGCTATACGATTATTACTACATTCAATTATCGACACATTATTAAACACGGTCCTACGCCACAAGATTGACACTCCTCCATGGGGCCTCCCATGTAGGATGCCTTTCGAGATGTCTATAGCTGATTTTCCATAAAAGTCAAATTCTTCATGTATCTGTCCCAGCAATGATATTTCAAAGGGATATAGCCACGTTTCCTGTAGTAATATGATGTCAGCCTTATTACATAATTGTCTTATCTCGTCTAATGAAGTCTTTACATTTTTGCAATTATACGTGATTATGTTATTTCTGTAGTTTGTATTATCCATTAATAACAGTGTGTGTGGTACCCGTAACTGGAGCATATCTGTGCCTATAAAACAGCAGAGACCTATGTGTACGTTTTATAGGTTTCTGGTATAATAAAGGAAAGTGAAGGATACCTGACTGAGTTTCTTGTGGATTCCTCTCCTAACAGGCCGCGAAGGATTAGTTAGAAAATCCAAACCGATCACAATGACGTTCTGTAGCCACAGGGTCGTTTTTTGCGGACTCATATATGCGTTTTAGACACAAGAAAGTCTAGACTTTTCTAAATTCTGATTCATTGTTGGCTAAATTTTTGAAAATTTTGGATTGTGTGACTATTACATCCAACGCATCGTCATTTCCTTGCCCTTATCCCACTAGGCGGGGTCGGCACAGCATGGTTCTTATTGCCACTTCACTCTATCAGCTGTAATTTCTATATTCACACCCTTTACACACATATATCACCTCTTTCACACAGTATTTCACACTTTTTTGGTCGCACTCTCCCGGCCCTGTCCATCATGTTTAGGGCTCCCTTACATACATGGCTATCCTCCTTTCTCATGATAGCCTTCCACTCCTCAACTTCTCGTTCACTGGTGCTACTTTCATACTTCCTCTAATATACTCATTCATAATCTTGTCTAATTTTGTTACTCCACATCCATCGCCCCATCTCAACATTCGCATCACCGCTGCCTGCAATTTTCTTTCATTCTCCCTTTTGGTGGCCCAGCACGCTGATCCATACAGGACGACAGGTCTTGTGATCGTCTTATAAATTCTCCCATTTAGTTTGATTATTCATCTAACGCAACAATGGATATACCCTATTAGTAGAATTTTTTGAGAAAGATACTTTTGTCTGACTATTAATAGGGAAGCAAATTACTGTACTTTGATATATTCTACACACATATTGAAAAAGTTATTCTAAAAATTCATTTTTTTATTACAGTGATACCAGTGACTCTGAACTGCGATACCTGAATGTAGACCAAGCTCTGGGAGATTTGGCGCAATTTATTCAATACGTTAAGAGTGACGACTTCGAAGGTGGGAGATATAGGTGTGTGTCACAATTTTAGTGTTTTTCTACATTTTCCACTTTTTGGAAAGCAGTTATGATATTAAAATGTAAAATCTTGTAACTATGAATAGTTGTTTTATCTAATACATAAAAATGTCGTGTCATGGTGTTTGTGGTTACACTTCTTCGAAGCGGCTTCACCGATTTTAATTATTATTTTCTACACATAGTAAGTAGGAAAACAGGCTGAAAGTATACCCACCTTCCTGGACCCCCATTTTGAATCAGGATTTTAATACTTTTGAATGAAGTATCGCGCGAATACTTTAAAATTTCATTCTGCATAAGTTTTAAGGTTGACTTTCTTATCTCTCTCTTTCTTAATTGAAGCAGACGAAGTTGCATAAATATACTAGTATTTAAATATAAGCCACCTTCACAAAAATTGACAAATTAACAACATAAAACAATATTTTTACTAACCATAAAGAGTGCAAAACCACTATAAGTTTGACACATGATTATAATATATCCCCTGAGGTTCGTCTTCCGGAAAACAGCGACGAAAATGTAAGTTACCGACTTTTTGTACAAATAACTTTTGTATTTATCGTTCGCAGTAGCTTTCGATACTTCCTCAAGTCTGGATAAAGTCTCAATTCAGTTAGTGCCTGGAAGGTGATTTAAGAAGTCTCGCCGATTATTTTTACATTTTTCTTGCGATATATAATATTATCAAATAGTTCGGATAGCATTACATGAACATCGTTTCCTTAAAAGTAGAAGATGAGTTTGACAGTCTGACAGCGGAGTTCTATGCCCAGCAGTGGGATGTCAATAGATTGCGGCTTATTTATTTTTTTCCTGCATCTTAAGGGATGGAAACGTAGCCCTAGTTGGCTGTTCTTATGCAGGCAGTATGGCTACATGGATGCGCTTGGCATATCCTCACCTAATCACCGTAGCATTTTCTGATAGCGGTCCCTTACATGCTCAAGAGGACTTTCCAGGTACTTATATTTCTCAAATTACTTAGAGTATTGCCCGTCACCACGATAACTAATTACTCACGTTCGATAAAATTCTTGTTGTCAATACATACTTGACCTTCATATATTAGTTACAGTTGCAGGTAAAAATAGCAGATGTCTAATTCTTTAATATAAAATAACATCTGCTTAATTACATTTGCAATAATTTATTTATTTCAAACACACTTATAAAACCATTTACAATGTCACATTAGACAAACGTTGCAATTAGAAAAAATGTGATCGGCTTTGTCTATTAATAAATAAGTTAAAAAGTTACCGATTGCCAGCAGTAGACGCGACGTCGACTCATAATTATTTACAATATTAAATACAGAAATTACTTATTTAATCATATCGATGCTGGAAAATGAATACGTAGTAACAGAACAACAGAATACCTTTTACTAAAACTAAAGTTGTTATTTTTGGACACTATATAAATAACTTTTATAAATATTTTGCAGATTATTTCGTGTTTGCTTTCCAGAGTTAATATTTACGCTATATATATAGAAACGATATCAAACCCTCGCCATCTCATACTGAATCACAAGTAATCAAAATCATAAATTGTTTTATTGTTTTGTAGAATACCTCGAAGTAATAAATGAAGCATTGCGTGTGCAAGGCGGTGAAAGTTGTCTGACGAGTATTTCAGATGCCATGGAAATTATAACTGAAATGCTCACTACTCCAGCAGGGGTGGAACGAGTATCACAATTATTTAAGTAAGCTACAATTATATAGTCAGCTGTTTTTTACAGTTACTGTATGAAAAGGCAGTTTTTAACATAGATAAAGAAGCTTATAAAATTTTGAGTTCCGGGCGATAGTCCGAAGGCAACATAGTCATTTCTCTTTTTTATTGAATCGTCACTTAAGACGAAGTTAATACAAATGTAATATAATAATATTCCTACATATGTTATTCATATATATAAAACAATTTTAACATTTTGAGTCGTGCATTTTAAAACTTATGGAAGCTTGACTGAATTTTTGTGCATTAGTTATAATTTAATTTTTAAGGTGTATAATAATTGATTGTTTCCCAAATAAATAAATATAAAATTTGAGTGAAGTGGAGACGTTAATAATACAGTTAATTATATATATATACTTCATTTTATAAATTTCCAGTGCGTCTTGTGTAACTCATAGTCTAAAACACACGATAAATTTCAATCTGATTACAAATTCTGTAACTTTTACAACTTTCCTTCACTACGCTAAGGATACCAACTACTTGACGTATTTACAAGAAACCCATAAATAATAAAGCGATTTAATATGAACATGTGTAAACTGCCTCTAATAGTCTAATAGTCAGGTTGCTCGGCTACAGATATGAGATCCTGTGTTTGAGTCCCTGGATGAAATTTATTTTCTTTGAACTATATTGTGTTTTCTTTGAAGAAATTCTCAGTATTTGCCCAAAGTTGGGAAATTGGTGGTGTACTCAATGTCTCCGTGTGCAGTTAAGGACTAGCGCCTAATCTCTCTCTGGTCGTGTCTAATTGTGGCCCTTCGATCTATGAATGTGAAGGAATAGAGAGTACACAGTAATTGTATATGTACTAATAACATCTGTATTATAAACATACAGGTATACAAAAACTGATAGATTAAAAACTAAAATCTTGGTTACTTTCCTTGGCGGTAAGATCACCGATTTACCTGCTAAATGTAGTTTACAAAAATTTCAGTACATGTACACCACTTCAAGCTTCTTCACCGCTGGATGTAGCGACATTCTTCTGGTTTGGTATTACGGAGACCTTCGCTTACTTGGTGCAGTACGCGACACCTAACGATATACTTAATGCTTGCAATAGAATCACTGACAATACCTTAAGTAAGTTGCACAACCGAGAACTTCCTAACTTTAGAGTTAGTCATTCTTTAATATTATCAGTTGCAAATTAGAAATAATATCTAAAATGCTTAACAGAGTTTTGTTAGATTGATTAAGATAAATAGTGTTACGAGCCGATTAACGCTTGATTGTCATCTCACATAGTGGTAAGTGATGATTTAGTCTAATGTGATAATATACTGACGTGATGAGAGCTAAATAATATTACCTCTTAATGGCTTCAACCCAGCATCATATCGGAAGTTTAAATGATATTTTTTGTGTTTTAGACCACACGTAATTGTCGTGACTTTGCCCAGCTTTTTTGGAATAAATCTTCTTTATCCACACTTAACTTGGAGAGTAAGATGGTGAACGCGTGTGTGATTCAAGCCAGTCCAACGGTCGGTGGACACAATAGATTTAAATATTTGTAGAAAATTAGTACACTAGTATAAATTATACATATATAAACTGTTTTGAGACGTGTGGTTTAAAGCACTCTCGTTATATTACTTATAAGTATGTTACTTGTCAACTGTTTATTTATAGATTCTAATGCCATGGAACGTTTAGCCTTATGGATAACCTCACAAACGTGGACGCAACCGTGTATCGAATCCAGATACACACAACAAGTAGCCGCTCATACGAACACTAGCTACGATGCACCAGAAGCTACAAGTTAGTCTAGATTATTACCTAAGTAGTAAATAAGTTCGACTCTAGTAGGAATAAAACGGTCTCGCAAGCCTCGCTAGCAGAGAACAGTTGTCTCCTTCTGTGATGTTGTTATCTAGCAAAAGGAGGTTTTAGAGATGTAAAAGGAAAGAGCAATCAATGCTTCTTCATCCAGCTGGTGGAGGGGGGAGTCAGGGGTTTAGAGAGTGGGTGAGTCCCACACTCCTGGATGGAACAGTATACTCCACTCAGCGACAAAAAAAATTGATACAGCTATGGTTATTTGGTACGAAAAATGTAAGAAATGGTATTTTCTAATTTGTATAAGTCAGGATTGGATAGAAGCTTCGGCTTTGGCTGAACAAATGTTGACTTACATGAGATTTATTTTATTCTACTTTTTTTACGTTTCAAATAAGAGGTCCTGTCCCATAATCAACTTATCAATGTTTTTAATGTAAAAATTAACATGTTCTGTGCAAATTTTATCATTTATATATATCTTTATTGAAAATAATATTCGTTATCGGTATTTATCAAGTATTTGTCCGATAGTCATAGTATGGTACACGGGTATGCGATCCCGGCTCCCCGAGCTATTACTGAATCTTCTCAGTCTTCCGAGTCAGTAATATCCTACTACCTTATATTTTCCTTTCTCTTCCTTNTTTTTTTACGTTTCAAATAAGAGTTCCTGTCCCATAATCAACTTATCAATGTTTTTAATGTAAATATTAACATGTTCTGTGCAAATTTTATCATTTATATATCTTTATTGAAAATAATATTCGTTATCGGTATTTATCAAGTATATAAGTTATCGAATGAACGTATCTCCTAATAACTGGTGCTATCAGGAATATGCAAATTCCTATAACGATTAATAATGCAAAATCCATTTGTTATGCGAAATTCCAAAGCTTCCTAAGTACTAAAACTCGAAATTCACTTCCATGAATTTGCATTTGAACAACGTTTCAGGGCTTACTAACATACACACCTACCGACTGACTATAATTCAATGAATAATCCGTTTCCGACAATGTAACGTGCACCATTAAACACAGTAATATAAAAGAAAATTCAATTTAATTACAAGCAACATTAGCTCAACTTATTTTAAATTCATTACGTAATAATTATTTATTTGCAAGAATTGGTTAATGATGGTATTTAAAATACACAATATATGTTTATTATTTAATTAAATTTGAAATAAACTTTTCCACAACAAGTATTGCTTTCTTTAATTTAGGAAAATAAATTATTTGTACTGGAGGAGTAACGAATGCTCTTGAAGCGTTGATCTAATATTAACTGAATTAGTAAAAGAGGAAAGTGATGCAACATAAAACTACATAAACTACAATGACACTCCTATGTATTAAGAAGAAAATTACTAAAAAATAAGTAGTAAACATGATTTCGCAAGATAAATAAGAACTAAAAGGATAATTACTAACCGCGGATGAAGCCAGAATAGAATAGAATATTTATTCCAATATTAACTATTAGCGCTTGACTGCAATCTTATCTCATGGTAAATGATGCTACAACCTAAAATGATGATGGGATTACCTTTTTTTTGTCGTTGGGAAATACAAAGTACTAACCTAACCTAACCTAACCCTGACCAATACCCAGTCAGGAGTGCGGGACTCGGCGATGTCTCGCAATACCCACTAAAACCCAGCGGAACCCTCTTCATCCTTTAGCGAGGCACATGATGTTCAGCCCTCGCAATCTACCCTGGTGTCCCGGAGGATTCACGGACGCGAACGGAGGTGCGCAAACATGCGCCGCCTTTTATTCCGCCTCCTTCGGCGGTGAGAGATAATGGGATTACCTGCTTAGAAGTAGTTAATCTACTAATTTCTACACAGCTTGGTTTCTTAAGGCAAATATTTACTAAAATACCAAAGTTAAAAAGACATTTTACAAGAAAATTTTACCTTTTTAAATTGCATATGTAGTAAAGTTCTCAATTTATTCAACTATCTATTTCAGTGCGCCTGTGGACTTATCAAACCTGTGTTGAATATGGTTGGTACCAAACCACTACGAGCTCCCGACAACCTTTCCTATCATTTATACCATTAGAATATTTCCACCAGATGTGTACAGATTTCTTCCCAACACTGTAAGTTCCAATTTCTTATTGTTTACTTAAAGCTATCCTTTTCTTACTGAAATATATATACATGTGCATTAAATATTTGTGCTTATTAAATTAAAAGTTATTGAAAATGTTATAAATACTGAAAGGCTAATGGGAAACGTCTTAAGTAACGCTAACGCCAATAGTAAACATAATAAATGTATGGGAATGACGTATCATATCGATGTCACGTGATCTGACGAACAAGTTGTTGTGTTCTGTAGATATGGTTCTACTTTCTAAATATCTGATATCTTCTAAAATATCCATCATAATGGAATACCGTTAAGGGCAGTTTTGATCTACATGAAATTTAAAATCTATATAAAATATTTAATAGGACAAGGAATAATACTGAAGTGTATTAAATAGCTTAATAAATAATCAAAAGAATGTGTATATATAGCCAGCGTTCGTATAGCGTTCAGCGTTTCATAATAAGTAAAGATTACTATAATTGCCACTGATAAAGAACTAATTAATATTGCATGTGTCTCTTTTAATCTAAATGTTCTTAATTTACCCTTATGGCATTTCATATTACTTCTAGCTTCGACACAGAGGTACTGCGGTCTGGTATAGCTCGTACTAACAAGTTGTTTGCGGGACTGACGCATTTGCCTGACGATGTGATATCGGTAGCAGGCGGGCATGACCCCTGGTCTCCAATGGGCCCCAACAGTACACATGCAACGCCCTTGGCTCCCGTCTACGTCGTTCCAGGAATATCACATTGCAGAGCCATCAGGTATGCAGAAATACCTACTGATCATTATTATTTAAGCAATTTCCTGACCATAGCCTTAAATTTAGCCTAGCAAATATAAGAAACTCTGTTCTCTTATTTGTCTGGAGCTAGTGGCTAGTAACCAAATTACAAGAAAAACATGTCGACAAGCAAAC
Organism: Elymnias hypermnestra; assembly: GCA_015832385.1. NCBI lineage: Eukaryota > Metazoa > Arthropoda > Insecta > Lepidoptera > Nymphalidae > Elymnias > Elymnias hypermnestra. Next base: position 5,650,660 of record JACTOM010000194.1, on the reverse strand, counting down.
AAGTAATATAAAAAAGTTTTTAAAATCAAATACGTCAAAAGTCATTAAAATCACTAGCGCGTTCTTATTAAACTCACACAAAGAAACCTTGAAATCTTTTATGCGATCTTTCAGATACATTGTAATTTTTTTCGCAAATACGTTTATTAATTAATGAATAAATATTTGAAACACTTTATAAACGTCACCTAGAGCATTTTCAAAATTTGCAATTGAAAAAAAATAATAAGATAACTTTTAATAACGCTACAATACATTATTGAAATTTGTCGTTAAATTAATATTTTTTTAAACACAATGCTTGCTCCTACATCACTTTTTTATTGCTAACAGTTTAGAGCTTGACTGTGATCTCACCTGATGGTAAGTGATGATACAGTCTAAGATGGAAGCGCGCTAATCCATTAAGAGCCGATATACCCCTTACGATTTCTACACAGCATCATACCGGACACAATTCTCTTAGTTTGGCGATATGTCTTTGCTGGTAGGGTGGTAACTAGCCATGGCCGAAGCCACCAGTCCAGACTCAGACAAATCAGAATACATACATACTCAATACAATTTCCTTAAGTCGTCCTACCGGGGATCGAACCCGGGACTTCTGCTAGCAAGGCTAGTACTCGTACCACTGCACCAGCGAGGCCGTCTTTATCCCTTCCCCTCGCTTTATAGATCTCGTAAATAGATATTTCCGCCGATATCCAAAGATTGAAAAAAGAGGTACTATCTAATGATTTCTACACTTCATTTGAGTTATTTGGGAGTCGAAGAATCGAAAAAACGTCAGTATAAGACAGACACATAAATTCATAAGATTTAACGTGGAAGAAAGGAAGCATTATGCTGTTTCTTATATTCGTCGTTCTCTTTGTATTCTGCTACGTACCCCCTCCACTCGTGTTCACCAAGGCATAGTGGCAATTTAAATGAAATCATTACTAATAAGTTATCCTCTTGCCAAAAATTTACATTATCTTGAAGCCAACATTTTTGATGGTTCCACTTCTACCACGTGTGAATTGCACACTAGATTTTTTCTTCAATTAGTAGTTTACCTCTTAATGATTTCTACGCAGCATCATACCGGACCACATTTTTTGTACTACGCTGCAAGTCTTCGCTTGTAGTGCGGTAAAGAAACCCTTTGAATTAAAATTTCCCAGAATCTAAATAGACACTTCTACCACAGTAACCAGTCATCGCACCATTACACCAGCGAGGCTGTCAAAAGTATCACCATATAGAGTTAACATAGTATTTTTTTTACTTTCAACCCCATTGCATCACACAAACATTACAGTAAAGTCATCGCAATTTTGTCAAGTCATGTTTAGAATAACGCAGGTGTATATAAACAATATCTAAATGTTTCCAGTCATGGAATGTTGATCTAAGTTGCGTGAACGGAATATTTCTTACTAAGTAAACTGGCGAATGCGTGACGAGAACGTTACGAAAAGTGTGATCGGGTTGAGAAATGATTGTTCTAACTTAAATAAAATAAATATATTTTTATTAAATTGCCCAAAATATCTTTGTAATACAGGAACATAAAATAAATTAATATAAAATAGTAATGACAAAGATAAAAAAAGTTAAAAGTGCGCGCGTACAAACTACACATGTCAGAAGTGAAACTTCTTTGGCAAACTAATTTTTAAGTCTTGTTTATATTAAAAAGAGATTTCCGAACCTTGAGGCATTTAATGAATTCAATTGTCATTAAAATATTAAGTGTCGAAGACATAGAATACAAATAATTTATTAAAATCTCGAAACGTATTACAAATAAAAATGCCACATGTTTTTTATCAATATTAGAAACTATTAATAAAATTTTGTATATTAATTAGAAATTTAGAAAAGGGAAACTATGAAACATTTTTATTTTATGAAAAATAGTATATTAAATTATTAAATTGACTAGTCATTTGTAAATATTAAAACTACCTAACCTTCAATCGAATGAGCATTAAAATCTTTGCACATCTTCGTGCGCTTAAAGAAGTTTCACTTCAAAAAGGTACACGTCTGAGTTTGTTGTGGGCTCTTCTCAAAACAACACGCGTACACGTGACTCCAGATTTTTAAGTCGATCTTTAACATGATCACGCTAATATGTAATCTAACAATATTCAAAACAGAGATTCGAAAATACTATAAAAGCCTTTTTTCAATAAATATTTTTTGTTTTATATTTCAATTTAATGTGTGATTCCAGAGCTACGGGGACCAGTGAGACTGAGGAATTGGAGTCCGTCAAACAGATTGTTCTCCGAGACATGTATCTCCTCATGAGTGGAGTGAGGGCCAGTGCTCACATCTCAGTGTTCTCGCCTGCGTTACTTATTGCTGGAATGTTCGCGATATTTTACTTGGAAACATGATAAAAAAGTGTTCGTGTATCAGTGGGTACACGTGGAAGAAGTGAAACTTCTTTGACTTTAATTTCTGAAATATAATATTTTAAATTCATCTTAAATATGAGTTATTTTGTGTAAACAAAATATTATATCGATTAGATAGTTAACAGTTTGATAGAAATTATTATCAATAATAATAACAGTAACTGATATTTTATAACAGCAAAAGATATTTGTGTTTTAAAATGTACTTTAAAACGATAAACATAAGTTTCGATTTAATTTACAACAATTTCCAACAAATCATTATCTTCGTCATCTTTGTCGTATAACGATTTTTTTTCACTACCGTGCCATAAGAAGTTTCACTTCAAAACCTATGTAAAAATACATAGTATAAATACTCTTTCACACATGTTAAAGTAATTAGGGAATTTAATTACGTTAAGGCCATTCATTCCAGAGCGAGCTTAACATCTCTAGCTTACCTAAGTGAAAAGAGGGTAAAATCAATTGTTTCTTCATTTATATTAAACTATATTTCAGATACTAAATTGTTTTCTTCATTCAATTATGTTAATTTTTGTCATCTTATGTGGGGATCGTTCGAGAAATTTTAAGAAGGGGAAGGGGGAGGGGTATCAAAAACCGTCAACACCATTCGTAATTAATTAATGAATGGCACTTAAATGTAGTGCTTTAATTTATTTGGAAATGAAAAACGAACTTTTATTTGTTTTTATTTTATATAGATCCCTAAACCAATTCCAATGAAACTTTGTACAGATACCAAATAAGTAAAAAAAACTGCATGCAATGAGAAAATACATTACCCTTCGTTAAATAATAATTAGATATAACCAACAATACGTAGAAATAGGTTTCAGTACCCCTCCCTAAACGGCTGGGCGATTGACTATTAATTTTTATGTTCAGTTTAATTGAAGATTGAATAGATAAAATAACTGATTTCTACTTTAGATTTAAAGCTGGTAACACAGGTTAATATAGCTAGTCTCTTATAAAATAACAGAAGGCACAATCTTTCCTAAAAGGGGTTCCAAAGCTTGGTTACAGTAAACATTAAACCAGGTAACCAAGTATATGCAATTTTTCTTAACATGTTTGTTGCGTTGAACACTGCTCCCGTGTCCATATATACATTATAGACACGGGAACCGTGTTCATACAAATGTCGTAGCACAGAGTCACGTTTACTCTAGAAAAATTGGTAAACCAATTCCTAATATGACCATTTGTTTGCTGTTCTCAAGTATAACATGATTAAATGATTTTTGAAGTTCCACGCAAATGCAATTTTCAATAGGCATTCAACTTGTTAAATAAAAAAACCAATTATATTTCATTTTTTTTTTAATAAACGAGTTGTTATATTTTTAGTAAACCAATTATATTGCATTTTTAACACTTAGGCGTAGGTGAAAATAAAACAAGGCTAACTATCTTCTTTGTAACGGTTTTTATTGATACAACTATCTATTTGTTACAGTGTAATTTGTCGTATGCGGGTAGTTAGGAAGCGATGGAGGATATACAATATATAATTATTATAATTCCAATAAACATGAGGCGTATGAAGTTTTTTAAATACATTAAACGGTTTAATTAACAATTTTAAAAACAAAAACTTGCGTTAAAATTATTACAGTCGGAGGGTACTCTTGTTATTTAGGATCGTAATTAGGAATTTTAAAGTATAATGTTTCGAAACAATTCTAATGAAATACAATCTAGTAAGTCAAAATTTTAAGATTATTACTAATATGATCGAAATTTATGAATCAAAATCAAATCTATCAATCCACGTGATCTTTATAATCCAATGTCTTCACACACCCCAATACATAAATAGTGATTATTTCAATAATTTATATTCATATTAATTCTGTACTACTTGCGAACCGCGGCTCCATCAAATCCTATAAATACACTTATATAATACAATAAATCGCATCGCAAAAGACAGTACGTTAACATCACATTTCATATATACTTGGATGGGTTTTTCTTTTGGTCTAAATTCTAGCCTACGATACAAAATATATAGACTACGTTTTTTATACGTTAAAAATATTTACGGGGGGGTCTCAAATGCTACTTGGATACTATTCAGTAAGTTTTCAATTGTCATTAGGACGATCGTGTGGGCTACAAATGTTAGGAAGAAATGTTTGCGTGCAACAAATGTTATAAGGAAATTGATGCGAGCCATAAATTTTATGAGGAAATGGGGGAGGGCCACAAATGTTATGAAGATATTGGTGCGGGCCACAGATGTAATGAGGATATTGGCGGAGGACACAAATGTTATTAAGGTATTGGTGCGGACTACAAATGTTAGGAAGATAATTGGTGCGGGCCATTAATTTTTGCACTTTCAACCTGTTTTTTTGAATGACGCTTGCTTGCACGGGCCGCGGGTTGCCGACCCCTGTTGTAGTATATAATTACACGTTTAAACTCAATAATTATTGTCTACTATATTTTTATATAATTTCAAATTCAAATATTTACGTGGGGATCTCAAATGCTACTTATATAATACCATTTACACTACATACAAAGTGTACTAATCAATTTATCACGTTGTAATCACCCGTACACGTGTAAATTTCTTTTTGTTAGAAATTTTTACTTGTTTCTTTTATTGTTTACTAGTTTACTTTAGACTGTAATCTCACGCGATTAAAGAGTAACGTTAGCCTTAAAATAAAACTGCGCTGACCCCTAATGAAAATGAAATCTACAGGCTAAACTAATTTAGACAGTATTTTCAAAATAAATGGGCAACAATTACGTAATATTTTATTTTTCTTACAAACAGAGGAACAATTACATTGTTCTTCTTTATATTTACAATTATTATATTAAAGTCATAAAAGTCAATGAAGTAAACTTTCAGCACTCAATGAATTGCTTCCGTTATAAAATATTAAAACTGAAATTAATTATGTAATCAACTAAATATGTTAATAATGAATAACACAAAAACTATTTCGTTTTTAGGTTTCTCATACAATAAATTTGAGACTGCATCCTAATATTTTATGTAATATAACCTATAAAAAACATAAAGACCCCTTTGGAATTTGATTTTATATGACTATATATATGAAAAAACACAGCTATAATGGCAATGTTCACATTACAAGCTTAGGTACAACGTTATCTAATGTATATACTTTATATACAAGCTGTTTAATGTATATACGTATACTATATAAATAAACGTATTTTCAATACGCGGATGTTATTCTGTAATTTCTACAATAATGTACATATGACATTCAAAAATCGACATGGAAAAATAAAACAATTGCCCATTCAGTCATCTGCAACAGTCAATGTTGCTGAACCTGTCCAAAATCATATAAATTAAACAGCTTATGTAACTTACACACGTCAGTTAATATGGCATTTGCAAGGTACTGAGGTTATGTGGGATGGTCGTCGGTCTGTACGTTGACCGTTTGTCATAAGGGTTCATTTACATCTATTTATATATATAAATAATCCACAAGAATTTTGTACAAAGCAAGATATAGCGAGCCCATATATGTTATGAAAAAAGTTACAGAAAACCGTAAGAATCCCAAAAAAATGTAGTCAAAAATCGTAATAGAAAAAAAAATTGATTGGTAAAATTGCGAAAACACATGATTTTTTTATAAAGAAAAAATATAGCGTTACTATTTTTTTATCGGTTTTTTTTATATATTTACAAACGTACACGTGGGCCACTAGTATTACATAGATAAATATTGTATAATAATTTTAAGCAAAATTTATACCATAAATATTGTCAAAATAATACTTTTCCCAAAAACGGATGCCACGATACCGACATAATTAACATACAACTATTTACACTTAAATATATCTCATATATTGTTACGCGAAATATGAATTTTATACACAAGCGAATCACATAAGTTTAATCTTACGTATGGAATATTAAAAATAAAGAAAAGTATGCTTTAACACTACTAATTATTACTTACAAAAAATATGACAAGGTAACAGAAAGTGACAGTAACATTACAAAATATACAATATTAGTTTCTTAATCGATTGGACATTGAAAATGCAAAATCGATTTTGATGAAATGGAAAACTGTGGGTTGATGGTTACAGGAAAATGCATCTTGTTCGAGTTTCGTTAGTTTAGTGACGTCACGTCGGAGCGGTGTCGCAGCGGTAGGAGACGAGACGCGCCTCGCGCAGTCCTTAATTCGATTTAAGGTAAAGCCATTTAATCATCAACCCCCGTTACTCGGTTGGTCCTGTCAGAGAAAAACAAGAATTAATAATAATAATAACAATCTCTTGATCCAATTATGGTCATATAGTAACACTACATGACGCTGATATAATTACATTAATCAATATGGCTGACGATAATGGTAATACCATATAGCTACTGAAAATGGAGATTTTTTTTTTATTTATTGAAGTGACAATGCACATGAGGGTAAATTTTTTTACGGATGTAACGCGTGATTAACGTTAAGAAGATGTGCAGCGTTTTTATGCTAATTCGTTTGAAGGTTCAGTAATTGAATATTTACAAAGGAACATATGGCATTTTAATATGCCACTCGTCATTTGGGATTTCAAAAAAGTAATTGTATTACTTTTCGACACTTTTAATATTTACTACATTTAATGACAGTTAAATTCCTAACATATCTTCCTTTTTCCTTCCTTCTAAGTCGCGGAAATCTAAAGTCTTAGATTTAATCTAAATTAAACAGAAACGTATAATATATTCTTAAAATTAAGTAGATAATCGTGAAATATATCAATTATTGTTTTTAAATTATTGTACACGTTGATACTCTTTATAATTGGGAAGAAATTTGCTTAAATTTAAGAAGATTGTGGCAAGAAATATTTTTATGGCATTTTTATGGGACATCTGGGGACATTGATTTGGTTAAATGGGTCGTTTAGTTTTAACAGTGAATATACATATAAAAAAGTAAATAAATTGGCGTAAAACGTAACAAAGTAGGAGATTGAAAACAGTGAAAAATAAACTGCAATACTTGAAGAGTAAAATTAACGTGATTACTAAAAACTGATATATTCGCAATGTGCTTATAAATATTTTTTATATATATAAATGAATGAATTACTCATCAAATGTTTACTCTACGCTGATGATCAAGTAATACTTGCGTCATCCGCTAACGAGCTTCAGGAGATGCTAAATATTATGAATGAAGCTTTGAAAGGGAAAGGAATGAAAGTGAATGTAAACAAAACGAAAGTTATGCTTTTTGAACGAGATGAATCTATGATGAATGGCAATATTTTGATAGATGGGGAACAAGTGGAAGAGGTGAAAGAATTTGTATACTTGGGATCTAAATTTACAAAAGATGGAACATGTGAAAGTGATATCGAAAGGAGAGTGAATGCAGGGAATATGGTAAATGGTGCTCTGCATGCTTTTATGAATAGCCAGATGGTGTCTCAAAGGGCTAGACTGGCAGTGCATGCTGGAGTGTTGGTGCCAACACTTATGTATGGTAGTGAAAGTTGGGTATGGCAGAAGAATCACAAAAGTAAAATAAATGCGGTAGAGATGAGAGCGTTGAGAAGCATGAGTGGATTAAAACTGAGTGACAGAGTGAGAAATAGTGTGATAAGAGAACGTTGTGGTATAAAAGAAGACGTAGTGACTAAAATTGAGAAAGGTATGCTTAGATGGTTTGGGCATGTAGAGAGAATGAATGAAAGGAGACTGACAAAAAGGATTTATGAGTCAAGAGTGAATGCGAAAGTTGGAAGGGGAAGACCAAGGCGAACGTTCCTGGACCAAATCCAGGACATTTTAAATAACGGCCAGGTCAAGAGTACTCTAAACCGACGAACTTGTATGAAAGGTTTAATGAGATTGAAAGAAGCGAAGGAGATATGCAAGGATCGTGGCAAGTGGAAGGATGTTGTCTCTGCCTACCCCTATGGGAATGAGGCGTGATGCTATGTATGTATGTAAAATTATGATGAATATAAATGATTTATTTAATAATTATTTTTAAAATATAACATCTTTAAGCCCATCTATTTCACTTTGTGCGATTAACATTACGAATAAATAAATAATAATAAAAATGGACTCAAATGAGAACTAACCTGTATTGACTGCTCCATAGCTTTGGGGAAAATGTCCTCATTTACTTGAAATTCTGAGGAAAAGAAAACATTTTGTTACAATTTACAATTTAAAACAAAATATGTAATTGAGTGTTATTATTGTAAAAAATTGTGTTCATAGTGACAATTGAGTTTCTTGTAATCCTGATAGAATCAATCCTTCAAACTAGTATAAGAATTGTTATCAGCGGACCGTCTTGACAATTCAAAAGATCTTGTTGTATATACTTTAATAAAGAATGTCTCCATTTTGATTATTATCAATAATATTATTAGTTTTCTATTACTCCAGTAATAATACTTAGGTATTATGAACACTACTATTATCGCTATCTATTACCACCAAATGACATCAACATAAATTTTGTTGTTGTTTCGAAGAATTATTTCTTAACACCTATACACAAACATAGGACACACACATAAACGGACTTACTAAAAAAACTTCCAAACCACGAGGGCTATATATTAGGCTTTGATCCCATGATGGATTGAAATTTTTTTAAATTGTTTTAGGGTGCAATAATTAGTAGTGCTTCTTCACGAAAAATATTTATATTTAAAAAAAATGACCAAGTGAAAAATAAAAATGGTGGTACACTTGACGTGATCTTATCCAGCTAGATACAATCATTGCCCTGCGGCTGGCATATTATTCCGTCATAACAAAGACGCTCCGTTACACCGAAGGATCAGTGAGAAAGACGCTTCTCGTATTCGGGACGTTATGTACACAAGACAAATCACTCAAGGGGAGCAAAAATGCTTTCCTAATAGACGAGTGATATAGTAGTATAAATTTAAGTATAGCAACACGTTGAAAAGAGTTGTTGTTTACTTTGTTAAATGCATTTAATATTATATAGAAATATGTGTTAACATCAAGACATCATTAATAATACGCCAAGCTTATTTATTATCATTTTCATAAATAATACATTTCAGTGTATGTAAGTTTATTTACTAGTACTATATGCACCAACCAAATTTCCTATGATGAGCATTTTCACAAAACAGGCTGCCTGGAAGAGACAGTGATAAGGAAATAATATATTAAAAATAAATTTGCAGAAATAATTCTGTATTGCGTAGGACAACATCAAATGTTGATTATTTAACTTGGAAGGCGGATTATTAACGCCAACCGCAGTGAAAGGACAATTGTGTTGTGACTTAATATTACGCCAGCCCGTACTACAGAATGGTTTGTTTAAAACGTCGGCCGTAAATAGAGTGCGACTAAAAGAATTAAAGGGCTGAATATAGTTTATTTAATAATGCTGACCGTTTCGATGCCTGAGTGCGTCCACGCGATCCCTCAGCGTGGCAACTTCGGCGCGTAGGCTGCGTCGCTCATGATCTAACGCGGGCAGCGCCGTTAATAGCGCGGCCAACGCTGCCTGCAGCCCGCACACGCCGCCTACCAGGCGACTGGCTAGCAGAGCGGCACTCGCCTCACCCGCACCCCCGTCTAACACAATTATTAATATTGCTTTTTATTGAAGTGAAACTTCTTTAGGCGCATCAGGGTACATTTTTTACGGATGAAACGCGTGATTAGTATAAATTTATGTTTGATATTTGATGTTGGTTAACGGATTAGTTATTTCAAAATTTACTTTAGTTCATTGATAAAATTCAATAATTTATATTTTTTTTATAGCTAACAGTTTAGCGCTTGACTGTGCTCTCACCTGATGGTGAGTGATGATACAGTCTAAGATGGAAGCGCGCTAATCTGGTAAGAGGCGACATACCCCTTACGGTTTCTACATCGTACCGGAACACAAATCTCTTTGTTTTGTCGGTACCTCTTTGCTGGTAGGACGGTAACTAGCCACAGCCGCAGCCCTTCCACCAGACAAATGAGAAAATACAATTTCCTAAATTAGTCCTACCGGGGATCGAACCCGGGATTTCCGCTAGCAAAGCGAGTACTCGCACCACTGCGCCAGCGAGGCCGTCAAAATAATTATATATAATAAAGAAAATCATTAACCATATAATCCTCAGTTCACCCATAGACTGCGTTGCATACCATTTTACTCTGATTTTGAAAGTACTAAATGTTAAAATGATTCTATTTACAGAGTAGATTTATTTGTTTAAATATTTATTTAAGGACCACCAGTAGTACACTGAATGTGTTTATAATGTTAAACTTACATCTACAAATTTGTGCAGCGCATTTTAAAGTAGCCACAACATGAGTTAAAGTTTAAGTTAATCTAAAAATTACAATAAAAGAAAATGAAAACAAAAATGGCTCTATGTATTTTTATTTCTAAACGTACATTCCATCCCTCATCCCTCAAAAATCCGAAACTCGCTTACGGGAGTGGCTATATGAATCTTTTTTTTCAAGTATAAGCCAGGTGTAGGGTGTTTTTCGAAACTATAATATAAAAGTCTATAATATATTGTTGAACACAATTGTAAAAAAAAGTTCCTCACCTAACATAGGTGGTTCGAGGTGCGGTTCGTTACCCGACAAATCGGCCAACAAGTCGCATGTCGCGTCGACCTCCGAATCTTCGTCGAGATTTTCGGCGGGGCGACTGTCAATCGTATACGACAAATCCTTTTCAACACTCTTTCGCTCTTCTGATGTTTGATCATTTGCTTCTGTAAAGTAATTAAAAAAATACCTTAAATTATAAAAAAATTGTTTCGCCATAAAGTGGGTTTACGGACGATTATTTTTCGTGATAATTGAAGATAGTATGCTGCTACTGTCTCTCTTATACTCTACGGTCGACGGAGTGGAAGAAGGAAGACGGGTCACAAAGCGAACGCTTATGCCGATCGCGCTTCTCTATTGCTTGTGGAACAAGCAAAAGAGAAGCTCTCAGCTCTCGTTTATACGCTCTTTTCAACTCTCAGCTCTCGTTTATACGCTTGGGTCTGGTGGAACGTAACATCGAATCATGCTTTTTCGTGCGTGCAGCCAGCGTTGATTTATACAACGTTGTCTCGTCAAAAAATATATAGCTGAATGATAACACAATCCAAAATTTTGTTAGGAATACTACCGACAATTTTTTGTGGCCGAAATTCATAAATGAATCAGAAAATTGATGCTAAAGCTCCCATTAATTATCATTATGACATTTGTTGACACTCAAATAATGTGTGCGTACCGGTATGCGTGCGTGTACGTCTACACGTGTCGCAGCGACCACTGCGCGCTGCCACAGCACCAGCCTCACTTAGTGACAATGCGCCGCTAAGGGTCTCCGTTAGCTGGCTCGCTGTAAGAAAATTATAAATAAACATACATACCAACACATGCAATTTTTTTTTTGCCTATTTTACTTAAAGTTTTTATCTTTATATAGAACAAAACGAACCGCTGTCTGTATCCGTATATTTTTTAAACAATCCCACAAACTTTAATGCAGTAACTTAGCTATTTTATACAAAGCAGTATTATCTCATACTCAGTTATATATACAGAAGATATAAATAAAAAATATTAAAATAAAAGTATATGAACAGTATGCGAGATAAAAATCCATTTTTTTTTATCATTAATACACTAAATAAGTCTCTTCACTTAAATTAGCACGTCTGTACCTTGCGCCTGCGCAGCTAAGAGCAGCTGGTGAAGATCTGGAGAACTTTCGACCTCATTTTCAGGAGATTCGCCACATATATCTGTGCACAGAGATTAGGATATTATTTTTAAATCAATCAATTTTCTTTAATTTATCAATAAAACGATCACTATATGTCATACTAGTCTAAATCAAAGTACTAAAAACCGTCGATAAAAACGCGGTCTGGGTTTTGATTTCCACAAGAAACCCAAAAGAAGAATTTATTTAAGATGATAAGCATTTGCTAATTTTATTAAAAATAATATATTACATTGCATGATATCAATTTAAAGTGACGAATTCGCACGCATTGGTCATATAAAAATTTAAAAAAAATAGCTCACCAACGAGTCCCATAGTATCTGCGACGGCTAACTCGGCTACGTGAGCGAAGCAATGCTGCGGTACGCCCAGTAGTTGCGCTACAACTGAACGCTTCGCTCGAAGCGCACGCGCAACCGCCGCGTCCAATCGTCTTAGACGCTCTACAACAATGTTCTAGTTACCACCAACTCTGGATACCACCAACCACAATGGATCTTTGGCTCCTTAGTTTGTCAATAAAATTATCATAAATTCTCCTGGACTATAAAAAATTAGTAATATATTAAAAACTCCAAAATGATATCCTTAACATAGAAATTATGAACTTTAATCAAAAGAACGCTAGTTGTAAAATCATACTATTATTTGAAGGATTACTTAAGACAATAAAAACGGCAAAGTGAATGAGTTTAGAATCACAAAGCCAAGACCTCACAGCAAAGAGGGTCTTTAGAACTAGTCTACACGTACCCGAGAATTATTCCCGTAGAATAAAAGTAAAATAATAGATTATAAAGAACCATCAAACTCTTAATCAGTTCATCAACTAAGTTGTCTTTTTATACATATAAAGTTAGTTATGCCTTCCCAAGATTCGTACCAGTGACGTACACCCTTTTAGTGAAAGGATTGCTTTACCTTAAATAAAATACACATAAATCATGTTGTTAAGATGATTATTAAAACAAAAGATTCAACTGGGTTTATTGCGGGTTCTTCACAGAATTGACTCGTTTTTAAATATCATCAACAGCAATACATTAAATAAATGTAACAAAATGAGTAGATGTGTCAACTCAAAAATGCTGTAAAATCCTTCTTGAATGTTTGCTTTTATTTGATATACGAGTATATTTAAATAAGTTTCAAAGATGACAAAGTGATAGGTTTTTTAAGTATCATATTTTAACAGTTATTTGATTAAGGAATACGACGACCTTGGTTGATAAGTGGGGTTATATAACCATAAAAATTACAAAAACGGCAAAGTGTCTAAGATGCAAGTTTTATTATGCGTAGGAATCTAAACTTTTACATCATACAAGGTAGAACCTCAGCTATTAAGGGATTTATGGTGTAATTAATAAGATTTAATACCATGTGGCGACAATGCTCGCGTCGCTGTGTGTACGGCACCAGCCACCGGGCGTACCGCTATGGCCGCGCTGCCCTCCAACGCTGGTAACGAATCACCTCCGTGCGTTGAAATTCGGCCCACTGTCGCACGATTCTGCCTGTAAATACAAATACCATAAAACTTTTAGCACAGGCAGCTCCAAGCCGATTTCGGCTACAGCGACCGCTTAGATGGACACTTCACGATGAACCTGCTGCCCTTTGATACACTCGCAAGTGGCTAATAAAGCCATTTTTTCTTAGAAATGTGCTCAGAACAAAGCAGGATACCACTGTAGTAATTATATACTACAGCCGAAAGTGGTCTGACTTTGAGCTGGTCTCTTTTTAACAAATAAACATTTATATTGAACGTAGGTGTACACTAAAAGCGCCACGATAAGTCGGTATGTAAAATAGCTATAGTTTTGAAAGTGACAACTAAACTAAGTTTATTTTATAAAAGCGCCGTTTGTAAATTACACAAAGCACAGCATATGAAGTTGGTGCCATTGCGCTTTGACACAGTAAATGTGGACTATTCTGGATTGTACCTTATATAAAATATTAGATTATGTCTATACTTCATGTGATTGGCGTAACTATTCGAGACTAACTTGAAATTTAGCAAAGCGACTCCTTTAGTAATACGATCACTACTGTCTACTATACTTTCCCTATATTGCCACTGGATCGAAAACTACACGGATGACATCGCGGACGACCAGACCATGGGAAATTATTGTTAATTGCTAAGATCCTTAATGAATAAACTGTTTTTGCAACTAATAAATGTAATGTATTTCTTTTTTACTTTGCTAGTAAAATTGATCTTACTTATGCCTATCCTCCGTATCATCTTCTTTATCGACGGAAACGGATCTCTCGTCTCGTTCGTTCCTCTCCTCTTCTCTATCCAGCGTTGGCTTTTCGCCTTCGCTGGCATCGTCCCGCTCTGACGACGCTCCTTCTCGATCCAATTCGCACGTGTCCTCCGGAGGCGCACTAGATGTAGACTTTTCGGAAGCATCTGATGGGTTTCGGGATACATTTATGCCTAAAAAAAGATTTTTTTTAAATCGCGGAATGAGGTACACCAGCAACTATATAAGCAACACTTTTTGTTTTAAATTCATTTATCTTACTCGAAATAAAATATAATACAACAAGCATTATAGATATAATGTTTAAAATATTCGTTCTGAACACGAAAATAAGTGAATAAATTATGCGATAACAAAGTGTGGTCGAACTTTGCTATCGCTTAATTTGATATCGAGTGTCCACCTAAGACTACAAAAGTATTTGACTATAGTAATTTCGAGATAAGAAATAACTTAAAACGTCAGTTATAACAAAGGCAGCTTCATTAAAATCGGCATGTTTTAGAATTGTTTCACTCACCGGAATCGTCAGTCGACCGCGTGTGCTGATGTGAAGGCGTTAAAATGGGCTTAGCTTCGGCAAGCCGCGCCAGAGGAGACTCTTGTATATGCTTCACCCATCTGTTGCCAAAAGAGATATCTTAACATATTTTGAACATCATTTGTTTGTTTAGCTAGCACGCTCCTGCGATTACGTCTGCGTTAAATTTATACTCATTTCATTTCAATGTTAAAACAATTTAATTTGTTCTATAGATATAGACTTTTACGTAACACTTTAAACTACTACAGCTGGGCCTGACTGTTACTGTGACTTTAATTATCATCCACTTTCTAATTTGATATCGAAGAACGAAATGTATTTGGTAAATGATAATTTTTTTTTTTACATATACTATGATTTGTATTTCCTTTTTTTAATATTTTACATTTAACGCGTGCGCTTTATATTCATGCTCCATATCCAATATACAGATGTATGATTCGTCTGCCTTATGCACTTAAACATAAAAGTTATATTATATAAGAAATGTTACTTACGTGACGTATTCGTTTGCCGTGTTAGCGGATAGCTCGTGCATCTGGATGCCATTGATGTTCATGAGAAAGAATGTATTGCGAACCGCTGCGTTAGGTCGAAACAACACCCTGTCCCTGCAATTATATCAACAATACTTTTATTTAAGGAACATATCGGTACCATTTTCGAAATTTCCTTTGTATAATTTCCACAAAAAAGCCCTGTATATAAAAATATAATTGTGTATTACATATAGTAAATAATATATTGCTTAGTACTGTTGTATCAAATGATGAATTATAATGTAAAACACACAAAATAAAATGCCTAGCGCGCCACAAGTTTCCACTTTAGTAACACATTTTTATGGCACAGACCACATGTGGCAGGCTGTTTAAAAACTAACTGAATTAACTGCGTCTGAATTTTCTTTCCTTTACAATTAAGCTTCTTTAAGTGAGTGTGAACATGTAAAAATGTGGATTTAGTTTGTACTTCGGACTGGAAGAAGGAAAAACAATGCCTGCGAAACAAAATACTTTCTAATTTATCCAGGATATAACTAAGTTTAAACGCGCAATTTAACATCTGACTCCCCAATCATGGATTAACGGGTACTGTGAGTTTCCTCCCTCGCTGTATAACATATTGAGGTAGAGGTCAGTAATAGTAGTACAAAAGCATTGCCCAGTGTGAAAATGATACACAGATTTTAAATAGATTGTGTTACCATTTGATAAGTGGTGAAAGCAACGTCGAGTGCGACGGTTGTGCCAACGGCCGCAGCACGAACCTATCGCCTTCACGCTGTAGCAGCACCAAGCTGTCTTCCAGCAACAACGCCTGTAACCAATGGAAATTATGAACATTTTAAAGTAAATTTATCTTCGTTTCTTCCCATTAAAAATCTATTATATTGGTATGTAAACCACAGCCGAAGTACCCAAAGATATAGTTTAAGTACTTTGTTAAGAGTTGTTCATATTTAAATTATGCAAACGAGACCTAAAGAATTTATATCTAGAGCTAGAATCGGTATGATTCCAACTTAAGTACAAGGGCTTAGAAAATTTAAATTTTATATAATTCGTAAACTTCTCTGACCCAGTCTTACACTTATGTAACCAGCCAAGTTCAATGCATTGTAAACCCGACCGTCTAAATTAATATGAATAAAAATAATAAAATAAAACCATAAACATGCAATATTATGCCGTTTGTTATTTTTTTATTGGCGAAAACGCAAATCGTGATATTCTTTTTGATAACAAAATAGTTGATACACAACATCTACATGCTTATTTAAAACACGTTTTGTTTTAGTCTGCTAGTAACATGTTATTTCTCTCACTCAAACAAACGTAGCACCACTATAAGGAAAGAGCGAGACAAATGTACGTGGTATGTAAAGTGGTACAATGGTTTGAAGCTAATAATTTATTGCTCAACGCAAATAAAACAAAATGTATTAAATTTAGTCTGCCTAATGTTAAACAAATGCAAACCATTGTTAAACTTAATAATGAGGAACTAGACCTTGTAGACAGTACCGTTTTCTTAGGCATTACGTTAGATAACAGATTACAGTGGGGGCCCCATATAAGTGGTCTATCGAACAGGCTCAGCTCTGCGGCTTACGCAGTTAAAAGAATTCGTCGTCTGACAGATGTTGATACTGCCAGACTGGTATATTTCAGCTATTTTCACAGCATTATGTCATACGGTATTCTACTTTGGGGTAATGCTGCTGATATAGATGCAATATTTGTGCTGCAGAAAAGGGCCGTTCGTGCGATTTACAATATGGGTCCAAGAGAGTCGCTAAGAAACAAATTCAAGGCAGTTAACATAATGACAGTTCACTGCGTATATATATTAGAAAACTTGTTGTATGTACATAAAAACATTGACTCTTTTAATAAAAAGAGTGAATGTACATCATATAACTTACGAAACCAAAACAAACTTGTTATAAATTCTAGTAGGCTGCATAAGATTAACAACTCATTTAAGGGTAACTGTATACGTTTCTATAATAAACTCCCACAAGACGTTCTAAAGATGTCAATTAATAAATTCAAAGTCTTTGTTAAAAGAAAGTTGATAGAAAAATCGTATTATAAGTTGCAAGATTACCTAGACGATAGAAACGCTTGGGAGTGAACAAATTGCTCTAATTTTAATTAAAATATAGTAAACTAATTTGTTATTGTAATGATGATGGTAAAAAAAAAAACCCGACTGAGTTTGTTGTGGGTTCTTCTCGGATCAGGGCGCGAAGGAACCCTCGTAACTTTAGATTTTAAGCCGATCTTGAGTACCGTCATCAGATGTATATTAGAATCAGAGTGTGGAAAAAAAATATAATTTGACGATTCAAAAGTGCTGTAATATGCCTACTTGAATAAAGATATTTTTGATTTGATTTTTGATTTTTTGATGTATGACACTGCTTTCGATTTTGTCGAGTACGGCCGCGTATATTGCTCAGTCGCCTTATGGAAGCGCAGCAATAAATTCGTGATGATTCCGCTGAATTTATTTCAGATTTCTAGAAGCTATTTCTAGGGCTAGAAAGTCTAATTAAATGTAGTAAATGACCTCGTATCTCCTCATCTGTTATGTCACTATAAAGTGTGACTACTGTAGAGGGCGGTTCGCAATAAATAAAACTCTGGTGTGACTCACGAGTACGCTGATCTTCTTGGAGTCGGTGCGTAACGCTAGCTCGCCCTCGTGCCTCAACGCATGCGTCGTTAAGTCAAGCCGCCGTAGCTCATCCAACTCGGCTCCGTGTGGCACACGCACTTCCAGCTTGCTTTGGATAGTGCGCAAACTGTTATGAAAAACACTCTCATTAGACATACAGCTAAAACCATTTGTGTGTACGTACCACCATAGAACATGTAGGTTACATAGATAGTGCAAATCAACGTTACTAGTGTTAAGCCCACTGTATCACTGTGTTCCTTTTGTGTAAATCATTGCAGGTATTTACGTATGGGTGTGTGCGAGCAACTGCGTATTTGAGGGTGTGTGTGTGTATGTATATTAGTGAGCTGGTGTAAATATTTGTTGTATTATTTCCGACACTGTACCACAAACAAACGTTTACGTTTTATTTTGTGAGATTTAATGTTTTTTATCGTCACTGGTTTATATAAAAACGATATTGTGTTCTCACCGGTGCTCGTTCTCCGCAGTACGGATTGCCGTGTCTACGCTGTGCAATACTTCTTTGGCTACCGTTAAAGCCTTTTTTAACTGAACAACGTCATCTGGGTTATCATTATCTTCGCTGTCTTCTTCGGCAACAGTCTTGAATATGCTCTCGAGAAGTAGCTGATATTTGGTTAACCTGAAATTAATCTGAATAAGTTGACGGCCTCGCTGGCGCAATGGTACGATTACTTGCTTCACTAGAATAGGTTTTAGTTTCGATGACTGGCAGCAGATTTAGGAAACTACAATTTCGAAATTTTTACTTCTGTTAATGTAAATTTGTATTTCCGCCGCCGCTAGACAAAAACATTGGTTTTCAATACGATGCAATGTAGAAACCATAAGAAATATATTACCTCTGACCAAGTTAACGCTTAGATAGTGAATTTTAGATTGTATCGTCACTTATCAACAGATGTCATTACAATCCGATAGTAAGAAATATAAAAATGTTTAAAAAAAATTTAACAAGGAGTCAAATTTCATGTTTCTTTCATGTCATTAGAGGTAAAAATGAAACAAATGCTTAGAATATAGCAAAAACAACATTTTTGTTTTCCCTTAGAAAGTACTCTTACCTGTCAAACATTATTACTTCAGTCGTTCAGAAATACAATTTAAAAGAATATTTTTTTTTGACATTTGACGTTGACAACCAACAATTTACGTTCGCACCTATAATATTTTTCGGACTTTAGCGGAAATCTGAGCGGGAAGGTCGTGTTTTTGTGATAATAAATTTATTTTGTTTTGGTTAAGTATACAATTATAATTCAGCTCTTTTATTTATTGAATCTGAGGCGGTACAATGTTTGCTGGGTCATATCAATATACCTTTGCCATACGCAAGCGAGCAGGTCTCGCAGCTGTAGTCGGCCACAGCGCGGCAACTGCTCGCGACCAGCAAGGAACTGGTGCAACTCCTTGTTCTTTCGCCGCCGCTCGCGCAGTACTTCCAGAGCCATACGCTGTCCGCGACAAAACCGCGAGAGACACCCGGCA
This sequence comes from Elymnias hypermnestra, assembly GCA_015832385.1. Lineage (NCBI taxonomy): Eukaryota > Metazoa > Arthropoda > Insecta > Lepidoptera > Nymphalidae > Elymnias > Elymnias hypermnestra. Next base: position 5,630,943 of record JACTOM010000194.1, on the reverse strand, counting down.
TAACCAGCATCACCCAGCTGGAATCAAAAGGCTCATTATCAATAGATTCTCAATAAGTAAGTAGCAACCCATCAACTTCTCACTACTATTTACCACCCTGAAAAGTATACCTACCCATGCCCCGTGAAATAATCTATTTGCTACTTAGTATTCTATTACTAAAAATTCTAATTTACCGTATTCAACACAGCATCAGCTAAGGGTCGAATCTGGACTACATGGTTTGGTGCTTCATTCCTCACGTTTCTCAGCTCGGCGTATAATTTTGTATGCCTCTCACGCACTCCGGGCAGGTTAGGGAATAAAGCGCGTAACTCCTCCGCTGGTAACAGGGACGGTTGCCTTTCTAACGGCTTAAGGAAGTCCACACCGAGTACTTTCAGCCAACGAACGTGGGATCCTTCAGATACTATCAATTCTGTAAAAGAAAATATTAAAAACACTAAAGTCAATTCCTACGTCTCCGCTATCTAACACAAACTTATCTGAGCCTTTACGAAACTTATTGCGAAATTGTTCACCGTCGTCTACTGAAGACGACAGTGTACAATTTATCTCAAATTGAATTAATTAACTATAATTGATTATGAATTAACACATTACAATATAGTGTCTACTATATTACAAATAAATAAAATGGTAATACAAAATTAAATTAGTACTTTATTAACTATTCAAAATGTGATTTAATAGTAGGAATTGAAAAAAATTAAGAGGCAACCAATCTACCATAAAAAAGAAAAGATTAATCATAAATTATGCAAGATCGGTGTTTTGGCCTTTTCTCACCAGAAAGCTTTTTGACATTCGTATTCCTAACGCACTCGACGAAAGTTTAAAAAAACCATAATGAATTGCAATAAATATTCTTCCACGTCGTTAATAATCCTTGCTAGTAATTAGTCAGTAATATTTAATTTAAATGTAATTCAATCTAGTTTTTAAATTCCTATTGTAATTTATTATCTAGTTTGACCCCATGAAATAGAATTTTTTTACAAACTTTAATTATTAACAGTTTAATGTGATATCTTATTGATCTACCAATACTACCAGTATGATTAATACTCCAAGCTGACAGTCAAATAAGTCCAATTACGAAATGATGTCAATGACTCTACTGCTGTTAGACTGTATTATACTAGCAAGTATGAAGACTTACCGTGAATAACCTCTTGACGCTTCCTAATCCTAGCTGATAACACAATCGTGTCACGGATATGGGCCGGTAGGCTGTCGGACCACTGTGCGGCAAGAGGATCTTCTTCTTCAGACCAGTCTGATTGAGAAGCTGCAAACGTAAGATTCAAATAAAAACCCCGAAAATAATTCAATAAAATATACACTTAATATTACTAATGCAACACAATGTGACAAAAAGCCCTCTTACCTTGTTGTTCAGTTGCGACGGTGTTACTCTCGTTACTTCTTGAAGATAAGCTCGAACTACTCGAGCTTCCAGAGGGTGCGGTAGCTGCTCCCGGTTCCAAGTCACTACAAGGGTAAACAAATTCACATGTAAATAATAGTTTAAAATGTTTCATTTTTTGCATATAAAAAGGTCAAAATATGTGTAAAATTTTTTATCAGAGCAAATAGTTTTGCTATTTGTTATTGCTTTTACTCACTTATCGGAAAGTTAAGGGTCATAATCACCGCAAAAGAAACTAAGAAAATTGAGCAGAAAAGGGATTGTCATGGTGAACAAAGTTCACTATTGTTACTTAATCCAAATAGCACGAGCATTAAACACAAATATGCTACTGTACAAAGGTCGGAGGAAACGCAATTCATAACATATGAAGGAAGTTGTAAAAGTCTAAAACGAGCCGCTGCACTGCGTTACAGTAAGTACATCGATCTGTACCAGCATCAATCACATCATTCGATGAAATGAACCAGACAGATTTGATCAAAACTTTTCTTTGCTATCACAAAGCTTCTACAAAAAGAATGTAATCAACAACGCCATTTTATATTTAAAAAGAGATATGTTAGGTATATTTATATTTATACCTTCTAACTAAGATATATTTAACTTTTAATTGAGTAAATGATGAAACAAAATGTTTCAGGAGACACTAAAAATATGGAAGAAGGAAATTAATTAACTTTCGATCAAAGACCCCAAAACATTATTAGTAAATACTCTGAGATTTAAATATTAAGAAGAATTCTACTAAATTTATCACGATGTCACTCATAAATAAAGCAAAGAAGAAAAAAATTTTCACTTTCGGAAGACGTAGTTATTAAACAGGATGGATTTTAATAACTTGAGTTTTAATTTCCTTAACTATCATAACTGTATAAAATTTTCCAATGGAAAACAGTTAATATTCCATTACAGTCGCGTGGTCGGCAAACTGGCCACTTGAGCTAATGGATTCGCCTGAAATTTAATAATAGTTATAAAATGGGATGCAATGGAATAATCCACTTCAGCAATTTATACCTATATGATTTCGCCCTTGTAAATAATACTTAATTAAGCTTAATTAAACATAAATCAATTTAAAACTATTGCTTTTGTAGTGAAGGGAGACGGTCCAAAAAATGAATGATACTTGGGATAAGTTAGGGTAAGCATCTTCACGAATAAAGTCACATCGAATATAAAAGAAGTGTAAAATTACCTGACATTTTGACCAACATCTTCTTGACGAATTTCCAATTATATGAAATAAATAAATATATTTGATATGGTCTAACATTAGAAACACGGAGACACATGAAAATATTAAATATTCTGTTATACAAATATACAGTGTGATGGAGATTAAAATGTTGTCTGTTAATCGTAATGGTCTAGCCAGTTATGCTACGGTGATAACAATTTTTTAGACGGAGTTCATATTTCGCACATCACCTTTATGTCTCACTAAATATATTTTGTGGCTACAAATAAATACGAAATTGACTTCACGGGAAATAACAAGTTTCATATTATATTAAATCTTAACGATTTGGATGAGATGGACAAAGTCTTAGTAGAAGAATACTGAAATCTTCTACTTGACTTCAGATATCAAATATATTAAGTACATAATGTAATCCGTAACCTCAAAAGAGTAGCCTGTCCAGTTGAATACCTTTCAGACATCGTCCTTCGTGCCAATATCCCAACTGAAGGCGGTTGCCTTCCGGCAGGAAGGGATACATTTCTTGAAACTCGGGGTGGTGCTTGAGCAGCCATATTCACATTTATCACTTTAGTTCACTCTTACACACTATTACATTCTTTATACGATCGACAGTTTTTCACTATAATTTCAAATTTGAGTTGACAATTTTAATTCTAAAACCACATTCAATTTGGAACCTCTGAGACTTGGTACTTATCTTATTGTACCTAGAAATCGACGCTGTTACTAGATAGACGAGTTTTAAGTAGATTAGTATACTAACAATAGGCGACGATTATTGTAACTAAGATATATAATCCAAGTGAATGATTTTTTTGTATAAATCATTGAATGATTTTTGTTATAAATCCATTTATTTTATTTTATTCCTACTATTATATACATAGACAATAAAATACTGTCTATATTAATCTAACTTAAATTCAAGTAATTTTTTAAAACCAATATTGGGTGTCATTTGATGTTAATACAGTGAGTTGCATATATGAATTCATTTTGTGATTTGAAATTTATTTTATAAAAAATTTAAGAGCCCTATCAATTGAAAGCTCACGTAAAAGGTGTAACAGTTTCTTCATATTACTTGTTTTTAGTTTTTAACGCAGTCCCAATGAAATTCTAAGATCAAAATAGATATAAACAATTATACGCGAGAATACAAAATACAAAAACCTAAATCTAGCATCGGTAAACTAGTCATCGTGTCCTAACTTCCAGATGTATTCCGTTTTATTTCATTGCACAGATGATTTACTGTTGCGAATAAAAACGGCGAGATTTCATTCGCAATTTATTGCTTACATTAAAATATTTTTGTACTATACCCACGGACACTGAGTGCGTGTGAATAATTACTATTTGTGGAAGAAGGATATTTATATTTTAAATAGCTGACCCGCGCAACTGCTGCGTACATGTAAATGCGTAAATGTCGGAAGTATTCCAGAAAAATAAAAAAAATCATTAAAACCTTTAGAGTAGATTCGGAGTATATCGGGGTTATGTAAAGGTGAGAAGGAATTTTTATATAAAAATATATATTTGTCAATTAAAAGTTTAAAAAAATATATCCATAAGCAAGAGATGATTCCACATAAGCGACACGAGTTGCCATAACTAGTTTTTGAATGATTAATATTGTCCTTTCCGTGCTCATAAACATTAGGTGAAGTTGTGAGAAGTAATCACGTAATGAGTATAAAAACACATTTTACTAAGAATGACATGTCATGTTTCAAGTTATTCGTTAAAGTATCGTAAGTATAACAAAATACGTACATATTCAATCGTTTGTCCATTTACTAATTATTGACAAATTAAAGTAAATTACATTAAAACCACTGTCAATGATAAAATAATCCTACAAAGATTATGTGGGATGTAAATATTATACAATTGATTTTGATACACTTTCACTATACAATATAGAATAGTAATTAACTTGTACTATATTAGTGATATCTGACTAGGACACACAATAGGGTAACTATGAGTTTTTCTAGATGTTTATACATGATTTTCTGTACTATATCGGGGTATACCGTTTTACAACACGTATTTGTGTACGAAGATAACAATGTGTTGCTACATTTTAACTATGTAATAAACGTACATTGTCTTCACGTATTAAATATTAAATTGTGTTTGAGTAATGGCTTACAGCCGTACACTAAACGCTATAATATAGTTCATTTTAAATAAATAAATTACATTATTCAACTATCCACAGCATAATTGACACAAAAAATATTGATAGCCTAAAGTCGTCGAACTTACACGCAACACTATAAACAGAGCCATAAGCTTGCATGTCTCACACACATCTTCCAAAATCTCACGTCACTAACAAAACTTAAAAATATATAATTTGTATAGAAATTACATTCTGGATCTAAATTAAATCCAACTTCTTAGAAAACTACAATTCTGTGAAAAAATATTACTAATTAGTGACAAGACTCAATAAACGTCTATGCATCGCGACCCGTACTAAAGAAATGATGAAGGGAATTTACGGATACGTTACAGAAGTATTCAATTAAAATGTAACTACTGGACACAAATCTCATTTAAACATATTTTTTGCAAAAAAAATCCATAACAAAACTTACGTGATCGCTGGAGAGTATTCCCGCAACTTATATAATATATACGTTTATCGGATATAAGTAGGCTAGTGTACATAGAACAAAATTATGGTTATTTTTCAAATCTAATCCATCTTGATTTTCATTACTAATGCATAAAAACGTAAAAAACACTTAACTATCCATCAAATTCGCATACAATACAAAAATATAATGTATACATTCTTCTTTAATGACTTAAAAAGGTACCAAATAACGAAAAACCGTAAGCATACCAAAAAATGCAAACTACGAGTATACGATTATATGAGAGACCACTCCTTTTTCACAATTGACTATTTTAATGATTGTTTTTTTTTCATGTCTCTAATACAGAAGATTTTTACGGAACAGTTTATTACAATCATTGAAATTAAAACAAATCAAAAATATCTATATTCAAGTAGGCATATTACAGCACTTTTGAATCGTCAAATTATACTTTTTTCCACACTCTGATTCTAATATACGTTTGATGATGGTACTCAAGAACGGCTTAAAACCTAAAGTTACGAGGGTTCCTTCGCGCCCTGATCCGAGAAGAACCCACAACAAACTTAGTCGGGTTTTGTTGTTACCATCATCATTACAATATCCTATTAGTTTACTATATTTTAATTAAAATTACAGCAATTCGTTCACTCCCAGGCGTTTCTATCGTCTAAGTAATTTAGCATTAAAAGATAAGTAATAAGAAATTAGATGACTTAATTCATAAAAGATTTATTCTAGTTACGGAAATTATCTAAAGTTTCATACCGTTATGTTAACAGTGATGTCATTGGTTTGAAGTGTATAAAATTGAGATGATTATGGAATTATTATTAGACAGTGAAATTTTAATTTGTGAAATATAAAGACGTCTACACCGTCTTATATCCTCGAGCTAACTGGGTTTTGACTAGCAGGCTCCCATAAGACTTGACCTGCTACGCCGTAGATGTGGGCACACCTTGCAATTCCAACCCTCAAGGATCGTTTTAGGGTTATGTGTTTATTTTCTTTTGTAGGTTTCCATTCTACCATTTTACAACTGTATAGCAACTCGAACAGATCACGACCAGTTTGATGGCACGGTGATAAAGTCAAACTTGCAAATAAGATCTTAGTCTCGACTGTCGTCTAAATTAATTTACGTAAGAGCGTATTGTTTTTGTTTTCAGACTTAGTCAAAAAATATTTGTAAGCATCGACTACATATACAACTACATTTTTTGAACTTACTATGTATGCCACTTAACGTAAAGATCTCTTTTTTCTTCAAATATTAATTCATTACACAAATTCATTCTCCGCAAAGCTGTACACATAAAAGGTTTAAAGGTTTGTTACTTTCTGAGTTTAGGAAGTTCTTGCTAGATGGCTTACAAATTTACTTTTATATGCCTTGTTGTGTTCATGAAACTATATTTTTTAAGATACGTTATATATGTGTTATATATGCATGTGTTAAAAACTTCATAAAGCCAGAGTGGTTTGACAATCATCTATAAATAAAACTATAAATATGACACACCCATAGAGCCATTCATCATAACCTATTTCTTTCTTACCGGTGACCATGTTTGCTTCTAACACATCAACCACACCCCGTGCACACATATCGTACATTTTACGTTTCACGTCGGCCAATAGGTATAGTTTTTTACTGACAATAACTTCCCACTATTTATAGCCATTTTACATGATGATAAACGGAGACTGGCTCTATAAAAACACTTGAACTTTATTTATAAACTAATTATAGTCAAGTAAATTAACAGTAGCGAGCCATTTATATAATAAACTGTCAATGCAAAGCATAGCGAATATTTTATAGTTGCGTATAAAACCATTTAAGCTCGTTTTTTATATGACATGTGACTATATCGAAAAATTTAAGTCAATAAATTAATTAATTACATCGTGGTGACAAAGAATTTCATAAAATTACCCTGATGTTTGAAGTCATTATTTTCCAAATATTAATTTAAAAATAAGACCATATAAAAAAATTACCTCAACTTTATAACTAGATTTTTTTCTTAATTCAATGGAATCAAGAACAAAGTGTGTTTAAGTTCAGTTATTCAGTAAATTCAAGTTTTATTCATTATTATTATTATTATAAATTGCTAATTCTAACGACGAACTTTAGAAAATATGAGGTTGATAAGGTATAATGAAATTTTTATAGTACTGTACACGGGTTCGATTTCAAGGGGAAGCCACAAGAGTGTAAGGGATCTTATTCCATATAAGCCTTAATCTTCGACTTGAAAGTTATAAAAGGGTTTTAAGTCTTACAAAATTGGCTGCCGATGCTCGAAAGAGAATTTAGAACTAATTGAATAAGGAAAATAGGTTAATCCATCCCCATAGACTGTAGATGGACATACTACTGAAAATTAAAATTCTCCTTTGTGGAGATGAATTCTAATTACGTATGTGTACGTGAAAAGCAAAGATGGACACTTACTTAATCGTTATTTTAAATAACACAGAAATAGGCGGCCGTTTCTCAACGTCACAAGCATCGTAATCTAGTTTGTAAGTCTAGTATAATATATAAAAAAAACTCGTCACTGTGTTAATTATCAAATTCCATCGAAACTGCTTGACCTATTTTTATTAAATTCTTTGTGTATACTTGATCGATATTCGAATAGATCGATGTATTTTTCACCCTCCTACTCACACCTCCATATTAAATCCTGGTACCAAGTTGCGCGGATCAGTTAGTAATTACATAAAATTTCCTTGTAACAGTGTTTACCGCGGTAAACTAGGAAACCACTAGACATAAGACAGATTTCATTTCATTTTTGAAGTGAAATTTCTAATGGCACGGTATTAAAAATGTTCGTTACGCGCTACGCGATGTACGTACCAACTTGGGAATATGTTTTGAATATGAAACGACACAATCCTGATATATAAGATAACTTTCAAATAAAACTATATTATAGGATACTACATAATAGTTATTATATGGCAAAACAAATTTAGCTAGTTTGTATATTAATGTGTATAAAAATATAATGATATGCATATTAATAGACAAAATGGTTGAAAATTGGCAGGTAAGCTGAATCCGAAACGATCCGGTGACAGATCGCGCCAACGCGGTGACTCCTTCCGGTGTTTAGATACTGTCAGAAAATAAAATATTGAGAGACCATCAAAAATAAATCCGCGGGTTTCGCGTTGCGTTTGTTGGATATGTTATTTTTGAATTTATCAATATATCGCTTATCGTAAGAGTTACGAAACAAAAATCCTATTTTTTGTCCACATCTAACTCTCAAAAGCGACTCAATAAATTCACGCGATGTATTTGAAATTCGGCATACATATTTCTATCGTGACGTGGATGAATTATTTAAGATCATCTAGTGCATATATAAAATTGTGACAAAAACTATACTTTTAGAATAAATGTTTCTCTTTTATTCGTTTAAAGATTCCTACTGACAATCAACGTATGACAATAATATAAATTGTATTTTATCAGTAATTTATTGAACGAAAAATCACTTTAATTATGACCTAGGACTAATTAATGCACGTATTTATTTAAGAATTTTATATAGTCTGTATATTTTGTGTTAAAATTTATATTGATTTCAATATAATTACGTTGTAGGACTACAAAAAATTATTCTATAACAAATTTTATTTTACAAACGGGCGTCTAGTAAAATAAGCTGGGTTGGGTTGTTATTTCACCAAAACAGCGATTAATATACGCCAGTCATAACTTTTTTGTTACTTACAGGTTAACGTCACACCTAATAGTAAGTGGTGACAAAGTCTAAGATGGAAGAGTGCTAATCTGGTATGTGGCAATTTTACCTCTTAATAATGAATACCTCTGTAAGATATATTTTATTTATGTATTGTTATATATGTGCTATATTTATTATTAGTATATATGATGTCTTTATGCATCACCCAGCTACTTTTGCACAATTATTGTTTAGAAGTAATAGCTGACTAGCGATAAGACAGCGCCTTTTTGTACATTTGTTTGTATAAGCCTTGTGCATTCAAAATTCGTCAATGTATTTCTAAGGTGTACAACAAAGTATTATTAATACATGTACTGCAAATAATAAAACCCCTCATTTTCCCTCATTATATCTAAATACAAACCATCTAATACCAGAATATAGTTAAAACAATTATACTGCATAAAAACAAATACCTATAGTATTCAAGGAGTAAACAACATACTTTGATGCATCAGTTCAATATGATTAAAATTGAACTTGAATCCATCAAAGGCGGGGGCAGTGATGGCGTCATACTGCCCACGCAGGTAAACCGTAGTTATACCTTGGTGTTATTAAATTGCATCCATTTTCCTGTATTTATGGATTGCATTAAACATTGATAATTTCACCAGTAACATTCCACACGTTATCGTGAAAAGCTTAGCCAGTATTCCCAATAACAATATCATTGGGACAGAAAAATCAGCACTCGTAAAAGTTGGTCAGTAAAAGGGTATTAATTTTTCATTACTGGACTAGTAAAAAGTACTTTTCGCTACATCAATTCTAGACAATCGAGCAAAAATTAGGTATCAAAATTTTCCTGAATGTTTTATTGCCATAAACACAGTGGTTCATATCTTTCGTTGCAAACCCTAAAGCCGACCGATTTTATCGTTTAGAAATACCTAATGAGTTGGGTGAAAGAAACAATATTTCATCACCTGCACGGAAATAGGCCACCAGTCGGTCAGGGACAGCGAGGAGTATCCAGCTATGAATCACCGTAACGCTAAAGATATTGACCTATTGTTTTTAAATACCGTAACGTGTTTTTCCGTGCTGCTGATAGAAAAACGTCTTTGCAATATTATATATATACATAGTAAAAAGATTCCATCATAATTTATTCTAAATAGTTTGGTGGTTAAACTATCAACAATATCAATTTTATTCCAACGTTATCCTTAAGAATCTAGTTTGAAGAGAGGAGGATGATTAACATAGTGTCAATTAACTAGAGCCGGCTACAGTTTGCTGTGACTTTGTCTCTACTTATATATATATAAGTATGAAATTATCCTTATATCAAAAGTTTAGTTCTTTATTAGGCCTACGACCTTTTCTTACAACCAAAATTCATCAAAACTGCGCCAGCGATTTGGTCTCATATAAAAGTATGATTAAACTAATACAAGGTTCAGTATAATGTATAATATGTATTCAATAAGCTACTTTATTAATATTTCAAGCGTACCCTTGAACTAAATTTATTTGTACTCGTATATTTCAAGTAAAATTACATCAAAACCGAAAGCTTTAAAAAGTTACCGTCAATTGTTGTAAACGATGTCGCAGCTAAAAATTGTATTATACGGTAGAGCATAGCGACAATACTACCTAATTGACAAGCACTCAAACACTTCAGGCATGGCAAGAGATAAGGCTATCATTGATTAAGTCTCTCAAAATATTCACATTAATTGTGGGATATGGATATAAAATGCGTATAAGTTTATATATTTACTGAGTAGCACTTCTAAAGCTGTAAGTCATAAAAAAGGTCACTAATGTCCAATTAGCTGAGAACACGCAAGCATATTACTAAAACAAGTAAAAAAATGTCAACTCCTACGTTATTTAGCACATAAGTCTTAAACTCATCATATAGAAAAACACCTTTAAAGATTTTACTTGAGTTTCCAAAAAAATCGCTGTAAAATTTTTACATTTTTTTTTAATTTATTAAATTTTATAAATTAATTAATATCTGAAAAATGATCTACATCAAGCGTCATACTCTACAAGTTGAACTTGAGTGGATGCACGGATTAAAGCATTTTAATTATGCTTGAATATTTAAATTAGTAAGGCACCTTTCTTTATATATTCCTTTTTAAATTTTCCAAATTTTATATTAAAAACACTGTTTCTCATGCAATCAGTTCAAAAACACTTTTTTAATAATGGCACTTGATATCGATGCTGTACAATTCACCATTTAAATTTTGTTTATTATTAATTTTATGACTTCTTTCTATAAAATAACTTTAACAAGTTCTATTTTAGAAATGAATAAATTTTAATGTATTAGTTATTTCTTGATCTGTTAAGTTGCACCTCAGTCAGTAACATTGTTTATCTCTTCTTCCGCATGTTAATAAAACCTGATGTAAAATGTATACATTGAAATTCCATGAAACAGCGTCGGTTTGTTAGAATCTGAAGAATTTGTCGAAATGAAAACTACAATAACATACGATAACTTATATGATGTTAATGAGCCAAAAGTTTTCAATCGCCCCCGGAAATTTGCAAAATAACCTCCGATAAAAACTAACGCTGAAATAAAACGAGTACAAATAAACATGCCGGAATATGGTTTAGATAAACAAGCGTACAGATGAAATCGTGATCTTCACAGCCGCAGAACGGTTACCACGTAGTAAAATTGAGTAATTGCTATAAAAATAATGATTGATTGATCACCCGCCCAAATTCTCGTGTTTTTCCCTTGCATTTTCATATAATGTTTAATATTAGAAAACTATTCTGGTATCCTATAATCTTATTACATTTGGTTCTGTCTCATGATATATTCTTAGTTAAAACATATTTAAGCCATTTATCAGGGTATCGCAATTTTTAACGAATCAAACAATATAAAATAAAATAAAAAAACTGTATCTTTATCATTGGTTGATTTAAACGCTTTGTTTCAATAAACTTTCCGGCTTTCCTGTAGCTTTAGCTTTTTAAATTGTGTCACTATTCTGGAAAATCAAACGAAGGTGTAATATTGTTAAAGTGGTTACAAAGAACTGTATATTTATATCAATCTGATTCATAAACGACATACCAATATTTCGACCTCATATCTATCGTCTAAAAAATGTATAACTATAGTGAAATATATCATAATATAATCGTTAAATATATACTAATATACAGGTTCATATAGGTCTTCATATATATTTTAATATACTACTACTAAGTCACAAAAACATTAATTTTTGGAGGATGACTATGTCCGAATGACACATGTGAAATAGCGCAGATTTTCATCACGTTTATAATCTATAATTCCTGGGAACTTCCTCAAGAAGGAATAAATATATTTTCATATTATCAAACCACATCGCTTGCGTTACAAGAAGTTGACGTGTTTTAAATATATTTAGAGAAAATTTTACCGCATGCTGATTCATATCATATTTATAGCGGACTAATTATTATAACAATTTTCAGAATTTCTGTCGGAAGTCAGGATGGGCTACATAAGTCGACTTTGAAATAACGCTTAAGATACAATAAATAAATTTCATATTAGTGCAAGCGATAGACGCGAGCGTGACTGTATTTTTCCCAGATTCGTCATAGAATAACACCTATTATATACCAGATAAATTGGAAAATGATTATATTTTTCGAATTCATAAACCGACCCGTGTGAATTTATTTTTGGAGAGAGTAAGTAGCCTTTGCACTTTTAATAAATAATAAACTACAAATTGTTAAGGAGGCGACGTAGTCGTAACCGCACGAACATGATATTTTCATATAAAAGAAATAGAACTTGTTATGTTTGTGTTAATGTCAAAATATAAAGTAAGTATCATACGAATAAAACAATGGATGGAAGGTGAAAGTGGTAAAACATTTAAGATCGGCGAATATAAGTAAATTTAATTACATTAAAACAAAAACTCATTTAACACATAACAGAGTTTACGACGCTTTTTCTAGTAACTTATCCTATAGCCGAAAATCTAATTGCTGGCTTGTCGCCAGTCATTTACAAGAAACGCATGGCAAATCGCAAATGGATATAAGTTGCACTATAACTATAATAAAATACTTGAGACACTCATTTAATTCTCATTTTTATTATAATATATGGAAAATAATAATCTCAGACAAAATATAATTATTAAAATACTTGGTGAAAACACTAGTAAGAATGGACTACACACCCAATAAATAGAAAGGTAAATAAATAGTTTTATACTATTAATCAATCATTTTAAATTGAACCGGGTAAATTCTTCTTCAATTGTTTCTTCTAATATTTTTTTAACAATTATTATGTCCGACAGTTATATACATAGTTGACAAGCTTCCATTCATTGTACAGAGGACTTCCACGCTGTATTTTAAGGAATGTATATTCTTTTATTGTTATAATATTTATACCACTAGAAGTACTGATCCGTCTATAACATAAAAATGAATCGCAAAATGTGTTCGTAAGCGTATAACTCAACAACGCCTGGGTCAACTTTGACATTTCTTTTTTTAAATGTTCGTTGAAGTCCAAGGACGTTTCGGCGAGAAAAGTTCGAATAATTACAGGGGAAACCCCTAAAAAAGCCATTTTCTGTTTCTCACACAAACGTTTTCTAACTAGAATGTAGTCAATTTGACCTTTATTGTTATTCAATAAAGTTCATAATAAATTACAAATACACACTGTTGTCTAAGCAATGTAGGTGTGTTCCTAACGTCAAAAAGTCAATTTGCACTTTATTACCGCTACACAAAGTTCAAAATCAATGGAATAGTCACTACCCGAACAAAATGAATAGTCAGTGTAAGAGCTATAAATATTTAGTACTGTTGTAGTACAATTTCATTTTGAAGCTCATTCGTAAAACTGAAATCTGCCACATTCTAAATCATTTTGATAGAACGAAGTCTGTCGAGTCTGCTAGTATATTATAAGTTACTAACTAAATCAACAATACTAATTGTATGCAATGCCTATCTGTGTAATAAAATAATTATTTCAACGTATGAAGGAGAACCTGCATTTCAAATGATTTTATGTTTTGTGAGGAATGTGGATGCATAAAATCTGTGAATGACGTGTTTCTTATTTTAACGATTTACTGAACTTTTGATCTTTCTTGATATCCGATTTTGATCGGTCATAATATTGATGCGACTTGATGCGGTGTAACAAAAAGTTTACGATGTTTACATTTTTGTATGTATTAAATACATAAGTTACTATAAAAACAAACGGTCAATTCGCCTGCTTCAAGATTTATAAATTATAAAATGCTAGGCAATATCAAGAGGCATGCAAAATCCAGATTCACTTATCAATTATTATCCATTGGATGAATTATAATACAATCCGGAATTTAACGTCCGCAAAATCCAGAATCGTCTATATTTTCATGTGTCAAAAATTTAAATTCAAACCAGTAAAATTGAATTTGTGGCACCACAAAATGTCATTAGGACAGTTCTCCTATTAAACTAGCTTTTTTGAATTGTCACTGTTCTTCCATAACAGCGAATTTATTATAATATACTATATTATTTAAAACATGTTTGCTTCTAATTCAAACCTTTATAACAAAAGTACGTAAGATAAAAGTGTAAACATTAACAATATAAATGTAGTAAAGTTTTGTTTCTATAAACGGAAGGCAGAAGAAGACGATAAGTTTAATGAGACTAAAGGAAATGGATAATGTCCAATGCAGTCAATATATTTCCACATTATAACAATACAAATTTAACACAAAGCCTCATTGTTCCATTTGCCGCAAATACATATAACCATAACCATTCTATGGCGTATAATCATTTGTGCAGCAAACTGCAACGCCTGCACTATCCCCCTTTCCCTAAACTCCCCACTTGCCTCCCCGGAAATCGACTGTCTGGGCGCAGCCTGAACAAACTGTCGGAACTGGAAAGACCATGATAACATTGTCTCTCTGATTTCCATGTTCGCAGAATATTTCAGACTATTTTATTCCATACAATTATTTTCAATCCCAATAAATATGTATTGTTCAAATTTTTAATCGAGGTGAGCTTTTTCGGCCACAGACATGAGAAAGCACGATTCATTGTCACGTTACCCCTGAGGTAATTGTGCAAGCGAGACCGCGGAACAAGCGATAGACAGGCGCAATCGACCTAATTCAATTGTTTATTAATATGTTCTTCTGATATTATCACATAAAATTATCATCCGTAAACCAACCCTTAAGACATTTTTTTTTAATTTGTCGGTTTGTTCGCTTGGTCCTAATTTGACGACACTCTCTAGCAGATAACTAGTATAATAAAAAGTAAGTTAAACTTCTTTTATTAATTAAAAAAAAATCGTCTTTAGTTCTCATATATTATTTAAACTTGTAGTGGACATCAATTCATTCATTAAATTTATTGAACGATAAAGCGTCATTTCTTCCTTTGACATTAAGAAGTTCACCTTGTTTGTAAACGTAACAAAAAATTTATTAATACAATAAATTTTATTTTATTTCTTATTATATAACCCGTTTTAAATATATAAGTAAAAGCTTTATTTACACTTTTTAAATATTTAACTGAAGTTACCAATAAAATGAAAAATATTCACTTTAATTTCAACAAATCACAGATGTAATATAAATCTATAGAAAATTCTATACTAATCACATATTGTTGAGTGTTTATAGCATTAAACAACACAAAACTATTGAATCTTCCCTATAATATTGGAGAGAATGTTTTTATTCATATACGAGCGACTACAATGTACAATGCGAAATGAACAATAGGTGATCGTGGCGTCGCCGTTTGCGACAACGTAAACAACGCCGCGTGCGAACACAATGCAACTGTCTAATAAATGACGTAGAAAAGTGAATTACTCGTTGTAAAATTTTAGATACTTAAACTTTGCCATAACTTAAGAATTCTTTTTTACATAACGAATTCTCTGAAAATATATATTGAATGATGGCTGAATAATATTTTAATTTGTATATATTTCAAGATAACGACAGCGGTGAAATGATATTAAAAAGGATAAGTAGCAGCCCATTAACTTCTCACTGCTGGGCACAGGTCTTCTGAGTTATTGGCTGGCAAAGTATACGAGTGCACTCCCTATTTCTTCACTCTCATAGTCCAAAGGAATCGAACACCCCCGGAACGAAATCAGACGCAAGAGCGATGGTTTAATGTGCACTCCGAGGCACGTGGACAAAGCACACCGCCAACTTCCCAACTTCGAACAAATATTGAGAATATCTTAATAGAAAACGCTAATAGATTTCTGAATTGGCTCGACCTAGGACTCGAACCCAGGATTTCATAACTGTGGCCGAACATTACCAATAAACCAACAAGACAGAAATTATATTGTATATACTTAAATATATAGAAAGATAATAATAAAACAACATTACTTTTAAAATTGAAGACCTATTTGGCCAACATACTATTATTAACAAATATATTTGTCAAAATTCATAGTAACTGATTAATATTCTTAAATTAATCGAAATTTGAAGTAACTTTATTCTCTGGTTTTCTACTTCTGGTTATGGACCTTACTAGTAGCTGGTAACGAGTTATTAATAATTAAGATTAGGATTCCATATAAGTCATACATAGATTTTAGCCAAAGTAACGTATTTAACTAAGGAATCTTAAGATAATTTTTAATATAAAAAATAAAAGAAAGCTTAGTAATGGATAATTAAATTACACATTTTTTTATCAGTTATTAATAGCAAATCAATGACTTTCCTTTAAATGCAAATACATGATAAGAAATTGGAGCAATCGTTTTATATACACGTTACATCTTTTCGCGACAGAAATAACTTTAGCGATAACGATTTTACATCTTTATAATAAAATCCAAAAGCGTATCACGTTAACCGAATTTAAATAGCTAATTTTATAGCCAAACGTATCGTTTTTTATAACGACACAATAACGTGAACGTTTATTTCACACACAAATTTCCTATAAAATATATAAAATGGAAGTGCCTTTTTATTTTAGAGGATTCCTTCTACAACTTCTAAATACTAAAAATAACATTAAACAAAAGATGCAGTTCTAAAAACACGTAAAACATCATAAAGGATTATAACCTTATGGCGATTCGAAAGACATAGCTATAAAATAAATGAAATTATTAATATGAAAAACTCGCATTGTAATAAAAAAAAGAATATGTAAAGCATAATTTATTTTAGAAAAATTAAAAAGGCTTTCTTTTCTTATGCATATGCAAAATCAAAAACGTTATAAAACGGCGTCGCTTTTACAGGGGTTATCTAATAATATACCATACCAAATCCCAGGATAAAAAGACAAACACTTTGTAAAGTTATTCGGTTCCAAAATTAATATGATTTAACAAAACAATAAACCAAATTAATAAACAATTCGAATTATTGGTTACACTTGAAATATATTATTTTGCAAAGCTTATTGTGTACGTAAATAAGACTGTAATGAAATATTTCTTGTCTGTCGTTTTCAGCACGACATTCGCTGAACGCGTCCGTAACGAAACTGAAAACTGAAATCTGAAAAGCGCCGATCGTAACAATAAAACTATATAACGTGAACTCTAAAATTAATGCAATTGTATCGAATTCTGAGCTCATAGTAAACTGGTCAATAGATGGGCCTTTCATTAAACATCACTGTCGTATATGCGAAAGCTCAATTTATATTCGCTGGTGAATACAGAATAAAAGCAATTCTATTCTTATTAGAATAAAGCTTTAATATTAGCGTTACAGTATCAATGCCCGTTTGTTTGAACAAAATTATACTAGCAAGTAGAATTTTGCGAATTTGGGTCTAATAGGAGTCCATCATAATATCATATTCTAAAGAAGTTTATTTACACTTTAACCGTTTAATATTTTAAATGTGCTTCTCTCTTCCAAGCGATCATAAATATATTTATTTCAAAATGAATTTATTACAAATGAGATCATAACACCAAGTTGGAGATAAAGACTAAACACTAATATATTAATTTTAAAGTTTATTTTAAACTATTGCTTACATTTCTTTAAGTCATTCCGTTGTTGAAGCAAGTAGGCGTACGTTTAGTTCATCTATTTCCGTGGATGGAATTTCAGAAATCCCGACGGTTATTTTAAACCAAAAATGTAATCGGACCGAATTTGAACTAAGAAAAGCAAGTTCTCTTTATGATAAGCACGTCTAAATAAATGTATGGTAATCAATGCTTTATTATGTAATTAAAATGCTTTGAGTTATTATGAAACTAAGCTCTGCGATTTCGTCTATGTGGAATAACTACTCGTGTCTCTGTGTGTATATATAAACAAAATATCATGCGAACTTTCTGTTGTCGTCAAAATTCTCAACGTTTCCATAGATATGACATTTGTTAAAAATTTTTAAGTATCCTCTATT
The DNA here is from genome assembly GCA_015832385.1 of Elymnias hypermnestra. Taxonomy (NCBI): domain Eukaryota; kingdom Metazoa; phylum Arthropoda; class Insecta; order Lepidoptera; family Nymphalidae; genus Elymnias; species Elymnias hypermnestra. The sequence goes on along the minus strand of JACTOM010000194.1, from coordinate 5,612,493 downwards.
GATAAGATAAATTCTACATTACTTGTCAGAAGAACACGTACCAAACTCTTTACACAAAACTTAGGGAAATATTGGTGCAACATTTTAGCCACAGTAGTAAATCTCTACAAGTTTAATATTTGCGACATAAGGGAACATAAAACCTTCTGAAAGCTGGACCGTATTATCACGGGAACGGGAAGTACGTGGGTAACACAGCGGGAAACCGCTATGACTAACAAGTTATTCTTCATTGCTCACAATATAGAAATATTATTCAAACCGACGCGAAAAGCCGTGAAATATAAAATTTGCAAAATTTGAAATAAGTATTTAGGTAAATAATTTGGACCCATTCCTAGGAGTATGTAACAATTTTAACGAGTATAAATGTGAGTTACGGAAATGACGCCAATAACAGATATGTTAAGACGCCGAGGTACGGAATACGATATTAATCATTAGGACGCGGACAGACTGTTTTGAAACTTCAGTACAGTCGTCATCTGAAATCTCTGTGAAAAAACGTTTTCGCTCCAAGAAATATAGCAATAGCGCAACTAGTATTTCCATTTGCTAGATCATTCTTAATTATAATCAAAGATATAATTTATACATAAAAACTGGTTTGACAAATCAAAATCATCATCATTATCCAAAAGTTATACATCCAGTAGATTTAAAATACGATGAAAAGGTAAACCTGTCGGTTTATATATACTAAAAAAATATATAAAATACTACTACTATAATTTATTTTGTAAATTAATTAACATAGATAAAATTTGCAATGCATTCGATAATATTAAATAAAACATACGCTTCACTGATTATCTACTCTTATGACGTTACAAAAAAAAAATTACAAATCGAAAGACAATCAAAAAGAACGAAGCGATTGTACCCACAAATACACAAAAATGTTGTATGACGAAGAGAATATATTCAGTCATATCTAACTGTAGTAGTATTAAGCCTCTGTATACTAAGCACATTAAAGACGGCATAGTAATACAATTTATCTCGACTGTAGCTTCAAAGCGGGAGTCGTCGTAATACGGTTAATCTCGACTGTAACTCAAGGACGGAAGTCGTAGTAATACGATTTATATCGACTATAGCTCAAAAGCGGGAGTGGTCGTAATACGATTAATCTCGACTGTAGCTCAAAGGCGGGAGTCATAGTAATACGATTTGTATCGACTATAGCTCGAAAGCGGGAGTCACAGTAATACAATTTATCTCCAATGTAACTCAATGGCGGGAGTCGTAGTAATACGATTAATCTCGGCTGTAGTTCAACGGCGGGAGTTGTAGTAATACGATCTATTTCGGCTATAGCTCAAAGGCGGGAGTCGTAATACGATTAATCTCGACTGTAGCTCAAAGGCGGGAGTCGTCATAATACGATTAATGTCGACTGTAGCTCAAAGGCCGTAGTCGTCGTAATACGATTTATCTCGACTGTAGCTCAGCGGCGGGAGTCGTAGTAATACGATTTATCTCCAATGTAGCTCAAAAGCATCTATAACGACTGGTGCTTAAAGGCAGGAGTCACAGTAATAAGATTTATCGCGACTGTAGCTCAAAGGTGGGAGTACGGTTTATCTCGACGTATGCATGTTATATATGATACTGTTATCCAAATGAGTAAATATTAAATAAATCCATCATTTGTTGGTTGCCGCTTTACTACTTTCGTCAAGATCCCCCGCCTTTCGTGTGCCGAAGATGTAAAATATTCCAAATATGAATAATCAATTCAAAATCTGATTGTCTTTAAAAATGCGCGATAAAGTTGGATAAGAGAAATGGTAATTGTTGCCAAGGGACTATCGGAGAGGAGGGTAGATTACATCCTAGAATGAGTGGGGAAAGGGTGATAAAAGGGAAAATAGCAGACACTTACTGGTTATGATGCGCAGTCAATCGATTCGGGTCTGAAGCGTTGCGATGCTTGCCCCGTCGCGGCGCGTCCCTTTCTCGACAGCTCTCCGCTCTGTTCACACCTCGGGCGCCAGTGCTCGCACCTTTCCAACTAGTAAAATAAAAAAGTATGTAACAACCTATCAACGTCCCACTGCTGAGTGCTCTAGCCTACCTGTCCACCAAACTGCTCTAGACCTTCCGCGTACCAAATTTCATTTAAATCGATTCAGTAGTTTTGGCGAAAGCTTGACACACACAGTTACTTTCGCATTTATAATTTTAGTAAGGCTATGTAAAAACAAAACAATTATCTGACGATAAAATTTGTTTTTTTGAGGATAAGATGATACGATGCTACGAAGACGATACGATCTAAAATAACATAATCTAAAAAGTGGTTTACCCGCTAATAGTTTCTATGCCACTTCGTAAAATAACGTAAAATTATTGACCGATGGTAGGTCTTCAGGGGTAAACTTAGTTAATTTTGGATTGCAACTGCTATCACGATTTCATAGAATTTTTAAAGTGAAACTTCTTTAGGCGCATGAGGGAGTTTACGGATGAAACGCGTGATTAGCGTCACAAAATGGTGCAGCCTTTTTTTCTAATTTGTTAGAAGGTAATTTGCCACTCGTTATTTAATAATAACTAAAATATTATTTTTCATAAATTATAAATTAAAAATATTTCATGAATTCTCTTTTCTAAATTTTAAATACAAAAAAAAATAATTAATAATTTATAATATTGACAAAAAACACGTGGCATTTCTATTAACAATTCTCCATTTAGGATTTCCATAACTTATTTGTATATATCATCCTCTTTCCCTCCCTCTAAAGCAACAAGACTTACAAATTGGTTTGCCAAAGAGGCTTCACTTATGACTTTGTGACTTTGACATATGTACTTTGTATGCATGCACTTTTAATTTTTTATATTATTTAATACTTCCAATTTTAACAAATTAAACTGTTTCAGTATCTACCATTTCATTTTTCTAAAAGTTCTTGTTGTTAAATTAGAGATATAGACCATAACATTCGAGGTTCTGCCATCTAGTGGCCAATAGTGTTATCACTATGTAACACTTGCTGCTTACATATTTAATGTTGCAGCCATCTGTCGGTGAACTCGAAACTTACTTTGTTTCCTTTTCGGGTTCTTTGACAGTGGTGTCGCTAGTATCGACGTCCACATCGGGGGCTGAAGGCTCGTCTGTCGATCCCTCTCTTCTTGAATCTGCTAAAGAGAGATAAGTCCCATTAATTATAGATAGTAATATATTTTATTGAAACTTTGAATGGAAAAAATGTCGGGACAAAAGCAGCTAGTTATTCGTTGATAGAACTTTCTATATTGAAAACAGCTTATAAAAGTCGGTTTAGTAGATTTTCATTTTATCAAAAAGAAACGAACAGTCTAGTTTTTCTATGGAATATTAAGGACATAGATTAACTTAGTATGTAGTTGTCTTAAATCAATTCGAGCAGTCCATAACAAAGGTGTTTTCTTTAACTTATCCCAAATTTTAGTTTGTATCTAACGTTTTATTAGATTCCAGAACTATTATAGCGAATGTCATTTGAATAACTTTCCTAAGATTAACATTAAGAAATTAATGGACTAAACTTCATTCAACAAAGAAGAATTTGACCAATTCTAATAAATTGTAATTTATTTGTTTATTTATTAAAGATTCAACGACAAACTACTTACATTATAAATATGGAAGAAATATATATGCTAGGACTTGCTTTCTATGTAATTGTAGCAATTTACTTAAAGGTAAAAAACGCATAGTAAGTAAAAGTAAGTAGCAGCCCATTAGCGTCCCACTACTGGGCACAGGCCTCACTCCGAAGAGCGAGGGTTTTTAGAGCATAGACTCACCACGCTGCTCCACTGCGGATTAGCAGGCATAGTACACAAGTGCACTCTCTATTCCTTCACTCTCATAGTCCGATGTGACGGGAATCCGACACGACCTGAGAGAGATCAGGCGCAGGACCGACGGCTTAACGTGCTCTCCGAGGCACGGGGGTGGAACACACCGCCAATTTCCCAACTTCGGGCGAATATTGAGAAAATCTTAAATATAAAACTCAATATTGATTTTTGAATTAGCCTGACCCAGAACTCGAACAACGCATGCATGAAGTTAATAGAAATATATGACCACCGTACATTATAATATGTAGTATCTTCTTACACATTTAACAACACTTTTTTAAACACTCACGAAACCTTCTGTGTTACATGCCAAGTGTGTCGAAGTGTAAATCTAATAATCATTTTTCTACTCTGAATTATATATTTCTGTGTCAACTATTGAAATAAATTTAAATTTACATACCTAATTCTTTTAGAGGATTTTCTTAGTTATTCAAAACCACTGTACATTTTAGGTATTTCATTTTGTCAACTAAACGTATAGATTGCTGACTGACGGATTTTGAATATTTTTTATTCATTTAACGTAAAGTTAAAAAAAAAATTAAATTTACATTTCAACGTAAGTTAAAGTTATGTAAAAGGCTGCTTGAATAAAGAACTTTTAAAATACCTATATTTCCAGCAGTGACAGAAATCTTGAAGATTTTTTTGTCGTTAAATCCATGTTTCGGTTGCAGGTCAAATAACAGATAACGTTATCAAATATTTCGTTATAATAAGCGGGTATTGGTAGTTTGACGGGGAGGCTGGTGCTTTATTCACTTTGATCGTGTCTTTATCTCATTAGCGACAAGAACTAATATAAAAAATTGCAAATGTCCGTTATCGCGTAGCTAATGGCATCGAATACAAACGAGTAGATCTGTCGATGATCTCACCCTTGCGCAGTCGCTTAAATCATCCGGCTTGTGTACCATCACATTGCTTTCGTGTTTACGGTTAATACCTACTTAATGACAGACAAGCCATTGCATTTAATAACTTGATCGCTAATGCAACTGCTGTATATTTATAAATTCCTTTTATTTGTTCACACACTCCGTATATATGTATGTCCTGTTCAAGTTTTCAATCATTTATAAAACACATTTTCATTTATCCTCTCAAGGCCAAATACATATTTTTTAAATTGTAATAAATGTAGTGAATATTTGACGTTAAAACTGATTTATGACGTCTTCATTCACTGAATTAATTTAATTTACGAAGTATTGTACAGCGCTATTAATTGAAAACTCACATAATAAGTTGATGCTATGGACTTTAATTTTTTCATTTTACTACTTGCTATATTAAAAAAATCGTTTTCTCTTAACAACCGTTAATGTGATTCCAATGCGGTGACAATAAAACTACTAGTTTTTCCCATTTGTGAAAAATTTCTCTCAAATGTAACATATCTTAAGGCTTGTTAGTCTAAACTAGGTTATTTTTGTAAGACGATTTAAATAACATGTTATATACTAGATTATAGATAATAAACTAGTTTCATATATATAATTCATTCAATGGTCAAATTGTAACTCATTTATATGCTATGCGTGATATTAGAAATCCATCGTCCCTCGAGTGAAGCGCTTACTGCATCAATTTCGGCACATTACTGTCAAAGATATGGCAGCAATTTTCTACGCTGTGTTGCAATAAATACATAACCAATTAATTTTATGTATGTACATTTAAACTGCCTCATTGGTGTATTGGTTAGCATGTTCGGCCACAGTCATGAGGTCCTGGGTTCGAGTCCTGGTCGGGCCAATTCCACGATCGATATTAAGATTTCTATTAAGATTCTCTTAACATGTGACCAAAGTTGGGAAGTTGGCGGTGTGATCCACCCCCGTGCCTCAGAGAGCACGTAAAGCCGTCGGTCCTCCGCCTGATCTCTTTCCAGTCGTGTCGGATTCTCGTCACATCGGTCTATGAGAGTGCAGGAATAGAGAGTGAACTTGTGTACTTTGCCTGCCAACCCACAGTAGAGCAGCGTGGTGAGTCTATGCTCTTACAACCCTCTTTCCTATGACTGAGGAGGCCTGTGACCAGCAATAGGGCGTTAATGGGCTGCTACTTACATTTGTTTTACCTTATGTCCTTTTATATCGATTAAACTTTTTAGTAGCTAGCGTAGCGATATAATTTTTTACTCATTGCCATTTCTAATGCAAAGGGAGCAGTGTAATATTTGAAAAATAAATTTATTTCTACATATGTCAAATGACACTTTGCCCGTACGAGATAATATTTTAAAGTCATCGAAAAACTTCGCAAATAAATGGACCATAATCGTTGTTCCCCCCTGTGTCATTCGAGTAGTTTCCGAGCTCGTATTGGGATTCCCCTATACGGGGCTCGGAAACTATTCGAGTAACACCGCGGGGAATAGCTAGTACTGCTTACTTAGTGACTGCGTCAATCGTACGAGTCACATTAGTAATTTAGTAATATTAGAAATTATTTAATAAATTAACATTGTTAATCTAGCAAATATTAATGACAATTTTTAACACATGGTTAAAGATTTATGACAACTGCGCATAACGGGCCATCATATACTAAAAACTACAGCAACTGTTCTTTTAACATATCTACTGTAAACAAATATTTTTTTAATATATTTATAATGTTTGCACGGTCGACTCTTACACATATTTTTACTAACTAGGAACAAACAAATTAAAAAGTAGAACACTGATAATCTTAAAGAGGCTCTTAGGAAAACTCAACATTTTTTCTTATCGGTAATTATTTTACAATATTACGCTAGAGGTAGAGTAATTTTAACTCGGTACGCTATAGATGTTTAATTCAAATGCATGACCTATTTAAACGACCCAAATAGTTTATCAAATTATAGCGTAAATACGAGATCAATAGGTACTCGATTCGCGGAAATTAATAGTTTAATATGTCGAAATCGAGATAATCAGCAGAACTACTCTGTTTCCTAATAGCAGATTCCTGATATCACGGCGCCAGACCTAAAATAAATATAATAGTCCCAGAACCGTGTGCGAGATATTCTATGGTTTAAACACAAAACCAAGTAAAATAACAAATATAAGTCAATTCATTCGCCATCTACAAGTGCGAAAATAGTAAGACAAACACTATTTTTCTGTTTGCATGTGTGTTGTACACTTAAAAAGAAGCTTTTACATTTACGTGATTTTCCAATAGATAGTGCCGTACAATATATTGTTATTTTGAAAAATTTGTATAAATTTTTATTGTCTTTGACTTCAAGTTTAAAAATGTATTTCAACATAAGCGAAACTGTTTACAAAAGATCCGTAAAGATAGAGGTGCATCCGCTACCTTAGTGCGCCCCACGTCATAAGATAAATGGTGAAATTTTTATAATTATTAAAAATGGTATTTATATACTTTTAAGAAGTGCTGTATGGTGCATGTATATGCAAACATGTACACATTTACGATTAAGCACTTTTGATTTGTAACAAGATTTTGACGGATTTTGACTATTATTTTATGTTGGTGCGGAAACAATAAGGAATTAGATTCTCAATTCCGTCTGATATTCCAAAAGAACAGCTAGTCTTAATTTATTTTATCGGGTTATTTTGAATAGTACGAAGAATAAAAAAATATCATAAGTAAGTAAGTGAATAATGTCTTACAAAGTCATAAGTTCTTCTCGTAAGATCCTGCACTATTTGCGTTAACGACAACCATATAGAGCCGAGTTTCTTTAAAAGTGGCATGAAAAGATTACCTGACGTTGAACCTGCTAGCCGCTCGAGTTTTCTGTCTGAAAAGCCGACGTAATTAATACTTTATCTACACTGAAGTTGGTATGCCCTTGTACAGATGATCGGTTACTTGTCATTTATGGTTATACTTTCTTTGGAAGAAAGTGCGGTGTATTTTTAGCTACATTCCATATATGCGTTATGATGTCAACAGCTTTAACGGCAAACGTGCCATTGAAGTCCAGATTTAAAGAATGTAATGCATTTATTTAGTTATTTCAATCTTGAACGATGGGATTATAAATTTAGTAGTCTTCTTCTTTGCGATCGTTTGACAAAGACAAAACGTCCAGAGATTCAGCGTTCCGGAAGAACAATTTAACAATAACTAGTGATGTGCCAATCGTAATTAGTGACACAGAATATTGATATGACCCTTACGTATAAACGGTCAACTCGCCTTTTAGACATTGCGACGTTTTTGTAATTCCGATGATTATCACCGAATGTATCAACTTGTCTTTTTTTTAAACAACTATAAAAGTGTTGCTTAATAAAGATATTACTTGTATAAAAGATAGTACAATAATTTATCTTTGAAACACTGTTTTACAAAAACAGAATTTAATACCTGACTCTTTTTACGTAGAGCCGTCAATACATAAGGTTAATTTCTTTTAATTTAAAGGTAATGTGATCTATAAATACACCGACATCACGGCGCCAAAACAAATAGTAGAGTGGTCAGAGAATTTCCTTATTTGTCACTAAAAGATTGCAACTGGTTTATTATTTAGCTGGGTATGTTCATGACGAGAGAAAGTTTTCATCACAAGAGAAACTTCATTTTTAACTATTGATTAGTTTTATTTATCGCCGGCCAATTTTTTGACACAAGATGAACTTGAGATGTGTATGCAATTTATTTCGCATTAGTCCTTGTATTAAATATCATTAATTCACCGACTGAAATTTGCTTTTTACAAGTACACGTTATCAAGTATGAGTAATCACCCGCGATTATTTTATAAAAATTATTAAGGAATTCGAAATTCTTCATGGTGAAAATCCCCAAAGCCCCCAGGGCCCGACACGATCGAGGCGAGTTGAATGACCGCAAGTGGTACTGACGTCACACCCCACCGGTGCATGATTCATCTTACACTCTTCATAAAAAAAACGAGATCGATCTGCAAGTTCGTGAAATATTAATGAATTTATTAGGAGGTTTAACCTGCATTTCTAGTCTCTGATTATTCTCTTCCATGTTTACATATCCAAGGCAAGGTTTTTTATTAAATTAATTGACAATCCTTTCTCGTGTACTGTAATCATTTTTAAAAAGGTGTTTTCTATATAATTATAATATTAAACCCCATAATTAAGTGTTTAAACGAAAGAGCGCCTAAGGTGATGTGTAACCACAACTTTATACAATATACATAAACTTTTTTTGTGTGCATATGTGACTGAACTCCTAAACGGCTGGCACGATTTTAATTGATTCTGCGTGTGTCTTCAGGTAAGTTTAATTAAGGCTTACAATTGTATATTGACAATTTGATTCAGATTTTTTTCATATTTTAATGACATCGGGAACTGCCTCGGTACAGCTATTCTTAAATATAATTTTATTAGTGTTTCACCACGTTGGCGAAGATTTATTCCATAAACTTTTTGGACGTTATAAATCAAAACAGTAACTCAACGGGAAGAACAATAAATGTGCTATTTTTGGAAGATAAGTTAACAATATAATACTACAAAAACAGAAAGCACTTTCGATTAGGCCTTTGGTAATAAATCCGCGAAGATATTGCAAGCTGCCGTCAACCGGCCATCGCATTACTTTAAATTGCCGATTTATTATCACTTAACGTAAACATGCATATTTATATTGGGGCCGTTGAACTTGTATTGTTGAGATTGCATTGTAAGCTTTCTTAATGTAATCGGACATAAATACCTACTGTCCGAGGGTATTTCGATTAATTTCAAAGTAAGTTTTGAACTGAATATCTTATAGTGAAGCGATTTACGAAAACATATGTGCGTCCTTGTTAAGAAATATAGGTAGAAACAATGGAAAATAGGTAAGTTTAAAGTATCTCCACTACATGAAATTAAACGACGGAAAACATTTGTGAAGTAACAAATAACAGCAAAAACAAAAGAAAGAACTTCCGTAGCCATATAGTATTACTTCAAATTTTACCCGAACTGTAAGAATTTATTTTTTATATTTAACTGTTTCCAGCGGTGGGTCATTTATCGAATCGAATTGTAAAATAAAAACATTCTTGAACCCAACCAAAGGAATACAAATAATTATGAAAATCGACCTAGCCTTTTAGGAGCTGCTCAGTTACATTTACACGCATAAGAGAACTATGTCTTAGAAAATTTAGAGGAAATAACCTATTTTACTATATGATAAAATCAAAGACTAATGGAAAGTAGGTATTTTTCAATTATTGCTAACTCAGCACCATTATAATGTCGTATCTAAAAGCGAAGCATTAAAAGCAACATGGAGTGAATAACAATAGATTTGATCCAAAAGATTTCAATTTAAATTTATAAACATAATACAAAGAAAATTGGAATGAATTCTCAAGAATAGACAATAAAAGACTATTTTACCACAAAGCAGCAATTATTTCAGCTGGAGACAAATATAATTGAGGCTATTCCGATTTATGGGTCGTTAATTTACTAACGAAAAACTGTTGTGTACAAATTAAAGATGGGTTAGTGCACTTCAACTGCCTCATTGGTCTAGTGGTTAGCATGTTCAACTATATGATTCAAAAATCAATATTCAGTTTTCTATTAAGATTTTCTCAATATTTGCCCGAAGTTGGGAAATTGGCGGTGTGATCCACCCCCGTGCCTCGGAGAGCACGTTAAGCCGTCGGTCCTGCGCCTGATCTCTCTCCGGTCGTGTCGGATTCCCGTCACATCGGACTATGAGAGTGAAGGAATAGAGAGTGCACTTGTGTACTATGCCTGCCAATCCGCAGTGGAGCAGCGTGGTGGGTCTATGTTCTAAAACCCTCGGAGTGAGTAGGCCTGTGCCCAGCAATGGGACGTTAAAGGGCTGCTACTTACTTTACTTACTTACCAGTGTACTTCTAAAGGTAATTATATTATTTAGCTAATTATAAAGTTCAAAAGAAGTGACAAACAGTTAATAAGAGCTTTCAAAAAGTTCTTGTTAATAATAATCCAATCGCACATTCAATCTAACTATGAGATATATAAGACATCCAAATTTAGCGAGTGGGAATCGAACAGAGACAATAGTTGGCCGCTGTTGTTGATCGCTGAGTCAACCCACAAGGATACGCTATTTATACGCTTCCCGTTGAGGTGCGCATGCGCATACCAAACTGCCACAATGACCGGTGACCGAGTCAAGTCCTTACCTTCCGGCTGCTTGTGTATGTGACTTAACGGCCTTATTAAATTTCTACTATAAGTTCACACTCTCCCTATATAACATAATAATTTATTGATCTATTAAAAGTGTACATTACTTATACATTTTTTTAGACATGAAGTGAATATTGATTAATTTTACAACAGTTTTACCAAATAGTAATTCGGAAATTAAATTTAATTGGTTATTAATGTAAAATTTACGTAAAATTGCACATCATCTATTAAGATCTCACGAGTTCAAGAAATTCGTGTTTGATGGCGTAGGAATTACCTTATTTGTTGAATTTCTATCGGCTAACTGCTCCCTGTATTGCAGATTTATTTTTCACAGTTGAGGTGAAAGAAATCAGAAATAAAGGAATTGTTCTGGACATGGAAATCTATATATTAGACTAGCTGACCCAGCATACGTTGTTTTGCCATATAATTACTATTATCGCTATTAAAAAATAGGGGTTCGTGATAGAAAGTGAAAATTTAGGGTTGTATGTATTTTCGTATGTTGTATCACAAAAAAATAAAAAATAAAAATTTCGTTCAAAAATTAAAAAAAATTATGAACATCCCTTATCACTTAGGGGTATGAAAAATAGATAGTATCCGATTCTCAGACCTACTGAATACGCATGCCACTATTACTCCTTTTTTGAATTTCGTGATGAATCAATAAATACCTGAATATCTCTTATATATATTACAAAATATAAGTAATGTTGTTAGGATAGTAAAACTCTGAATTAAGATTTGTTGATAATTATGAATAAGTATTTCAAGGTTTTACTGTGTAGCAGTTAAAATTTCAAATGAAATAGGTATTACATAAATGCGCAGGTGTTATTTTGCGGAGATCCACAAAGCAGAGGAAAAACATTAAACAACCTTGCGGGTTTCAAGGTTTACTTTGATTTTTCCTTTAATCTTAATTGGTACTAAGATATGTATCTGGAATAAACAAGAAGAATTTTATTATGATCCTATGCAGTCCGTAATATTATACATATATTTAGACGGCCTCACTAGGGTAACGGTTTACTTAGCTAGAAGGGGTCTTGAATTCGATTCTCGGCATGAAAAATTTTGGAAATTGCGTTTTCTAATGTATATAACTCCTGGTAGGAGGTTTGGCCGTGGCTTGTAATCACCATACCAGCAAAAAAATGCCGACAATTAAAGAGTGTTGTCGCGTTATAGTATTGAGTTCTGTTGCCATATTGTTTAAAACAAAAAGGACTAACTTTTTACCAGGATAACGCGCTTCATTCTTAAAACTTTATTACCACTTACTTTCAGGTCAGATTACATCTAAGCGCTAATCTACCTTCAATAAAAAAATGGTCTCGTAGTGGCAAAATAGAATTGAAATCTTGTAAAAAAATGGCAATAACAAATGTAAATTTATTTACCGCTAGCTAACCTTAGCTAATAAGATATCTATCACTCCTCTACCAATTTAAATTGCGCTTTTCTGCCAATATTTAAAGACATACCTACGTTAATATCTTTATTTCGATGAGAAATTATATATTAGAGCTGATAGTATCCAGAACTGCCTTCGGGCAAGCGACCTATTAATATCGGTGAGCGTACATTTATCAAGAATTTCTTTAATAACTGATAACTATTGAACTTCGATTACATGTAGTCGATCAAATACTATGAGCGCTTTCACATTATTTATATGTTTGGCATAGTAAACAAACAGGTCCAAAGTTCCATACAAAAGTTTGTTAGTAAAAGTTTTTACACGCCTCCAAAGTACACCTCGATTACGACAATTTATCTAACTAATATAATAAAATGCCCACTAAAAACCAAATTGTCTTCGTCATTCTTAAGATCGCTTGCATATTCCACAAAGATGCACCAGAAAGGACAAAAACTATTTTAGAAATAAATTGAAGTTATCAATCTTGCACCTTTTGTTATCTATCATGTCCTGGATGATAGGAGGTAGATTGGAGACACCAAAAATATCCACATACTGGACCATATATGTACATACTGGAATTATATTTCTTTATTTTTTGGAGAGATAAAAACTAAACATAGATAAAAAGAAATCTTTAAATGTTTCAATGGACGTCGCTGTAGAATTTTTCGTAATATAACGTTAATAAGTGGAATAACATGTGAAAAAAAAACTAAAGAGATTTACAACGAGATTAATAATACGCACGGGAAATGTTAAGTAATAAAAGGATTTTTTTTAATTGTCTCCAGATTAGCGCTTGACTGTGGTCACGCTTGATGTTAAGTTGTGAACCAGATGGAAGTGCGCTAATTTGGTGTGAGGCAATTTACCTCTAATGGTTTCTACAGAACATACCGGAACACAAATCTCTTTGCTTGGCGGTACATCTTAGTTGGTAGGACGGTAACTAGCCACGGCCCAAGCATGTTTCCAATTTAGCATTACATAGAAGTGACATAATATAGATGTATAAAATTACCTCCATAGAATATTTTAATCAGAAAAGTCAAAAATATAATCGAAAGATGCCCATTGTTTTAATGTAAAATAAGCTATAACTCCAAACTGCGTTAAAGATAAACACAGACAGACCCAGCGGCCTATTGACCGCTGCTGGAATGCAACTGACCAATGTATCCATTTTGTATTTACATATACTTAGCGAAACCTACTTACATTGCATATTAAAGCTTATGACAAGAGCATGGAGCTTTAAAATAACTAATATGCTATTCATACACCTTTAAAGTACAAACGTCCATCTCGATTAAATACATGCAAAACAAAAATATGAAATTCGAAATAGGATTCGTATAAACAATTCAAATAATGGAAGCTTGGAGAGAATTGATCTATAGGAATATAGCAGCTAAATTAAAGCGCATTTAAAATTTTGTCTTAATCCATTAATTTAACTACAGAATCGGCTGGTCTTAACTTTTAAAAGCAAAATATTACACACTACCCTACAAACATTATATTTAAAAGAGTAACAGTTGAGTTTCTTGCCGGTTTCTTCTCAGAGGGATCAACTTATGAAACCGGTGGTAGATTTGTAACCAACGGAGAGACTACTGAAGCTACTAAAACTACTGAAGAATATTTTGATGTTAAAAAAAGCACCGCAAAAAGTTTTGTACTTTCATACTTTTAAACAAAATATTGGTTAAATCAAAACTGTACTGTATACATATTTAGGTGAAATCACCAGCGTGTAAGTAATAAAATCATCTATTACATTGTACTTCTGGCTGGCGTAATGGTAAGGCTTTTCTAGCAGATACACCGGGTTCGATCAGATTCCCAGTAAAGGAAATTTTTCCAACCGTGGACAGGAGACAGGCTTCGGTTGTAGCTAATCATCACCTTTTGAGAAAAGATATGCCGACAAATAAAAATACAATGCTTTGTAAGATATGTAACAGTATCATAAGATAACATCACAGACAATAAATAATCTGTTAGATTAAAAAAATATCTGTTATATAAAACACTCTTCCATGAACGTTTGTCACAAATATTTAAATTGAATAATAAAAAAAAGTAATGTATAAACAACCTCGACGTACCGCGTAACATTTATCGTGCTTAACGACCATTTTATCGATAGCAGTAGACGGTTTTATTTATTTTCCATAGCCCATATGTCTGATTTCACGGCCAAAGAATTCAGATGTTTAATTGCTGCAACGTTTTAACGTCGCTTTGGAGCGCCACGGTCGCGTGTTTCTGCCTTATGTTATAGATTTATATAGGGTTGACACATCAATGTAATTTTTCCAATTCCTACTGGGTACGAACACGTTAAATGGACCCCCATTTCCCACAAAGCGAATAATTTGAAATATAATTATTTTATTGTGAAAAATAATTGTTTAAGGTTTTATTCTTACTAATGTCGTTCTTACCAATTTAGTTTAGAACCCTTGAACCGAGTGGGACACCGTACCCTACTATTAGTATGAATTTAGGTGGTTACTTTGTACAACACAATCTTTTTCAAGCACACCTAAATTGTTTAAATATATCTTTCTATGTAATGAGATGAAGTAATGTGTACCAGATGGAGTAGGAATATACTTCTACATATATATATAATTGTCAGTTGAATTGAGACTGATTTATCAAATCGCAGATTGTACTCGTGATGAGCTAGAAATACAGAATTCCCTTTTTATTTTCTAAATATGTATACACATATAATAGAAGTAGCTGAACCCGCGACTTCGTCTGCGTAGAATGTTTTTTGGGTAGTATTAATACCAGAGATATCATGATGAGTCAATAATTTTAACAACTCCACAACTCCTTTGCGGGTGGAATTTCGTAAAATTCGTTCTTAGCTGACCTCTACTCGGCAAAAAGAATATTCCAAACAATATCAAGTGTCTACGTCTTATGGTTCCAGAAATATCGTAATGTGTCCATGGTTAACACTCCCGCAACCGCCCTTGCGGATGGAATTTCGTAAAATCCGTTCTTAGCTGACCTCTACTCGGCAAAAGGAATATTCCTACCAAATTTCAAATCTCTACGCCTTATGGTTTCAAGGATATCATAATGAGTCAATAGATACCTGGATATCTCTTATAAATATATTTAGATTACCGAAGAAAGATTAATATTAAAACTAAACTAGATGGACGAAAGTTTAAAACTGTCAACCCTACACCGAATAACAAAAATACAAACGTTGCTGATTTTACCAGAAGTAATAAAACTAACGTTTGAAACTGTATTTATGTGGTATAATCGTAAAAAATGGTTTTCACAGACATCATAGAACAAAATATAATTATATGTTTCGATGACAATTATTCAATTATTACATGAAATATCTAATTCAATAAAAATAATCAGTTTTTCATATTTAAAAAATATATTGCACGTATAAATACGAAAAAACAATTTAAATGCAGCATTTTCCTTATACGTTTTTTAATTACGTACATTTAATTTTCCCTGCATTTCTCTGAGATACTCGTGTTGTTGACAACATGATTTATAATATGTAATTTATATTAAATAATTATATATCATTTAGGATATTATTACCAAAATTCACTAAAATGTTGAGTTTTTGTAAATTTCTTAAAAAATCCTTTTTTAGAATAACAGTATATGTAGATGTGTAATTGCATATTCAATTTATAAATGTGAATTTAATTAATCTTGTTAAAGTCCTAAAATCCTGTCTAATATGTGTTATAATAATAATAATAATACTCTTTATTGTACACCTTAAAACACAATAACAAATTATGAATGCAAAAGGCTTATACAAATAAATGTACAAAAGGCGGTCTTATCGCTAGTCAGCGATTTCTTCCAAACAACCTTCAGGAGAAGGAAATTGTGCAAAAGTAGCTGAGTAGTTACAACTATAGCTAAACCTATCTGTCATCCTGTTAAGATTTCACACTTGAACCACGACATATGGGCATTAGAATACCGACTTAAGCTATTTTTGTCGCAAAATGATTACCTAAAGAGGGTAAGAACCAATCATGTTTGTGGTTATAAAAAGTATCACCTCTATGATAATAATATTTAATGTTTGTGTCTTTAACCTTTCGTGGTATTATAGGAGATGATTTCAATATTTTATAGTATACTTAAACTAACCGCTGATAGATTTTGCGAGGTACCCTGGAAATAGTACTCATTTTACATAGACGGAGTCACGGGCATCACTAGTATTAATATAAATGACACTAAAGTGAGTTCCACTTTTTATTAGGGACCCCAATAGCAGTAACCAAGTTCCCGCAACTGGGTTCTTGTTTTCGCTCGGATGATAATGGATCGCTTGCCAAATATTATAATTAATAAGATCTGTGCCTCTCGTGTGACAAGTAACGGTATTTGATCGACTTTTTTTGTTACTGATCGTTATATATAGATTGTCTTTGGTTACAGCTGAGAAGAAACGGATGTGTATTGTAACACAAAATGAATATTTAATTTCATTAACCATACGAAACGTTTTATGTGCGTAATTAAATTTGATCAGGCGCGTGAATATAATTACTAGTTCTATGTACTGGGCTTAAAATAAAATTCTCTTAAGTCCTAAGTCGGGAACAACCCAGCAAAATAAAAGAATTATTAAAATGTCTTGAGTAGTTGCACCACGATCATATACTGTGACAGAGATTTTCGAAGTGAAACTTCTTTAGGCGCATGAGGGTAACATTTTTACGGATGAAATGCATGATTAGCATCACGAAGATGTGCAGCGTTTTTTATGCTAATTTGTTTGAAGGTTAGGTAGTTTTGATATTTACAAATAACGTGTGGCATTTTAATTTGCCACTCGTCATTTTATAATTTAATATACTATTTTTCATAAAATATAAAATAAAAATATTTAGTAAATTCTCTTTTCTAAATTTGAAATTAAATAACAAAACTTAATTAATAATTTTTAATATTGACAGAAAAACAGCTGGCATTTTTATTTACAATTCGTCATTTGAGATTTCAATAAATTATTTGTATTATTTTCGACACATTTGATATTTTAATGACAATTAAATTCATTAGATTCCTAAAATACCTTCCTTTTTCGCTCCCTCTAAGTCTCGGAAATCTAAAGTTTTAGATTTGTATAAATATAAACAAAGACTTCAAAATTAGTTCACCAAAGAAGTTTCACATCTGACACGTGTATTTTGTACGCACGCACTTATAATTTTTTGTATATACGTATACATTTAAAAATAAAAAATAATTGAGTAGACTCGACTTAAGGAGAGTGCATTGAATCCAATAATATTTCATTGATATTTACAATGGTTCACCTTCTTGATTTTACAACCTAAACACGATTCACTTCCAAGCAGTACACTTAGGCGTTGACCTGCCAGCCCTGAGGCAACGAGGCGAGCGGGTTGTGATCTGAGGTCAACATTTGATAAATACGAATAAAATCGCGATAAATGTCATTGATGTATGTTATAGGAAGTAGAGTCATAAATTACAAGTTTTTGATTATCAATTGGATGATTTCATTAAGTTTGACGGATTCTTAGGATAATATAAATCTTATATGTAAAATACTCGTCTCAAAATAGTAGTTCCCATACTCCTCAGAAATGGCATGACCGATTTTTATAAAATTTTGTATGCATATACAGTAGGTCTGAGAATCGGCTACTATCTATTTCTCACACCTCTCGTGATAAGGGGTTGACATTTCTTGGACAAAATTTCATTTTTAATAATGTGGCACTCAAAAAATACACACACACAACTCTAAATTTACACCCTTCTATCACCAACCCTTATTTTTTAATAGCTATAACAGTTGTTATATGGCAATACAACGTTGGCTGGGTCAGCTTGCACTCATATAAATATAATTTATACGGATGTCAACCATTTAAAACAATAAAATTATACAAGCAACTGTAATTCCTAACAACGTATGATGTTAATGTGACGCTGTGTACCTGTAACTACATAGATATCATAATATACGCCTCGAAATAAACTGTGACAAGAAGATGATTTTATATCATTTATCCCTATAACGTATTAAGCATAAATAAAAATGTGCAGAATATCACTCACCTCTAGATCCACTAAATAGCCAGGAGTTCTGTTTGAAGGCGTCGGAGTTCTTTTTCTTAACTAGAGGACTGGGCTCTGCAATACTAGCTTGCCGACTTCTACCTACAAGTGGGGTCTTCGCACTTTTCTTTTTACCCTTTTTTAAAGTCCCACTATGGGATTTTCTTAAAGTATTCACTTTAAGGGACTGACTCTTCCCTCTCACTTTACTTTTACTTCTTGATGTCTGCCTACTTAATCTTCTCCTATGCTCACCGATAATTTTAGCGGTAGGCATGTCCTCATCAGAATCGGTTTCTGCAGGAGGTTTAGCTTGACTAATTGTAGAAAATCTTTTCTCCTCTTCTAAGAAAAACTTTGTATAATTCAATATTTCACTGGTATTTACAATACCATCAACAACCTCAACCACGGCTTCAACTGCTTTCATAGAAGTCGGAGTCTTTTTTCGTCTCAAGAAATTTAATGCACTCACTGAGGAACCTTTGCTAGTTTTCCGTTTTGGCACATCGGTTGAGTTACTTTGTTTACTATCAATATTTTTATCATCTTTTTTACTATTTTTCCTCAGCTGGTCTAATTTCATAGTAGAACCATGTATCGAATCTCTATCCTCTTCACTCCAAAGGCTCTCTCTCGACTTCTTTTTATCGAAATCCTTTCTATGATCAAACAGTTCATCGCCTAAGCTTTTGACGATTTCGAGGGGATTTGATAGTGACATCGTCTTTCGATGTCCTTTCTTAATTTTGGTCAAGTCATTTTCCTCGTCGGTTACTGCTAATTTCAGAGATTCTTTGCTAATTGTTGGTGTTTTACTAAGCCTCGGCAACGCATCGTCGCTGGCAGAGATAGCGTCGCTGTGACAGTCCGCACTCTCATACAGAGACTCGTCGCTTTCATCTCGCCGCTCTGAAGGTCATATTACAATATTACTTAACATCCTAAGCTAAGGTTTCCTCGAGAAATATAACTTGAAATTTGAAAAATGTTAACTAAGTTTTAGATTACCGTTGAGCACATACTGTTGACACGGTTAAATGTCATCCATCATATTCCTGAACGACATAATGAAACAAAAAAAGATTGATGTACAATAATAAAATGTAATCGCATTAAATTAACTACACTTGTGTATGCACTAAAAATTTATAACAAGAATTGATACAATGACCGACGTATAACAATTATCTAGATGATTTGTTGACATTCGTTTGTTATTGATGGAGTCACGACAAAAGTTATATTTAAATATTTTACATTTTACTCTCCTTTACTCTCCCTATCAATAAAATCATATGAACAACTCGTAACCATTGGCATTAGAAACACTTATATAAAATATTGTCATTTTGATTACCACATTTGAATGGAAATTAGATAATTAAATAAAAAATTTGTCTTCCCCACAATGAATAAATCGTAGCGCAAGTATTTAATCGACCTTTTTATTAAAACAATAGAAAAATTATACAACTACTAAATTTGGGGCCAACAAGACGATCCATTAAAGTAATGAAATAAGCTAACAATTTCCCTAAAATATAAATTTATTTTTGTAGCGATACGGCGCAGGTCGTCAGGACACTGGCCTCTAAGGACCTCGCCCTAAGGATAGTCAGGGAATTAGGTTAATGTTGCTTTCATACTTATTTTAATATCAGCACGCAACATCAATATAATTCTCTTCTTATTATCATTTAGGGAATCTTTGTTCATTAAAATATATCCTTTCTTCCGCAATTATAATGACATTGATTATTATTTTTACACAGATAGTTTATTATTGTCAAAGTTATTAAGTTTTCTTAATTAAAATTTCATATGAAATCTATCATGTCTTTTTTTACCAATTTTCACTAAAAAATATATTTCACGAATCTGGTTTGTTCGTATAAAAACTTTTGATAACATTAATTTATAATATTTGACTTCAAATGACTAAATAAAATTAAACATAAAAAATATATAGTAGTATATATACTCTATAAAATCGTATTTGTAGCAATTCCCCTATAATTACTAGTAGCAGTATTGGAGCCCCTATTGTAACAAATTAAAGGATAAAACCTTTTTTTTATTACTTTAGATTAAAAAAGATATATTAAATTAGCATGAATAGCTTCCGTAACGTAAATATGTAAACAAAAGTAATAACGCTATTACTTAACCATTTGAAGTAATCTTATCTACTAAACTGAGATTACGCATATACAATAGTAAACATTTGATTGTTGTAGTCGGACATTAACTTCGACACAGGATTGTATTTTAAAATGTACTAAAATATACCTGTACACGTAAAATATCTTCTCCAAGACTAGTGTATAGAACAACCTAATTAAAAAATACAACCCACCAGTTTTTCGGTACAAATTTTAAAATAATATTATTAGCGAGCTTTTAGTCTGAATCTAAAAGTCAAATAAACAAACGTCCAATCACACGGAAACAATGTAAAGGAAAAATAAATCTGAGACAACGACGGTACTAAAAATAGTTATTATCTGTACGAGGCGTCTCTTGGTCACATTGACCTTTTGACATTCGCAATATAATGTAAATAAAGACTATTGTTTCTATATAAAATTATACGAATATAGTATGAATGCTGCTTTATCGATAAAATTTTAATCAGTTTTCTTATTAAAAAACATTTGACTACGGACATTATAATTAGTATATCAAAATGCATTTAACTATTTAATCCAAAAACATTCTTTATGTACTCAAATTTGACTAAATTACGACTCTAAACTATAGCGACAATGGATTTACTAAGTAAAATGGTTATGTTTATTACCTCGCATTTAATTTTTTTCTTATAAAATTGTTTTACTTTAAAATATCAACAATATGTGCTTTATAACTTAATTTAAATATATCAGATTCAACGAGGAAACCTTCATTCAATTAATTGTAATGACAAATACGTACCAAGTGAAACTTTCATATCAAGAATATCTGAATATCTCCGTCTCTCCTTGTCACTCTCTGCCGATGTTTCCCTTTCACTCGACTCTCTCGTCGGTTTTAGGAACACCGGCTTTTTCCTCCTTAACTTGTTTACCATACCATTGTCGACCTTGTCAACCTTTTCGGGGACCTTAGGGTCCCTCTTAAACCACATCATACCGACCATAGGCACAACGGCCCTATGCAACTGTCACTAAGCACCAGAGTTCTATATTTCAATTACTGATGAAGCATATATCGCTTCAATTACAATGATTTTTAACGATTTGGTTTCAGAAATGTATTTATCTTAAAAACCCACATCACAAAGCACTAAATCACTGTTTTCTCCAATATCTTCTGACACTTTTCTTGTTGCATTTATGGCACAGGTTATGTCACTTGTATTGAATTTTGGCATCCGAAGTTCTTTTGAGCTGAAAATTAATATTTTGCAATGACATTCTTGGTAGTTCCGTTAGTCATCAAAAGATTCACAGAATATGTTCAAAGTTGTCTCGGAAAGTTAAAATCTATTTATGTGTAGTTATGTATTTCAGGTACAATCGCGTAGTAAGTTTGCACGAATACACAAACATAAATAGACTATTTTTAAACCCGCATTGTCGCTCTGTGACTACTCCGTCTAAATATAATTACAGTTTAAATTTATATAGTGTTATCATTAGATGTGTAACAGTGTCCGCTATATTGTAATCTAGCCAATTTTGAGAGCTTAGCATAATTCATGATTCATAAATATGTACATGCATGTCTGTCTATAAATGGCTATATAATATCCTAATTTTGTATAATACCAAAAGAAGGTTTAGTTAAGAATTAAAAAAAGAGCTATTATAAAGCGTATAATGCCTTATAAAAGTAAAATTTTATATTACCTAAAAGGGGGCTTAATAACACGTAAAATATATGTGTACGTAACCAAACTACAGATTCCTAATTTTATGAGGCACTGTTTTAAAGATAAATTATTTAATATTGTACCTTTTGGAAAATTGATATGTCTTGTAAGCATCATCAGTAGGTATACGTATAATTTATAAAAAAGATCCCCTAGGTTTATAAAAGGAATGATATGATAATTGTCAAATGCCTAAAATCAAGTTGGATTCTTAATACATCGACATATAAAGCATAACTTTCAATGTCGAAACTGAATGACCCTTTATGTCTCTTTTAGTTACTTAATGTAAATGGACGAAGTTGCAGTCTAATTTAATATGACATTAATATTTTGAAGTGCTACCTTTTAAAGAATAACAACTCAACTTGCTGTGTTTCATAAAATTGGCATCTAAATTAAGATTCCAAAAATCATGGGCTAAATTACCATAAGCTGCGACCTATAGGTCTGTCTAGAGGACAATTGTCGCGAAGAACAACCAGGACGTGCGCGGGCGCACACGGAAGCGTGACGAGGATGCGGCCTCCACATTTCCTCCCAACATCAAACAGAAAACAATATATCATAGTGTAATACATCATATTTGACAACTACCGTTTAGTGTATAACGAGACTTCACATCATAAGAAGTAAAAAGCAGTACAAAAATAATTTACAAAAGAATGAGTAGAACAACCTCTATAAATAAAGTATTTATATACTCTCTATATTTTAATATAATTTAGAAACAATCTTGTCGCTCTGATTGTATGTTTTAAATGCTGAATACTTATACGATAAATCTTTATCAATTGGGACAATTAAATTTAAAAAATGTTTTCATGTTTTTAAACCTAAGAAATAGTTATTGGAAATAGAAAGCACTTTTGTTTCCCATCAATGACGAAGTTAGACAATTTATATCCCTGAAATTATTAATGCTTAGATGTAATTGTACAAACTGTGTGACTGAATCTAGATTTCACAGTAATATATGTAGTATTTAATAAAGGCTAATCCACGCTAAGTCACAGATAAATAATGGAATGAATAGTTTTTACGACAAATTAAATAAAATGCACTTTACATGTTTTGCCCTAAACCGCAGCACCCTCTTAAAATGAATTTCATTTTTATAAGCCAGCCTAAAGTATGCGTATTCGCAAGTATGTTTAAGCTATTATGTTAAATATCTTCCAAAAAGTACAACGTGTTGCCAATAAAAATTTTATTATAATGAACTCATAGTATAATTACAATACTTCGATACCAGTGCCAATAAACATTGTAAATTCCCACGTGATACAAAAATTTTACTGCATCAAAAAGGAGCCTCCATATGAAATAAAATACTTACTGCATTCAATTTACTTTCGGAAATATTTTTATAAACCGTTTAAGATTCAAGGTACCCACACTAAGAGTAAATTATTAATAATAACCAATTTTAATTATCGTTAAGCGCATTCAGAAGACACGTATATGGTGTGAAAGCACTTTAGCCGAGCGTGACAATTGTCAAAATGATTTCTTGGCATTATAGTCGCAATTATCTCTTGCCATTCAAAGACCTTTGCAGATTTTATAGTAAAAATTAAGTGGTGGACTTTAATTAACAAGGCTCTATGAACCAAGGGTATCGATGTACCGAATTTAAGAAATAAATTCGACAATTTCAAATAATATTCTGTCAATTTTTTATGTTTCTTATTAAATTATTCGGCAGGCATCCATGCAAAATGAACTAATGGTCATATGACACAAAGTTACATTATTTTAACACTCTTAAACTCCTAAGTACAGTTTTTGGATCTATTACTAGATAATATTTATCATTAATCAAAAAGATACGCTACGTTTTCAATATCTGCTATTAGTTCAAGCTCCTATTTATGTAAACCTCGTTCAAAATTTCTATCGTTCACAAATTACTTTTTTTATTCATGAGCTCTCGTTCAAAGACTTGTAGTGGATAAGATTTGATGTCAATACAAGTTTTCCTAATATGAATAGATTAAACAATTGTACAACGACATTTTATAACAGCTTTACTTAAGGGTTTTGAAGGAATCTTTATATTTAAGGTGTTTAAGAGCTTTGTGCTGGATGGCATAAGAATTTACTTTATTTTCTTTTTTAATATTAATTATTACGTTTCAAACTCAAACTTCGTAACATGATAAAAATAACGAGAGGAATAAATACATTCCTCTATTGCAATATTTCGCCCTCTACTGGTTTGATACAAACAAAAAATCTGATACAACTATAGTGCAATAACATCTTAATAATTCTATGTAATAAACGTCATTAACAAATGTCGTCGACTTCACTTACACAAACATCTCAAACTCAAAGTGTGCGAAATGAAGTCATAATTTCGAAATCGCCGCATGACATCACTCTTCCAGTGCCAATGTTTAATATAATACAACAATTTATGTTACAGCAGCCGCGATAATTCTAAGAAATCACAATTTACCACTTAAAGGAAAATCAAAAGCTTACGAGTGTCACGTGAGAATAGCCATAAAAATATATTAGTTTCTCTAATAAAAAAAAAGTGAAATTTCGATAAATTACTAAATCATATATTCTGAAAATCAAAACGTTGTCTTATATCTTGTATAGTCCTTAGTAAAAATTGAGCTTTTAAGTGGAAATGCGCTAATGTCTTGAATGGTAAGGTGGTAAATAGCCATGACGCCGTCCAAACTCAGATAAATTAGAAAAACATACATCCATACATAACATCACGCCTCATTCCCATAGGAGTAGGCAGAGACCACGTTCCTTGCATATCATCTTCACTTCTGTCATTCTCACTAAATCTTTCATACAAGTTCGTCGGTTTATAATATTCTTAACCTAGCCCTTATTCAAAACATCCTGGATTTGGTCCAGGAACATTCGCCTTGGTTTTCCCCTTCCAACCTTTCCATTCACTCTTGACTTATAATTCCTTTTAGTCAGATTTCTTTCATTCATTCTCTCTACGTGCTCAAACCATCTAAGCATACCTTCCTCACTGCACCTTCCTTTATACCACAACGTTCTCTTATCACACGATTTCTTACTTTGTCACTCAGTTTTAATCCACTCATACTTCTCAACACTCTCATCTCTACCGCATTTATTTTACTTTTATGCTTCATCTGACATACCCAACTTTCACTACCATACATAAGTGTTGGCACCAACACTCCTCTATGCACAGTCAGTCTGGCCCTTTGAGATACCATCTGGCTATTCATAAATTACAAAAAGCAACGTCCTAAATTTGCCCTTCGGGAAATCATACTCAGAACCACATTTAAGTGTACAACCACATTTAAGTGGTGTGTACACTTCAATGTGGTTCTGGGTTGTACGGGGATACAAAGTTGTACGGGCCAGATTTTTTATAGATATAAAGGTTATACGTGACACACAAAATTACTTACTTATTCGTTAATTTGAGCTATGAGCCTTTATATTTAAAATATACCGTATAAATCTATCTATACGTCAATAATTCCATATATTCGACATCTAACACCGGCCAACACCCACAATACAATCATCTAGCTACGGAAATGCATCCTGTCTCTGAAACACCCCGCGGAAGCTGCAGATGATGAAATTTTAATTTAGCCCGACAAATGCCATCAGAAATAGTTAGGAATGAGGGACGAAATGTTTCACTCAGCTTTTAGTTTTAAGTTTCAAGTGAAAATATTTATATGTAATGATATACAGATGTCAGGTAAAATAACGTTATCATCATAATTTCTTCATGATACAGTCTCTGATAACTAACTAGCGTGCTAATGCGGCAAGAGGTAATTTACCTCCAGGCGGTTTTTATACAACAAATTGCGTTTTGCTTGGTAGCGCGGTAACTAACCACGGCCTCAGTCTCTTCCACCAATCCAAATTTAAAAAAAAACACACTATTGTAATAAATCCAATTTTCCTGCCGGAATTGACCTCAGTGAATGAAACCAGGGAAGCCGCCAAACTCTACGATAGAATAGTTCTTGAGAGAATATGTAAAAATGAAAAGGACTTTAGTAAATCATTTAAATTCTAGACGTTCCCGATCCTACACGGATAAGAGAATACCAGTATTTAGCGACCACAAATATAATATTTCATGTTACATATTCCTTTAAACATGACGTGTTGAGTGAGTTTAACTTAAACCATCTCCTCATTGCAGCCGATTTGGAGACTTGGTTATCCATGTATAACAGAAACAGAAACAATTCCATATCAGAAACAATTCTTGCGTTTTATACTGTAAATTTTTATAGGATCATTACGATAATTCACGGTAGAGCTACAAATTGAATCACTTCAAAAAGAAAATGAAACAATTCTTGGACAAGTCTTTCATATTTAGGCATTCTAACAAATTAAAAGACGTAAAATGACCTGAGTTGAGATTTAGTCATCAGTGACCTTGATTAAAGTTGTTTTAATCCTTTGTAGTTAAACCGTTAGTGTCTTAAATCCAACAATGCCCCGTTGTCAAAGTCTGCTATTGTTAAAAATGGCCTCTTGGGTTATATCGTACTTTAATAACGCCTGCACCTTTTTTTTTTCAATAAAAATTTTACTACTTATATCAGCTGTTCCCGGTGTTGTCACCGGTAGAGTTGCTGATTCTTCGAGAATATGAGGAAATCTGTATTAAGAATACCTTGGCGTTTACATTACAAAAAAAGCCACTCGTTAAATTTCTACTCAATTCTTAATAGTTTGAAGATCGTATTTTCTAATTTGTCTGAGTCTGGGCTAGTGGGAGGCTTCGGCCGTGGCTAGTTACTACCCTACCAGCAAATACGTATGGCCAAACAAAGAGATTTGTGTTCCGGTACGATGCCATGTATAAACCATATGAGATATATCGCCTCTTACCAGATTAGCGCGCTTTCATCTTAGACTGTGTCTTCACTTACCATCGAGTGACTGTATCTTGACATTCAAGCGCTAAACTGACAGCAATAAAAAAAAAGAAATTCAAAATTTTCACAGAACTTTTACATCCATAAATTTTTTGTAGTTTTTTCTACATATTTCCAAAGCTCAATTGATGATGCTATACAAGAAAAACTTAATGCCTAAAGTTAAGATTATATTTTATATATAAAACCCCTCATGCCAATTAACCAATGCCAATAGATTTAATATATGGTGACCCACATTGATCTGACAAAATGTTAGAATAACCCGGATTGTAATAAAAGGTCTCAGCTGACAGAATCTTCTCACCGAAAAGCAGTTCTTGCTTCACTTGTTTAAGGAAGGAAACGGAAGCCAATGGGGTTGAAAATGATTTATACCGTTCTGCGCACAGCCCTTCTGACTGACAATTCTATCAGTTGTGCACATTCGCTTCACTTCAGCTTATTTTTACCGAAAAGCAATTGTCAAAAAATACATAACTCGTTAATCTTCTTTTATTAAGCAACGAAATTATAGCTAAGTTTATATACGTTGAGACGCAGTACGTGACAATATGCGGGTTGACGAGCTATTTCTGTGAATTGTGGGGGGAGGGACTATCGATACATTCGGTGATCGTATACGGGTGTACCAAAATATAAGATAGAACATGTTCCGTCAAATTTGAGTGCTGATAAAATATTTCATTGTATTTTAGTTAAATAACCCGTCCGTAAAGCATTTCTAGACCGGATTTATAAAAACATTTCGCTGCTTTGAATTAATAAATAAATACGCAACTAAAATTTTTGTTAAGGAAACGGCGGAATCAAAATAATCTATCTATTCTAATGGCAAGAATTCATATATAAATTAGCCCAAAGTAAGCACCACAAAATTTAATTATGCAATTGGTTGTCTTAAAGGCATTGTTAAAACAATTATTATTTGATACAACAGGTTAAAAAGATTTTTATAAATAACAAAAGAATTACAACAAAGAAGATCTATATTAAAATAATACTTCAATTGAACTTTGAACCCATATTTTCTCCACATTTTACCGATAATAAATAAAAAGTTTATTAAAAACCCAGCATGTTTATAACTCCATTACTACCAATTATTACTCACGATCAAACTCTTTGGAGATTCTTATATACTGTTTTATTATTATTATAATCCATCCAGAATACCCAAGATAAATCATTGCATAGGGATCTTTTACCTAAAGGCTGATTGCTTAACTGTCTAGAAATACAAGAACAAAAATATGTTATAATTTTAATGAATAAAATTACTTCCGATGTGATTTACCCACGTCGAAAGGGAGCTACATTAGATGCAAATTTTTGCCAAATATTTTAGCAACGCCCAATAAATATTTAACAATACAAAAAAATTTGAATAATCATTAGACATAGCACGGAGGCAATGTCAATTTAAAAAATTATAAAATTAATGAAACATATTTTTAAGTACAGGCGATTGCAAATGTGTGATAGATGGCGAAGAAATTGGTTTTTTTCATTACTAAAGCTGTATACGATATTTTTATTAACGACAGCGAGGAGGGAAAATCCTTACCAGTACGTTTAAATTATGACATCATTTTCAATTCGCGATATGCTCTAGGGACAGCACAGGCCTTGTTAGTATTGGATAATGAACAATAATACCATATTAACGAAATACAACTAGAAAATTATATTGTTAACAATTCAAGGTAGGGGCCTTAAGATATGATTCATATCTATATCATTCTAACATGGAAGTGAAATTAGTGAACTAGTAACTGCTAAGTTAACTTCGTAACATTTTAGCCACGATTAGCCATTCTTGTAATTAATTTCTTTCCATACTAAAATTAACACGGGAACGGGATATAATGGTTTGTTCAAGTTACTTCTGTCTAAACTCCTAGTGCACTGTGCATAATAGATTTTTTAGCGCCACTTTAATTAGGTTTAATTGGGTTCATATCGATACCACATAGTAAGGCGTTGAGATTGTCTGTCAATCACGTTCTCATGTCTAGAAGTCAGCCGGTATGAATCCGGCGTAACCTGTGATGTTTCAGGTATCCACCAGGATTTTCCAGAGTTAAAAAAGATACCACGTAGTCCTAGAAAAGCGTAAACTAAATTCTGTTTTAAAATATATGTCGGAGTGCAATAGTCTGTGGATCGCTGGTCCGTGTGCAATAGTTTGTGGAACGCTGACGCCTTCTATCTATCGGCGTGGGACAGTCAATAAGAGGCAGTCCGGTGCGTCTCTCGGCAGATCTCGAGTGACGGTCGGTTCCTAGCTTGTGTAAATTGATATTGGGAACATAAAGTCATTAAACAGTATAATCTGAGTTAATTAATAAAGTGTTAGATTGCACCTACATTACCCATCAACGCCCATAGTATGGATATTATAGATGCCATTAATGACGATGTCGGCGGAGAACCCTACGCCCCTATGCTTTATTATGCTTCCTTTCTCTCTTATTCTCCGACATATATATGATTCCTTTGACAACCTTAAGCAGACAAAAACTATTATGAATTCTATTACCCTTCTCCCAATAAAAGTCAATATAAAAAAGGGTAGAATGTTCACGAGAAGGAACCCTCGCAATTTCAGATGTAAAGCAATCATCAGTTCACATTGGAAATTAGACCACAAAATAACTATATTTAACTGATTCAACGGCGCTCTAAATGCCTTCTTAAATAAAAAAAACTGCTTTACACACGACTAAAGTAAAACTAAAGTTATTTTTATAAATATTTTCAGATAAGTAACATAGTGTCAAGTAAATTACATGAATAATTATTTACAGATACCGAATGCATTAAAAACACGAAACGTAACTCTGCCTCTTTCTATTTTCACTTACTTATATCTCCTTCTCAACCTCCTTTCCCCCTCGTCTAATTTCATTTTTCGTAACGCTTTCTTTACACATTCACCGCCTTACTCTTCAAATTAGGCGTGCGTAAAGATTACTTCAAAGGTTTACTTCAAACAACAAAAACTTCTTGGCCAAAATGCCGATGATGTGTCACGTGTATTTGAGTAATAACATCGGTGATCTGTTCAAACAGCTTTTACTATGCACACTTATAACTTACAAAGACCACATGGCTTTCGTTTGTGAGCGACCTTGCACGCACTCGAAATAATTACAACTGCTAGGTACAGTAAGCGATAAATACGATACAAAACCAATGCGATCTCTTTAACTGTATATATATAAGAACCAAAATAAGACAACAGTCGTTCGTTTCCTTAACGTAGCATCATAGAAGAATGATTACATAGAAACTACGAAATTAAAGCCTACAGGAAGTTTTCATAAGGAACATTTCAGCATAACGTGAGTGTGCGCCACCGTCATTGATGATATAACTTTTGAAATAGAAGCATTTCAAACTAATGTAATACAAATAACAGATTTATTGAACGATGTATGCGCGGAATTATATAAGATACAGTACAAATAAAATTCTCCAACTACGCAACAGAAAAATATAGCGTTCAATCTTTTAGAGCTAAAACTCAATATTTGGTCTAAAAAACAATTCTAATGTCCTTTTGAAATTTAAGTCAATCGACATCATAAATTCTTAAATATTAAAGTAGGCGTTCACAGCACAGCGTCAAGCTAATCTATTTTTCATATGTTATTTTCAATATTCCATTAATGATGATAATAAACAATTACTAAAATGTAAAAAAAACCTAGGTTTCCTTCTCGCCCCTTTCTGAGAAGAACCCATTACAAACTTTTCCCTTTTCCTCTTATCATCATCATAACAATTTCATTTCAATTTATATTATTTAAGTAACAGCAATAGATATAAAGTATAAAACATGTAATAGTTAATCCCGATTATTCTTCGTTGTGGTTCAATGTGATATTAGTCACAGGACTAGAATTCTCCATTGCCGTATAATTAAACAAAAAGTTTCACGTGTTATATGAACTTCCCGTATAAATAACTATTAGCTTAGACAATTTCCAGAAAGTACTGTTTAAGACTGATTCTCGTTGGAATCACAAATTCTACAAAATAATGTGCCTGAGTCATATATCGAAGAAAGAGAATGTTTCCAAGGTTAAAGATGTAAAATACACCTTTAAAAAACTAATTATACACAGCAGGAAGTGTTGGGGAATTTCGTTGGGAACAGGTGGTACCAAGACTAGGAATGACAGGTGATACAATTTCAATGTATTATTATAATATACCAATACTACATGTGCATATGAAAAACTGTTCTTTATGTGTTTACGCTGACAGGTTAGCACTTGACTGTAATCTCACCTGATGTTAAGTGATGATAGAGTCTAAGATGGCAAGATGGCGCTAACCTGTTAAGAGGAGATTTACTTCTTATCGTTTTATACATAGCATCATACCCAAACACAAATCGTTTGCTTAGTAGCACGTCTTTGTTGGAAAGGTTGTAACTGGCCACGGCCAAATTCTCACGGAAAACCAGGATAACACAAATTAGAAAGTGCAATTTCCTTAATTTGGCCTTCCGGGAACCTCTAGCTAAGTTAAATTTATGTAAAGTGGTGTAAGCTAAATAACATCAATTTATGATCACACCACACCACGTAACAAATCGGTACAGCGTTTGCTGCTAGACATTTAATATGAAAAACTAATGGAAGTTATTTTTTGTTTCCAGAATTTTGATAAAGTAGAAAATTACTTGATTTGTCAAGCTTTTATTTAATCCGAACAAGGTTGTGACGAATGACTTGAGAATTGTGCAAATAATAGAAACAGATGTTACGGTGACCTTAAATAATCTATCAGAGCTGCCAGTGTTGTTGTTTGTTAGAATATATCAATGATTGATGATGTAAAAAAATTACAAACTCAAAACAATAATATAAAGCAAAAGTTACTTTCTATTTTTTTAATGTTGTAGTGAATTAGTCTAAAAAACTTATTTGTCATAAAGTTATTTGTCACCGTTTCATATTTTAAAAATTGTTAGCATATTCTATTTATTTTGAAGGATAATTAGCAGCCTATTAACATTCTACTACTGAACACAGGCCTCCTAACTCACGGGACAGAATGTTTTAAGAGCATAGACCCACCACGCTGCTCCACTACAGTGTTGGCAGGTTAAAGAAATCGTAGAATGACTGCCGATATATGCAGCTTTCCTCACGATGTTTTTCTGCCTCGAAAACCACAATGACAAATAACAATGAACAAAATTTAACACTTGATAGGAATTAAAAAATCTTACATTTGTAACTATTTAAAGGCTACATCGATAAACTTTACCGAATAATAAATCTTTAACAAATCCATGGTTTGAATTGAGCAGACATTTGGTACTAATATATTAATATTAATACATACAGCCTAGACAATTGTCATCCTACGCGTTATGATTGCAAAACAATGCTGAAATTATAATAGAATGCGGTATAAATTTTAAATATTTCTGCAAATATATTAACATAACAATACACACTGGAAATGGTAAAGCTACATTTAGGATGAGACTTTAATTTATCAGAAAAACCTGACATGACCATAAAGTACAAAACACAATTCTGCCTTGAACAAGGATCCTAAACATAAAATAAACAAGAGCAAAATCCCCACTAACATTGTAAATGCAGAAGTTAATTTATCTGTCTAATGCGCTTTCACATCTACACTACTGAGCGATTTTTGATCAAATTTGTAGAAGCTTGATTTACAAATAATAGCAAAACTCTAGGTTTGGGAAAAGACGTGCTACCTTTTACGCCGAAAAAAACTTGAAGGGTTCAATGTTCAAATGTAGTATGATAGTTTGTTATGTTGAAGATAAAACCATGACTGTATTTAGACATTTAAAAAGAAACCTATAAAGGTTGTTCTTATGTTTTTGAAATTACGACCTGTGTCCGAATGAAATAGAAGATAAAAGCTCGTATGGAACTCGAAAGATAGATAATATTTAACGTTTAAGCATGAGACCAAAACTTATTACAAAGTAAATGGCTACTTTAGAAATTTATTAATATACTTAAAACAAAAAATCTTGACTTAGAATTAGGTAATTCGCCTTACAGAGGTCGAGGAATTGCTTGAAGCCACCGCTCTTTCACAGGTAAAGCCCAACATATAAGCGGACAAGACACGGCTATTGTCCTTAGTTTAATGTAGATTACTCTTAGCAATTACTTAGTTCAAAAAACTAGGGTCAGAAGTACGAAATAAATTTAACTTGTACATTGTTATTATAAAGCGCCTATTTCAAACAAATATATAGTTTGATATATATATTGTAAAACTACACTGAAAGGTTATCAGTAATTAAATTTCTAGTGAAAACAAAAT
Source organism: Elymnias hypermnestra (assembly GCA_015832385.1). NCBI lineage: Eukaryota > Metazoa > Arthropoda > Insecta > Lepidoptera > Nymphalidae > Elymnias > Elymnias hypermnestra. The sequence goes on along the minus strand of JACTOM010000194.1, from coordinate 5,578,782 downwards.
ATATAGCATTAAGGTGACGATTGAATTTCGTAAAATTATTACATAAGCAAATAATAATATTACAATGGAGACAAATGAAGTCATTATTTTAATCAATACGCTTGTCTAAAATACAATGAAGAATATAAAATCTAGCGCTGGCAGCAATTATCTAAAACAATTCATAAGTACATTCCGGCAAATCATTTAACTTACTGTGACTCACTAACCACGAAGCGGAAAAGCTTACAACATATACCTAAATTATTTTTAAAATAAATTGCATTTATATAAAGGCCATTGTAACTTCAAACAGCCGTACTATTTACGAAATAGATAACAGCGTTCTAATTCAGGAAAATTTTATAGGAAGAATAGACGCCATAGCCCTATCAATTATAGAGGCCACATCTAAAAACAGATAACACAATATTGTTGTGTTTACTAATATCGATTTTTTTATCCAGGTCATATCCACAAACATGTCTTTACTCTTGAAATCCATTCCAATCCCTATCCTAACCCGACTTAATATAAGTCAGGCCAAAACATCTAATATTATATACAGTTTAACAATTTATCGAAATATTATCCTTGCCATGTTTAGTTCAATCATAGGCCGCATTAGGCTGCCTTTCCATCAGAGATGTGCTATGCAGCTATTCTGCGAAGATGTGTGCTACATAGTATGTACTGTAGGTACTCTGCTTTGCACATTACTATACCACTCGAAATGGGCCATAGCAGATATCCATAGCACGCCTCCTTCCATGTAAACCATATCTTAGTTGAATCCGTTGAACCAGTGCTAAGCTATGTCCACCAATGCAAAGGAACTACAATTTCTAAATGGAGAGCAAAACGTGTATATAAATATAATTGAAAGTCCACCTAGTGGAAACTTCTTAAAATCATTACATAGGAAGAAATTTTTAATATTTTTACGTGACCGTTCAGATAAATGACGTTCTAGATTTTATCGCAAAAAAAGATTGAAATATTTTAATGAATAACTTGTATTAACATTAAGTAAAATTATTTTGTTTTCAGTATGTAATGGATGACAATCCATTACATCGTGAAAACAAAATATTTTTTTAATCACTCCTAATAAAATGTGCGATTGTGTATAGGATGCCTATTTATGCTGGCTTTACAGGTACGTATATGGAAGGGAAAACTTACAAAGAAAATATTATCTGTTTGTAGATTAAGGCAGTGTAACAATTGTAGTCTTTGATGTTATCGGTGAAATCTGCCTCCCATAGCGGTGGCACCAAATTAGCACAATTCAATGGCATGTGTCGGCCGCACGGACGCACTGTGGAGTGACCTCATCTCAAAACGAGCCTGTGACACATCAAGCCGAATTAGATACTTAGCTCTCAACTGAACTGTATAGGCTGTCTGGTTTTTGAGTTATTGGATTTTGCGTTATATCCGGACGCTAAGATTCATTTCAATACGCTATCAAAACGACTTTATATCTTATATCCACGTCTATCAATTTTTACCGTAAAAAGTAAGTGACTAAATCAAAATCAAAATATTACTTAATCAATTAGGCTCAAAAAGCACTTACGAATCGTCAGTAGTCTGTCCGATGGTAACAAATCTACCATTGTTTCGGAAAGATGAATGCGCCAAGAAGAAACCGGCAAAGAAACCCAACGGGTACTCTTTTAGAGATAGTTGTGTATGTTACAATGAGCAATATGTTGCTTCTGTGTGCAACTGAAATCAAGCCCCAACAGTTTTATCGCTCAAATAATCTCCAACATTCTAATATGCCTTTTGTAAAAGTATATTTTTGTATAATTCTTAAAACTATGCGGAGCAATATCTAAAACTGGTTGGGATTCTTATTAAAAATGCGTATGCTCAACCCGACAAATGATTTCTGAACCTACTTCAATCTAAAATATGGGATTACAAGTTTCTTTTTTCATGTCTAGTAATAAAATTGTGCACTTAACTTTTTTTTTGCTGTATAACTGGATATAATCACGATATATAAAATATTACTTAGTATATTTTGCAACTGTAATGTGAGAATTAATGTTTCTTTAAATGTATCTCTTAAAGAAATAAGAGATCTTAATTAATATATGGCACGTATTGCTCTTTTTTGTAAAATTATAGGAAAAAACAAATTGCAATATTATAAATAAAGCGTGTATTCTGCAAACCTTTTACCGTAAATGTACAACAAATGTACAAAAATAGTTTTTCTTGTCGACCATAAGCTTCGGATCATCAAGGAGAAACAACGGGCCCTTCGAGTCCAATATGAACCACTGACCTATGGTTACTGTCCACTCCTATATACTCTAACATGTTACTTCCGACCTACACTTTTTCTGACCCAATGTTTTATAAAATAAATACAAATCTTTAAAGGGACTAAGGGGGCTTTTACAGACAATAACATTAATTGTACTTATTTTTGAATAATGCTAATTTTATCACGAACATTCCACAGGAAATCAGATACATTATATGGATGCAAATATTTCGAATGTTTGCATCCATCGGACTGAGAAAAAATATACCCGAATATATAAAAGTATATTTAGTAATATTACGTGTATTACTTCATCGCTATTTAAAACTTTTGGCCATATTAACGCTGTCCCAGTTAGAGTTGCAACAATTAGAATTATGTATATAGTGAACTATAATTAAAACTCAAGTAGTTATTATAATTAATAATAAAATTTATAATTAACATATAAATTATTTCCGTGTTCGTTGATTTACTTCGTCGAGACATATTTATTAAGGATATGAGTCAGGCTGTTATAACATATAAAATTATATCCATTTACAAGTCGAGATAATTACATAAATATATAAACAACAAAAAAATGCCAAACAGAAAGTTACAAACTAAGTAAAACTACCTTGTTCTAGTGGATTCCAGTTGTAATTCAAGTGCAAATTTAATTTTTACCTAAATTTACAAAAAAACATCGCACTCTGATTACAATGCTTCGATATCAGTGAATCAATAAAAAGTTATACATACTTTAGAATATAAAAAAAAGCTTAAATGTGATCTTTATATTACTTTCTTTTGTAGTGCAAGGCAGTGCAGTAACTGAATATTTATCAGTCGTATTGAAAATTCTAATTTTCAAATACAAATTTAATGTTATTTTCATAAATTTAATACAGTTCATTTAAATTGGTATAATTTGCACAAGTAGCAAATTCCTCATATATAGATGACGATATACATTTAGATTAGTGTTGGCAATATTTATATTAACTAATCTTATTCAGGTACTTAACCTACAAAGATAACTTAGTAGAATAATATTTATATTAATATAAAAAACTAAGACTAACTAAGAACTACTTAATATGATTATATAGGAAAATTTTTACGTGAGCTTTTGATAGATGCCCCTATTGTTTTTCGCAATATAATAAAGTACAAATAAATGGCATTAGAGCCGAGCGTCATCTACTACAAGTTTAAATAAATATGTTTGAACTTATATAAGTGGATCGCTAAAAATACTTTATTGAACAAGATATGTATAGGACGAGTGTGAAGTAATGGTAAGAGTTGTTATATAAAACAATTGTATTTCTACCTTACAAGTGCTCATGTTGTTCATTTTAACATCAACAATTTTACCTTGAAATTTTCGATATCAGTAAGTTAATATTGTTACATGCTTTTTACACACCAGTAAAATATTTATGGTTTGTTTAATGAATCAGAGTTGAATAGAGTGATAACGAAACCTTGCAAGTGAATGTAAATCGGACTTATATACTATTTATGTAATTACTGCGTTATTGTTAGAAACAAAGATAACAAAAAACTAATTGCATGATGGTGAAGTATGTATACAAGGACCGTGTAACATATATTAGGAATTGAAAAAGAAAGTAATTGTAAAGTATTCAGATTAATGCACTGGGTATAAGGAATGCAAGTAGATAACAAGTGACAGATTAGTCACTTAACTTGTTGGGGTAATGAGAATATAGAACACTCACGTCGATAACGTCCCGTTATAGTAGGAAAACTATAAAAATTAATACCTATGGATATATATGAATTCCCATAACAGTTGTTTTGTGACTTACTCGACTATAACTAACAATGAAAATAAAAATTAAATTAACGTCACGCGATGGCAGTATCGGAAAGTTTAAACGAAGTGTGAGATCATGCCAACGCAACGTCATATTGTCCAATAAACTGGCACATCTTGAGCTATTGTTTTGCCACATAGATACTAAAATACGCTTAGAGTAAACAGTTTTTAATTTGGGACGTAAAAATAAACTGAGAAGAGCTAATCATAAATGTATAATTAGATTCAAAAACGGGTCAACAAGTCTCATAATATATAACTGCTCAAGAAGTAGTGTCAAGCGTAGATATAAAAAAATTACATTCAAATGTTATTCTTTTTAGTTACGCAATTGCAACTCATATGTAATAATAAGGAACAAACGTTTAAATATCTATATAGAAGCCTATCTAAGATATATTTCTATCTAAGATTAATGTTCCACTGCTCAGTCATCAGGATGCCTGTGCCCCGCAGTAAATGAAACTCATAGTAGAAGCTTTTTAGATTATAAACCCACCACGCTGCTTGCTTGTGGATTGGTGGCACATGTTCCAGAACTGCACCCGGAATATACAAGGTAGTCTCTTTTTCGTCCTCCGAAGATGGATTGGGAAAAACCATTCTAGTATGTAGAAACTTAGTGGTGCCCATCTTAGTGATGGTCTTACCACTATGTCATAAGGACTTTTTGAAAATGCCTATCAATAAACAAACTAATTTCACAACAAATAAACAAAGTATTTCGACCATAACTATGTTCAGATGTCTTTTAATCCAGCCGAAATCGGTATTGATTTCTAATCAAGTCAACCACAGACCAGCCTTAAATTATTCAAGTTAATTATTACCAAACAACGTCTACGTTAGCAATCCTGAAGTTAATACACTTCAATTGTGCATCACAGAATGAGTAACCAACTTACTCGGATGAGTTAATTAAAACTTTAACCACAAGGAATAAATAAAATTGCCAACGCGTAACGTTTATACAGTAATCCTATGAACAATTCTGGGAAAACTCGGACAAAGTCATTATGATGATATAGCAGCATAGAAAATTATTTAAGGTACTACATTTCGTCCCGAACTTTTAAACTTATCAGAAAACCAATAAACCTTTCAGTAGGCTTTCAATAGACGGCGCTGTACAATTTTTTAACACAAAATCAATGTATTAATATTTGAAAAAAAACTTTTAGCATCAAATGTCATCCACCAAAAGTTAAAAAAATGGATTTAAAATTTGACTATGTGATAAAAAAGTATTTCATATTTTGATTGATAATTTGAACTATTTAGACAGAATGTGAAATAATAGTAGAAAACGATAATATGATAATTGTACAAAGAACGGTTGAACATATTCTGAATGTTATTGAATTATCAAACTCATGTGATGTAGCAGAAACTCTGGAAGGTTTATTTCTCATAATGCGCCATTTGAAAAGCGTAGACGGACCTCACACAATGTTTTCATAGCGTACACTTTGATGTCGCGGTATGCAATGTTGAATGTTTTGGTAAAACAGTTGCTGGTATAAACTGTGTATTTATCTTTCCCCATTTCCTACTTGTTACACGAAAACTATAAAAAAATGAGTAGTCATTATAGATCGCTGTTATAGTTACAAAATTTGACATACTTAACTCAGAATACCTCTTTGAGATTGGTTCGATGCCCTATATTTAAAACATAGGAAATAGTATTTTCTAATTTATCTGAGCCTGGACAGGTGCGAAGCTTTGTTCGTGGCTATTTACTATCATACCAGCAAAGACGTAGCACTAAGTAAAAAAGTGTGTTCTGGTACGATGCTATGTAAAAACAATAGAAGATACAATACTTCTTACCAGATATCATCACCTATTAGGTGAGATGACAATCAAGCACGCAAGTAAAAAAAATCAAATGTTTAATTATAAATAGATTTTGTTAAATTCCGTCAGATATATCTTTTACCAAATAGCCTATATAATTATAACATTTTAATAGTACCTAAAAGTAAGTTTCAAAATTCACGTTTGACATAACAACTTAGTAAATTCGTGGGATTGTTCGTTAGTTATATTCTGAAGTTTTGTAATATTGAAACAAAGATGAAAGCTTTATTTAAATTGTTGTCATAGTTATGTTCAATGAAATATTGTTAAAATATCGTCGGAAATGCCTTTTAAAGTCAGTAAAACTAAGAATATCGATTCTTAAGAGAGGTAGGCCATGGTCCATACAATACCAAGTCTGTAATTCTATAGATAACACATACGGTGCAGGATGGCCGGTCGTTGGGATGATAATACAAGGGCAAATGAATAAGTTTATACCAAGAAATAATTATAACAATATTCGTCATTATAATTAATTTGCCTACATGAAATTTTCCTGTAGCCCTGGTCGAAAATAAATTTTATATCATCGTATTTACCAGTAACAACTAAGGGTTCATTGTCATAACAAACAATGGTTCTGATGTTAATTAGAAATATAAAAAATAAAGTCAATTTACTAAATCATCTAATATCAAGCAGGCCTTTAGAGCGCTTTTGAAAACTCAAATATATTTTAATTATAATGCACGACTCATGACTTAAAATCTAAAGTTACGAGATAATTAAATTCATTACATAAGAAGAAACCTTTCACGTGAGCTTTCAATAGATGGCACTATACAATATTTCTAATTAATTAACTTCAAATAAATTATTAATATTTGAAGAAACTGTATTAATATAGTGTCATGGACTACGACAAAATTATGTACGTAGTGGATTAATATGAATTTTAAGGCAGTATTTTATTAATGCTTGATAATCAAAACAATACTAATATAAACACACTGGCATATTTAGCAGAACATAAAAAAGTTTTGATATCAGTATCATAACCTTATATGATACTGATGTCAAATATTTTTATATTCCGCTAAATATGCCGGTGTGTATATATAAATCGGTTAATCTCGTATGATCCTATCAGGCATTCTGATTCGTTACTTTGACTATAAGCTCGCACTATATAAGCTCGCCTAAGACAAGTGGTATGAACCAAATCCACACAAGCAGTTTAGTTAATTCTTCATGAATCCAACCACACCGTATATTAACTAAAACATAAATTATAAAATGCTTTAACACGCATTTCAAAATAATATAAATACTCTTTAGATTAGTTATAGATTAGACACTGAGTACCTATATAGATATGGGTCAACACAATTTTATTTTGTGAAGTCCATATTTAATAATTTATACACAAATGACAATATTTAATGCTTTACATAACATCATTACTATTTGTATGGCAATAGTGGCAGTCTTTGTTAATTTAAATACAAGCGTTTCATAAGGATTTTCTCGTTCTACCAGAAAGGGTTATACCAGTGTTCTAGTACTCGCATAATTATGCAAATATGGGAGAAACAATGCAAGAATCGTATTCTTTGCGTTCTATATTTTTTGCAAGTCAGGTAGTTGAGCAAACTCGTTAGACGGGATTATTTTTTGCAGTTATAAGAATTAGGGGCAAAACATAATTTGTACCTACATTTTTATATTAACCTTGACTTATAGACTGAGACATGTGCCATGGTTTTTGTATCTATTTATTTATTTAGTATTATTGATACCGTGTAAATTTTAATTCACACTATTAAATAAAGTTTAAGCAATCCACTTCTAATAAAACATCTACGCTTCGAGAAAAAGGGTTGTTTATATAGTATATTTAATGCAGGTTTGATCATATTTTAGTGTATATTATAACCACGTCTACGGACACTACATATATTTGCATGATATTTATTCACATATATTTGCACATTGTACACAATAAAAAATTGGAATATGTATAAAAAAGTTGAATTTTCTTGTATGATTTTGTTGATAAATAATATTCGAGCAGCACAGAGCGACAGTGAAGTTATTGCACTTAAGGCAAGCCTTAAGTTAAGTTAAATGTACGAACCGTACTGAATTCCGTGAACAAACGGTTTCCGGGGAACAAAAGGACATCCGAAAACGAAACTGCCAAGCGCATCACTATGAACACATCCACAAGCACATCACTCGCTTCCACAGATAATAAAAATTCAATTATGGCAAAACTATGTAATAAAACATTAAAATTTACTATTCCGACGTATAAACGACCGGTACAAGTAATTCACGCAAGGAGACTGACCCAAACGTCGAAACGATATAAACAAGAGCGAGAGAGACGGCGATTACGTGCACCTGTGCACTTCAAATTGAATGATGTGTTAGAAAAGGACGGCAATAAAACAATACAAACAATAGAGTGGGAGATGAATATAGAGGATACTCGTATCAGGACAATAATCGTAAAGCTATAACTAAATTTATGCTCGATTAAATTTCAACTGTATATTAATTACTTTACAGTTGCTTTTTAATCAATATCACTGATGCCTCTGAGCTTTTGTGTTATAAATAGGCAAGTTTATTGTCAGGGTCGACATATGGCGAAAAGTACGTCGGTTGGCCAAATTCCATGCCTGTTAAACAATATGGTGGTTAATTTTATAACAATAATTCGATGTGGCGATGATTAATAACATTTCGCCGTATTAAAAGAAATCTATATTATATTTATTACAAACCGGCGTGAAACCCGTGAATAAAGGGGCATCCATTAATTATGTGAGGTGATTTTGGCATTTGCTTTTTTGGGCAACGGACACAGCTGATATGATAGGCAATTATCATCGTAATGGTTTCTGCAGTATATCATAAAAAAAACTGAAATTTCTTACTGAAAGGCAGTAACTTATTAGCTAGTTAGATCAGTACTTTAGCCAAGACCGAAGTTTTCCATTATAAATGATAAATTTATGTATTTGAATGCATTCTTTAATTTCATATTTGTTTAATGCTGAAAGGTTGGTGTTTCGACTTCGTTATCACCTGATGCCATAGTAAGAGATAATTTACCTCTTAATGATTTCTACACGGCATTTTACGGATATTTAAATTTGTTTTGCTTGCGAACGACTTTACTTGAAAGGTGGTAATGAACTACAGTGGAAGTCTTACACTAGTCCAGACGTAGAAAAATTTGAAAATACAATTTCCCAAATTTGTCACACAGATAATCGAACTCAATGTTATTGTTTTAATTTTCTCCCGTAGCAGACGATCTATCCAAATAATTTTTAAGTTTCAGGGAATCTATGTTTATTGCTCGAAAACCAATAAAATCTATAAAACAGTGTACACTCATAGTGTGTTTCTGTAACACGTACCAAATAGCAGAACTTGATCTTACGAACGTTTTGTTTATAAGTCAACGCCTCTCATCATTTTGACGGCGGGCTTCTAGCGAAAATCGACGGATAACAGCCACGTACGCGTAAACAAATAATATATCATGATACTCTTGAATGAAATCTGTTTCGTTTATAATGTTTATACTTTAATTATGCATAATTTAAAAAAAGAAGCTCCGTGAAGCTGCAAGGTTACTAGATGTTCGAGTGGAGAGTAATTTTTTATTTATAGTCGCCGCCGTCGTCGTCGTCGCTTCAACCGATGGACGTCCACTGCTGGACATACGTCTCACGTAATGACGTCCACAAGGCCCGATCTTGCGCCGCCTGGCTCCAGCGGCTACCGGCGACCCTCTTTATATCATCGGTCCACATTGTGGGGGGTCTGCCTACACTGCGCCGACCGGTGCGGGGTCGCCGCTCCAGCACTTTCGGCCCCCAACGTCCATCGCTCCTTCGGACTGTGTGTCCCGCCTATTGCCACCTCAGGTTCGCGATTCGTAGGAATATGTCGGTGACTCTGGTTCTACTACGGATCTCTTCATTTCTGATTCGTTCACGTAGAGAAACTTCGAGCAAAGCCCTCTCCATCGCATGCTGCCTGACTCTGAACTTCCGCATGAGACCCATAGTCAGCGACGGTCGCTGACTTTTTATAGTATCACCCTGATAATTATTTTTTAGTTCAAAGTTACAATATTTGTTGCAGAATCAAATTTAATTAATTATAAGAAATTCCAGGTAGATATAGTCAGTATTGAAATAAAACAATATATAAGAAAAAATTATGAAGTCGCTTTCTAACGCCATCTAGCACGAAATTTCTACACATATTAGGCAGAAAGAAACATTTTAAGAGAGCTTTTTGTGTATAGTTATGGCAGACAAACGAGCTGGCGGGTCACCTGATGTTAAGTGATCACCGCCGCCCATGACGCCTGCGGCACCATAGGTACCACTGCTGCGTTGCCGGCCTAGTGATTTAAATTAATAATAGTTACGTAATTTTCATGTCTTGCCTAAAGGATTGTGTAATTTTTTAACAAAATTGTTATTTTTGGAAAATTTTGAGTAGATGAATAAAAATTCCATTACCGATCGAAAATTTTGACAAGATATATGTTTTATAAATGTTAAGAAAATTATGTAAATACCCTAAATAGCTTCGAGTTCAAAAGATCTGCGTGTGCATACTTTTATAATGGCACTTTTTATACGATCAATAGAGATTATCTTCAAATTTTACCTCATGGTGATGTAATGAAAAATGTAAATTTTTTAACGCAAAACAATTAGGAATGTGGCATATAGCCAAGGAGGAGTTTGTAACACTTGAATACTGACAGTTGAGATGAAACGAAATCAAAGCATTTAATCCGTAACATGTAACGCCTAAATGGAAGTATTCCCTTTAATGTATACTAGCTGTTTTACGCGATGTCAAACGCATTGTCCCCGACTTCATGAGAATGTGGGAAAATGTGGTTTGGACGTCTATATACTGCGAAAGGAGTCAATTCGCTATACTTAAAAGTCAATCGCGAATAGTTTTGAAGATCTCACAATATATGAGAGAATTCAGTGGTCTAAAACAATCTTCGCATTCTTGCTTTTAACTGAAAGTAATTTGGAGCATATTACTTCGATGGTTTTAAACTTTATGATGGACATAAATAGAAAAAACGTCTATGTCTGATATACAATATATAGATAGAATAACGCTTAATCTATTTTTTCATTTTTATTTATTTAGCTTTATTTTGGAAACAAATAGTGCATAAAACACATAAAAATAACAAAATATATAATAATACTTTTCACCAAAACAGTTTCCCAAAACACAAATTTCTTATAAATACAGTTAAAAAGCGAGTGCAGACAAAGTAAAACATTCTAATATCTAATCTCAAATTCAAAAAGTTGAAACTGCTAATTTTCATGAAGTAGACTACAATTGATATAAAATTTGTATTTTGTGAGAGAGGGATGAAATGGATAGAGAAAGAGAGTATCAATTCAAAGAATAATATGTTGTACTGTTTACAACTCCTTCTTATGAATGTATTCGATGACTATTTTGTTTTAGAATGCGAAATATGAAACATATTAGTCCTACGGTGGGAATTGATTCGCGGACAAATTAAATACATTTTCGAAAGAAGATAAGGGGAGTTGATTTTAAAGCTTAAAAGTTTATATAAAAATGTTTGATCCCGCAAACCACGTCTATCAACAGCAGAGAGGGGAAAATTAAATTTGTCCTTTGTATGCGGTGACAGAAATTTAAATTTAAGATGTTTCAGGAAATGGTTGCGAAACCGTTCTACTTTATTAATATTAATCTTGTACTGAGGTTTCCAGACAGTTGAAGCGTATTCAATATCTGTTTTTTACAAAATCATTATATAGAAGTGTAAATTTTTTGTAAGCTTTAGTAGCTCTGTACCATTTTAACTCTAGTGATATTTACGCCATTTAGGATATAGTTAAAATTAATAACATGCTTGTTCCTTGTAAATGATATTATCATTTACATTTATTTATATTTCAAAATAATGAATTTTGAGAGCAATAACTACTTAGCGAGGTCAAATCGCTTTGCAAATCAATGCAGTCCTAGTGCGTTTTTAATTATAAATAAATTTTAAATAGAACAATAAGTAGCAGGATATGAACATCCCACTGATAGGCACAGGCCTTGTCACGCATTGGAGAGATGTTATTTAGATCAGAGGCTCAGCAAATGTTAATTAGATAAAGGTAATCTATTGCCTACCTCTTTATGAGTTTTACATAGAATCCTTATCGGAACACAAATTTCGTCACCTACTTTAATCGTAGGACAGTAAATAGCCATTATGGAAACCTCTCAACTGACCAAACAAAACAATGTAAAAACGCAATTTCTTTAATTTATTATGCTAAGAAATAAAAGCGTGACGTTTGCTGTTGAAGTAAAATCAGGGAACATTACAATAGGAAGGCTGTCAAGTTAAAACTCAACTAAATAAAATTGATAACAAGATCATTATGCCACAAAGAGGCAATATTCAAGTGAAAAATGAACTCCCATAATTTTAATTGAATATTTACAAAACAATCACGATATCAAGATGCTGGGAAAGAATGCCGACAAAGTGAGATCTTCACATTGATTTCTTTGAAACCGTACTGATTAACTTGGAAAATACGTTCTTTGTTTTAAATAATCATTCAACTATAAATATAAAACAAACAATACATCATTTATAACATTAAAAATTTATTCTTCTTAATTTAAATTCAACACGAGAATTAAACGCCTTTTTGTATGTCTATTATTAGTTCACACGCTCTTACTTTATATACGAGTATCTTATTTAAAAAATCCCTAATACTTTTTATTGATCAACTAATATTGAAATACATTTGTTTAAACTCGTACTGGATGTCACTTTTTGTTAACACAGTTTAATTTTCTAACATTCATTCATGGTTTAAATGTAGTCTTTTCACAGTATAAAATGAATTCTCATGGGCTGTCTGTTCTTTTAAATTTTTTAAACTATTCAACCTATTTTAAGCAGCTTTCAGAAATAGATACATGTTATAGGAAAGAAAATTTGAAAATGTCAAATATTTCTAACGTTTGTCGTAACAGAAATCCTTTTTTTTTTGCTTTAACCGCACCAGTTGCGGATCAGCTAGTAAATTATAAATCGTAGTCGCGAAAAATTGTACAGCTCCATCTATTAAATGCTTCCGTAAAATGTTTCAAAGTTTCTTTCTATATTGCTGAAGGTACCAGAGGAGGAGGCTACAGATGCAGCAGAATAAATACCTCGTCTGGCACGAGATACGTCATTCATCATGACACCAGGACGCCCACCTTGGAGGTTTTCGTCCGACAGTTGGCAATGAGTATCTTCCGCCACGCGAATAATTCGTCGTACACACACCTCCACGGAATTGCCAGCCAGTATCCTTCATCTGAAAGCACTGGGCGTCCTCTGCCTCGTGAGCTCCAGCTGTCACCACCACCAGGTGTAGTGAAAGATGACGGCGTTGACAACGCGACGGTAATAAAAAGACCCGGACTAAACCAACACTTGGGTTAATTTGGGAGAACGTGACGTGAGCTGGTGGGAACCAGCCCGTTAGCATAACCCCTGATGTTTTTCTTTCTATATATTAGCTTGAGGAATCAAATTTAGTTAGGAATTTACATTCTGTACATGAGTTTAAATTACTAAATTCTTGACTATGAAAATGGATTTTATATGGTTACATAGAGATAATGCTGCAGAAAACAGCTGGTAAAGAATTAACTATTACCCATTTCGTTGCCAACAAGTGTATGATTTCTCAAAGTGGAAGACGGTTCCCCGTACATGACGTCAATCGATTCGCGCGTTTTGTATAGCTGTAAAACAGAGCTTAAATAGAGTGTTTTCCTCTAACCTACTAATATTTACTTTTATTTCGAAGAACATAAACTCAATCATTTCTTATCAATAATAAACAAAACCTCTCCCCGCGGTTTTACTAATGTATCCGGTTAAATTACAGTATAAAGATATTTGTTTACTATCCTATTTAATGTAATAATTATTGTTAGTATATTACAAATTTTAGTACATTATATTTAATATATAAACTATCGTGTAACAGTGTTAGAAGTAGAACTCCTCCAAAACGGCTCGACCAATATTCGTGAATCTTAGCGTGCATATCAGCTAGCATAAAGAATCTGAAATACTAACAACCCAAATTTTCACCCCTCTACGATCAACCCCTATTATTTAATAGTGATATATGGCAAAGCAACGTTTGCTAGGTCAACTAGTATGTCATATAAATATTTCCTCCGAAACTCCTCCGAAACGGCTGGACCGACTTTAAGGAGTTATTCTTTGTACATTCGGTAAATCTGAGAATGGAATGTAAACTATTTTTAATACCCCTAAGTGATAAGGATGGTTAACCCAAAATAATTTTTTGATCTTATTATTTTTATGTTTTTATAAAAACAAAAACTATCATGGTCGTAGTACATATGCTTTCTATGTATCATGAAGACACAATCAAACGTATATTTTAACTAGAATAAAAACACTCGAATTTATTACTTGATTACGTATAAAAATAATCTAGTTTCAAACAAATGGACGAAAAAATTATAAAGAATACAGAATACATAGTATGACAGAAATAATATTTATTAATATATTATAATAGTCAAAAACATTTTAAGATATTCATAGTTACAGTATCGTCGTCATTTTCACACGGTACATGCAAAGGCTATAAACATAGAGATAAGATAATTTATGGAACATTCGATGATGACGTTGTAAAATTATAAATAATAACAAACTATTACCTATTTTTCACAAATAGACGTGGACATTACAAAAAAAATTGAAACTTTTTATAAAACTCAAAATTAAAGAGTATTTATAATAACATCGACGTTATCATAAGATTTTATGTGTGCAGATTATACCAATATACTTTGTTACATACGGCCTTCAATTTAATACATTTCTTCAGGTCAGGTCAGGCTGATAGATGATCCCATTAAATATACCGCAGCGATTTGTAATCATCAATTTTGAAATATTGGCTATACTGTCATATAAAAATATGTTTACAAGCCTCAAAAAATACGAAAACGCAATAATGCAGAGTTGGGTTTAGTCCACTCTTAGCTAACTCATTGACTTGCTCAATCATTATAAGAAATTAAAAACTATTTCCGATTGATTTGAATTTTAGCAAAGTAACTTCTTTCGCAATGTACGGTAACCAAGTACGACTTCTTACTCACGCTTTGTCCTTTTCCGTGCCTTAATCTTTTCTATCTGTTTGTATGGAGTAGAAACTTGGTCTGTAAAGGCAAAGTATAGATGCGTTCATGGTGTGGTGTTGGAGGCGCATGCTAAGAATTGCTTGAAGAGCCAAATACAAACGCATTTATTCTGTAGCAGTCCTGAATCAAGGATAGGCTCTTATCTTTATGTTGTCAGCGAATTCGGGCTTTTTCCAGACACATCATGAGGCGTGAGGACTGCAGCTTAAAAAGCTGATAATAACGAGCAACACAGACGGAATAACATCTCGAGGGAGTTTACCAACACAATGGGCTGACCAGCTGAAGGAGAACAAGAACAAGCAAACGACTTTCTATACGCTAGCGAAAATGACCTACAGAAGCAGTTAGAAAGCATGGACCCGTTTGCGATTAGTATCCTCCCAGGATCACGATCTTCGGGCATGAAGAAACGATTATAGGGTGTGAGGAATACGAATTTCCTATCTCCACCGATTACGGAAGGACACCTATTGCAATGCCTAATACACGAACTATTTTCTTTTTCTTTCTTTTCCCGGCCTCCTCCTACGGAAAGAGATGGTCTCAGCTGCAGCTTCCCTCTTCCTCTCTGATACCTCCTTCTGTGAGATGACATTCTCACAGATGGAAGATACCCACCGCCAACCAGTTTCATTGCTGAGCATAAAGGCGACTATACGTATCAGGGAGAGCTCACCGCCAACCAAAGGCCTTAGACGTTGGGACACATTGACCGCTGAGGCCCTCATGCCGGGCATTCTGCCACAGTATGCAATGCCCAGTCAGTGCCTGCACTAGTCTAAACGAGAGGGATCCGTGCTGCCTACATAACCACTGCTCGAAGTGGGGTCGGACTGCTTCCATCGTAAAATACCCGCTGATGAAGACCCAAGGTCCTCTTTCCATTGTTGTATTATATATCTATCACCTAAGGCCCGGATGCAATACTGGTGTTACAAATCAGAAAATATATTGAACTCTATACCTAAAATATAAACAGTAAATACGTATCTCCTCCTTTCCAAACATAGTTTTCTTAAAGTTCGTAAAATATAGTTCGTGTAAGAGTATATCTGAATCTTTAGTAGCAAAGCCGATAAATATGTAACATTACGCAGTTCGCAACAAAGACAATCCATAAGACATCACGTTAACCTTACATGTTGTGATCTAGGGTTCCTCGTCTAAGCCTATTACATGCAACATGCCATTTTTGTAAGCATACATAATGTCGTTTACGTAGTTATGCACGCAATTGTAGACGTATTTAAAGAAAAATGTCGCCGTCGTCTTCCACCACATTGTAAGAGTGCGTGATGTATTGCATCATTGATTTGCGTCAATAAATATTAGAAATGCGACTTTTTGTTGAAAAACTTGTGCTTTTGATAGATAATAACCGAAACCTTTAAATACCTTCGAAGCAATTGAATTAGCAAGACTATCATTTATCATTGTTAAGAATTTGTACTTTATTCATCTTCTCCTATTAATTCATTCTTCTTAAACATATATATTTATTTATTTTGTTAAAATTACCAATGTTTCATATGATTTTTGTTTGACGCAAGTTCAAATACATTTTTATACATTCAAATTCTTTTAAAACCAATTTCAAAATTGATTAGAATATATTGGAAATTATATTTTTTTCCACTTATATATTCGGAATTACACTTCGACCTTATAAAAAGTTAGGCGTAGACTAAACAGTGGTAGGATTACAGACTATTAAAGCTGTTTAGTCAATCTATTAGCGTATATATATAGCGTCCAAAAATGATAACATTTTTGAAGTTCCATTCAAAAATTTTTAGATTTGCGGGTTATACGCCATTACTTTCCAGTGCCGATGTAATAGCGAAAAAAGATTTGTTAAATCTATACCACACAATTTAAAAAAATACCCAGTAAAGATAACCCTTTTTTCAAACGACGATAAACAGTCATCGCTAGCTACATAACAAAATATTATGTTTATAGAGATCAATCTAGAAACATATTGTGTTAAAACAAACAATATTAATTCATTAGACAATGTGGCTCTGTCATACATTTGCAAAGATGACGACGTACAGGAAAACAATATTCGATTTGACGTCATATATTTTTTCTGCCTTCATGGATTACATTCCTCAAAACAGCTCATATTTTCTGTGCAGTAGTTTGCTAACATTTAGTGACTGAGCAAAATATATTAATTTAAGCATAATAAGTAGCTAAGCATTGGAGTCAGGGTTTACAGGCTATATAAGCCTGGCAATTGCACCCGGAATATGTTTCCCCGCGATGGTTTTTTACAATGAATTTGAAACAACAATTTAGGCAAAAGTATGTATATTATGAGGAGAAAATAAGCAGTATTTAAAATGTAAGCATATTATTTAATCATATTATGTATATAATTTTTAACAGAAAATATCTTACACGGTTTACGAAGCGTTAATAAATTATCCCAATTTCAGTAAAGCTTGTATAAAATTATATTATAGGTAAACAGATATGTTAAATATTAGATTGCAAAAAAAAATTATATATTTAAATTACAGTTCTCAGCAGTGTTACCCGCGCATTCATTCCCGTGAGAATATGCGGAAATCCTTGGTTAGAAACTTAATTTTTTCACCATTTTTTCTTGATAGTTTAGGAGTGTTTCTGCTAATGGGTCAGAGATGAATCCAAGAAATCAAACATCGTTAAAATCAGTCCAACTATTTTTGAGTATGCTATTGCTAAGACGACTTTGTCCTATATATTCTATAGATTACCTTTATATTTCAAGGCTTAGAGTACTTTACGGAATCCTTGTAAAAGACGAGTGCAAATGGTTTTATTGAATGGAAAACTTATAAAATTTATACAACACCTATCGCAATCAGT
Source organism: Elymnias hypermnestra (assembly GCA_015832385.1). NCBI lineage: Eukaryota > Metazoa > Arthropoda > Insecta > Lepidoptera > Nymphalidae > Elymnias > Elymnias hypermnestra. The sequence goes on along the minus strand of JACTOM010000194.1, from coordinate 5,560,711 downwards.
CTGTAACAACTTTTTACGTAACTTTAAACTTTATCCCATTCAATCTTTCTTAACAATCATACACGATATACAAAAATATGTACGAATTTATATTTAGACATCAGTTAATCATAAAACACAATCTTTACATATGGTCAAACTGTACCTAAACAGATGTGATGTTCAGGTGTATTTAAGAAGGGTTAAATTTGACAATTCGATCCTATAACAAAAAGATTTTCGTAAATTTGCATGGGATCGGCCGTGGCTAGTTACACCACCCTACCAGCAAAAACGTACCGCCAAACAAAGAGATTTTTGTTCCGGTACGATGCTGTGTAGAAACCGTAAGGGGTATATCGCCTCTTAACAGATTAGCGCGCTTCCATCTTAGACTGTATCATCACTTACCATCAGGTGAGATCACAGGCAAGCGCTAATCTGTCAGCAATTAAAAAAAAAGATGTTAATGATTCAAAAAATATAAAAAAATGCGTAAGAGTCTAACCTTTAAACAATTTTGTGTTGAAATATTTGTGATGATGAAAAACCTTTTTAAAGTACTATGATAGAAGGCTTTATCATGCTTTGTATACTTCCCCAAAAATATTCCCTGAGTGCGACCAGGTTTATCATTACGAAGGGCTCATTCAGGAGATTATCACTATTTGAATCGCATGTACCAATTAGCTGTGGTTATATTTAGATTTATAGTATCTTTACGTGGGTGGTGGTTGTGTTTTCTGTACGTGTGCCAAAGTGCTATGCTTTGTCACGTGTGATACCACAAGCTGTATGCTTTTGAACTCATTTAATCAGATTTGGTTTGAAGAATCTTACAAAAAAAAGCTTCTTTTAACGCTGTTGAACAAGTTGAAGAAAAGTAATTTAGCCTTGAATTGATGTTTAAAAAAGTTTTATAACGATTAAGAATGAATATTAAATTCACAATTTATAATGAAATATCACATACGTATCATAGAAAATATTTAAAAAATCCAAAATCATATATTACAACTAAATATTATGCAAAGGAAACACTTGTGCTTTTTTATGTAAGTATGAATGTAATATGTAACGTTTTCACACAAAAACTACTAGACTGATTTCAAACATATTTCACCATTAGAAAGCTGCACTTTCTAAAAAAAAAATGAGTATCCCAAAGAAAAACGCATTAATATAACCCAAGGTGTGAAAAAATTACAAAAACTCTGTCCTCTCGTGTGCTGCGGGAGCTATTGATGATAGAACACAAAAAAATATTCTACAATATTATAGAACGTATAAACCTCTACAAAAAAAGTCAAGGATACCATTAGTCCAACTATTGTAGTTATCCAACTATAACTACTTTTTACATTGTAAAATTTAACTTCTGTATTAATCCTTATCCTATTAATATTTTATTAAAGATAGTTTCAATACCTGTAAAGTACTTTATAAATTATTAAAATCCGACATTCCATTCAAAAGATATAACGAATTTTAAAATGTCAATCTAAAGAAAATTGAAGCGGCCCTTATAATTGGGCCTGCTACTGGTGAGTTAGCTCATGTTCCAAGGAAACCAATTATACCCACCGGATTTACCTTTACTGTTTCCATATTTATGAAGATAAAAATTATTGGAGCGATTTAAAAAATATATTAGTTAGTAAAGTAAAACCTGTTTATTGGTATTATGAATGTAAATGTGTATCTAATAATCTGAAAGAAAGTAATTTAAATCGAAGTGAAATAATACTTGCACTTATTAACGAATAAATTTATAGACCAACTTACAAGATTTTCCACTGCCACGAGACGGGGGGGATTGCTAGTTACAACTACTTCGGTAATATCCCGCGGATTACAAAAAAATGTACGAACGGCGTAAATAATCAATCACAAAAATTTTAAGAAGCTTACACGCAATTTTAAATTAACAAATCTAATAAAAGCAGTCAAATCTTTAGTACACTTTAAGATTCATATTCAAACGCGGACCATCGTTATAAGAACAAGGCAGGAGATTATACTGTATATTTCAATTTTAATTCCCCGGCGGATCTATCAATCATAAAAGCAGCAGCACTAACTGATCCGGCTAGTCGGCACATCTCCACAAAAAAAAAACACATAACTACGTTTCCCATGTCCCACATTCCGTAAATAATTCAATGCGCGATAAATAAATCATGCTCTAACCGGGATCCGAACCGGGGACGGGTCGCGTCGCGGTCGCACAACCGGGTCAACTATTCGCAGCTGATTTATCGTTCAGTGTATCAAGATATACTGTTTCTTTAAAGGATGTTAAATAAAACAACGTCTTAGAGAAGATCTATGCTCAAACACTGCTACAGTCTATAAAATCAATCAAAATATTCGAGTAGGCTCAAAAAGTACTTTTGCGTCAGTAGTCTGTCTGTTGGTAACAAATCTACTGATTAGGAACTGTCAAGAAACTCGGCAGTTACTGCTTTTAACACAGGTTTTGTAGATTACAATATGTATTGTAACCACAATTCCACAATTCTTACATTTGTATCTATTGCAAAGCAGCACAAACAATTAGACATATTTCACGATAGCTTCGTTACTTACAGGCATAAAATAGTTGACATATTATCAAGTTTAATTGACATAAAATAAAATTAATTTAGACTAAAGTAATACAAATATAAAAATATTTTCAAGTGACGATCTAAAACTAGTTTTTTTCTTTGTATTTTTAATTATATAGCTAACTTTCTTTTGTATTCCATAACAATATTGAATTCTGTTTAAATTGTCTACGCATTTTGTATTTCTTTTATGTGTAAATGTGAAATTTGTTGTCCTTAATAAATAAATAAAATTTTATTAGTCTCCCGTGCGCAAACATAATCGCCTAAATAATACTCAATTGATATGTAATACATATATATAAAACTGACAAAAAAATTTTTATAAAGCAAACTAATGTAACCTTTTTGAATTGAAACAAATCTACATAATAGCAATATACTATGCTTCCAGGCAGAAAATAATTCAAAATATTCTTTTTGCAAACTTTCATTACAAAATTTTATTAAATAACATCACGTGCGAGTGTATATGTATGTAAAGAGATATATGTGGTTTATACAAAATTTAACGTCGAATCCTCCAAAGAACTACCACAATGAGTAACAGAATTATTAACATATATTTTCATAACAACAATTTGCAATGAATAACGAGTTCTTTATAATATTATTTATGCTGATATAATAGCATTTGGCGACACGCCAGACCTAGAAATGTATAAACTAAAGGTGAATGCGCACCGTTTATAAAATTTTACCACGTATATTGTGTACTAGGTTCCTGTTCATCTGCGTGGAATATTTTTTGGTAGCATTTTCATTAATTTAGCAAATTGTTTTATAAATAAGAAACATACCGGCACTGCCCTTTGAGGGCGTAATTTCCTAAAATTTACTTTTGATAGATTACATTATGTAAAAAAAACTATTACGATAAAAGATATAGTTTGTAACTGTAATTTTTTTTAATGTGAAATTTTGATTTTTTTATTAATACCCCCGCAAACCCCTTGCGGGTGGAATTTCGCAAAATTTGTTCTTAGCTGACCTCTACTCGGGAAAAAGAATATTCCTTCCAAATTTCAACTCTCAACGCCTTATGGTACCAGAGATATCGTGATGAGTCAACAGATGGATATCAAGATATCTCCTATATATGTAGATAATATATTTGTTTATAAGCATTATCTGCTATTTTTTGTGTCAATATTAAATTTAACAAAAGCTCCTTATTTAATCTTTTTTAATATATTTGACAAAAAGCTTTTTTGAAGTAAATCCGACTTTTGTACGTATGTTTTAAAAAAAATAGCATGGAAGTATTTGTTCTTGTATACAAACTTAACATAAATCAGTTCTGAATCAATTTATGAAATTAAAGCATCTGCAATCATCTGTCTTATCAAGCAATCTTACGCTAAATTTATTAAAAAGTAAATTTTTCATTTAACAGCGCTGATTTCGATAAATTCGTTAATTTAAAGGCAAACAAAGGCAACACTGTACTGTCATGTATACTGAATAAATTTGTAGGAAAAGAAAGCTACCTCATATAATAAAATATATTTATTTAATTTTTACTAAACATTGATTTGTGACTTTAAAAAGGATGACCTAGGTTGATCAATAGGACGATACAGTCATCAAAGTTTCAAAGTGTGTAAATGTATAAAATGCAAGTTGACCATTTATACTCAGGGACCACCGATAAATTACTGTCAATGTTCTTTGTTTTCCGATCTCAAATTTTTGAACATCATGAATCACCTTCTTAACTTGTGTACGAGTAAACTACTTACAAAGCAACGACGCAAAATAACGTTTCTAGTGGAAACATACCTTGAGAGCATCTCAAGGTATGCATCCACTAGAAATTTTAAAACTTTTTCTTACGGCACTTGTGGCGTCAAACGTGACGTGCTTTTATATTTTCGTGAATGAAAAATGTGAGTTATTGGAAATTTCACGACTTCCTAGCGAAATATTAAAAATAAACCATTCAGATTAAAGAGTACAGAACAAAAACAATACTCAGAACTATTACGAGAAAATAGAAAATTGATGCGCATTGATAGAAGTATAGCCACATTCTTGCCGTAGCATCGCGGCAATGTTTTTTTACAATTGTTATAAATATGTAGAAAGTTATTTATTTAGATAATACATCTTTCTTTTAAAAAAAAAATTGCATGTCTTCCCTCTCAGTAGAGGTTGTCCATACTTTTGCTGCTGTGTACTAATACTGATTTAAGATTGTGTGATTAGTCATTTAAAGCAGTGATATATAAGAAATACGAAAAAGGATATATCTTATAATAGACATATAAATTGAAATATACACACTTAATTTTGCATTTAACACTAATATAGATAAGCAGCTGCAAATGGTCACATGGGCATATTACATGTCCCGTGACTGCAACAGGTGCACGCTTTGTATAAGAATCAGTTTAACAGATGGTACCTTTTTTATATTACAGAGTTACTCTCAAAACCCGTTTCAACTTATATTCGAAATCAATTTAATCCCCGACTATAATTTAGCAAAAATTTTCTATAATAACGAAATAGTATAAGGCCACTTTTATAATTCCATTAACTATGAAATAGAATATAGTCACATGAAACGGGGTATACGATTCCTATTGCATGAGAAGTTCTGTATCATCTATATATAAACCATAAATAAAATGTTTGCCGTATCAGTACGCCTTTATCAAATATGCTTGGTTGCTTAAATAAAATATCAATAAAACTCAAAACGACATAGCGATGCATTTAGTTTTTATGGTAACGTTTATTGCACATATTGCACATTAACTTCATTTTAGCTACTACTTTAAAACTCAAACGCTCAAGAATTAATTTTAAAATTTAAAAATATAATTGTTGCTTTAATGTTCAAAAAAGCTAATATATTCGCTTGTTTTCTCCATATCTCTCCAAGACTTGGACTCTCAAATCAAAACACAGAAAACGCATAGACGCCTTTGAGATGTGGTGTTGGAGAAAAATGCTACGCATTCCATGGACAGCGTATAGGATAAATCAGTTGATACTGGATGTACTAAACATCATGGAACAATCGAGACTTTCATCCACGTGCCTTCGAAAAACTCTTGTGTTTTTGCTACATTGCCCGTAAACCCGGTGATAACTTACAAAAATTTATTGTGACTGGGAAAATTGAGGGAAAAAGACCAAAAGGGAGGAGTCCTATGCGCTGGCCTGAGCAAATCAGCTCCACTCTGAAAACTCAGATTTCAGATGCAGGCCATGTCGCGCAAAATAGAAAGGGATGGCGTAGCGTTGCACGAAAAACAAAATTACTATGAGAGGTCACGACCCCCAGCATTGGGGAAACAACGCATAGAGAGAACGAAGCAATTGTATAACAACATTTGGTGTAATTTTTATAAATTAGTTTGTGAATCTTTAATACAACAAAATATGGATTATTTACACTGTGCAGTACCCTTAACTAATATCTGCAAATATATGGATTGTATAATTATTTGCGCATAGCAGATATAATTTTAACAAGGGATATAGCGGTTCATTTGGAGTATTAAAAGAGCTCAAGATCCTGCTAAGCTCAAGAGGTACTAACAATATATACAAATTAAGTAGATCAGCATCTTAATAAGGTTTTTGTACTCTGTGTAAAGGTCTTACTGTAAACCTTTTCACGAGTAACAAAAAAAAACAATCGTGTACGTGTCAGTGCGGAAACAGGTGGAGTGGGATATATTTACCCGGCAGATGGTGCACGGATTGACAGCTGCATCAATACCGCCCTATCTCCAAATCTAAACTTCTTTATTTAATTTAGTTGCCCGTAAGCGTATTGGAATTATCTGTATATATAAACCTTTCTACACTTGTTAACATTAGTGGGCAAGAGAACTTGCAAAAGTTACTGATTACGATAAGGATTGCTACACACTAGATTCGGTGCAGGGAAATTAGGTAATAGCTTTATCAGCTGGGAATTGAACTTTTTAAAAATAATTTTAACATTAGTTTGTATGTTATTCAACATTGTATCATCCATTCATGGGTATTCGTCAGTTTTAGTAATAAAAAGTTTTAAATATAAGGAACGTATAGACAGCGAGTCAGTCTGTTGAACAGTCAATTCAGTTGGCTTCTATTCGAACAGAAATTTATTATAGTAACAGTATACATGCCAATTCATTAACTTTAATAATAAAATACACAAAATGTTAGTAGTATGCGGGGACTTAATATGACTGTTTAGGAATGTAGCTCTTCAAGTATGATATTGTTAAACTTATTCAACAAATATAATTTTTCAAATATGTCAATGGAGCCTTGTTTTTATGAAACATTTTGCCGTTCTGATGCATAATTTTGGATTTGCGGGTTGCTACCCGTTTCAGCATCGATATTGTAATTTAATATACATAAATAACATAAGGAGTGTGTACCTCAAAGTTTTCGAAACTATGTAACATATTTCGAAAACGTTAAAGTAAGAGTGGGCATCGAAACTAAAAAGTGCGAAGGGCATCAACACTTTAGCGTATATTAACACGTCCTCCTTTCTAACCTAACAGCCTCGGTTGCGAAAGCTATTAAGATTCTTACCACACAGTTAAATTATCGACGATAATATCTTTAACAAGGAGTGTTTATACCATTTAAATTGTTATTTTATTTTTATATGTAGCCTGTAAGTCAACGCCGTATTGGTTTACGTACCAATGTGGGATTATGCTGTAACTCCACCGTTGGGATATTTTATTTTGGGTACAAAATATATTTCAAGTCTTCTCTTGATTTTTCCCAATAAATGTTTATTCATATTCAGAATCAAATTGTATTTACTAAAGTCTACTCAGACGTTTCAATTTTTCTTGAAGATCTATTCGCAGCTTATGTCAGCGAAAATAAACACAAACTCATAACTCAAATTATACTTAAGCAAATATTTATTTCCGACACTGTTCTGCCCCATTCATCAATTTATTAAATAAGCATCCACTTTGACAAAGGTTGTCTGGAAGAGATTGCTTGCAGCAATAAGACCGCCTTTGCACGCTTCTAGCTCTAATTTTTTTAATTCTTAGTTTTTGTATTTCCTGTATATGTTTGTATGCAATAAAGTGTTTATATCTATCTATCATATACTGGAATCAAGGATAATGACGGTTTATTCTGTGAAAGAAGTATTTTTGCTAAATGTCATGTCGCGAATAACCTTGACGTAGGTATTATTGAGTGAATAAGTTAAGTTTAGCAGTGTAAAACCATTTTCGCATTTCTAATGAAATCTGATTGGGGCACATAAGTGGGATGGTTTCAAAGTCTATAACGGACATAGGAAGTAACAATGTTTGTGTTTCATAAAACGAACAAACGCCAAAAACTCGTGTTTTATATCAGCGTAAAGTGATATTATGAAACAAGATAGTCTTAAACCAACAAGAAAAAAACTAAATGTTATATATCGCAAGGTAGCACCCAGTGATGCGTCACCATATGTGTATATTTTTGAAATTGTAAAGGATAACCGTAAGGGCAGTAACCTCATAGCGTGCTAGACAAAGAGGGGCTCCAATTATCCTGATAAAGGTCGATACTTTCCCAAGCCAAGTGACGTCACTCCCCAGGTGGCTAGTCTGCTACCTGCCATCAATACATATCTAATTGTAATGATACTTGGAACTCATGAATAACCTAAGTTTTGATACATTTTCTGAATTCCTACTATTAGATATCCTTGATAAAAAAAAATTTAATCCATCTACTCATTGTTTTAAACTTAAATTTTCGTGGTTTATCGACATATTGACTATTTTAACGAGTACATACCACGATGGCATATTTTGAATTTTGTCGATATTTCGAGTTGCATGGACCGTGGTTACGACGTCGCCGCTGTAGGCGTTTGTGCCAAGGGTAGAATCTGTCTACCCTACGTCTAATCCTTAAATTTTTACAGGACCCACATTCATTGTTCGGCATACTACAGTCACGACGTCACGTTTTAATGTTGAAAAATTGCGTAATTTGTTCATTTGGCATAACTCCACCTCTGGATTCCACGTATCCACCAGCTTAAAATTATCTTCGCGATTAAAATTAGGATACTTTTTAATTTCAATGGCCTCTCGAACTAATCACGGCATATAGTGACGGTCCGTGGAAAGAACTTGTGGGCTGGACAAAATTAAAAAAACGCCATCGTGGTATGTACTCGTTAAAATAGTAAATATCATCTACTCATGTTCTCAAACACGGTGCATTTCGAAAGCCATGATGGCCTAGTGGTGAGACGACAGGATTCTCGTACAGAGAAATTGCGGGTTTAAATCCTGGGCAGGCACGATTAAATTTCTCTTTCTATTCATTTCCTCTTTTCAATTCCTCTTTGTGCCTTTCGGAGAGGGAAAACATCGTAAGGAAACCTGCATGTCCCGGGAGTATTTCTGGGCTATATGAAGCCAGCCAACACGCAGATGCGCAGCGTTAGTGGGCCTATATTCTACAAACCCCCTCTCCCATGAATGTGGTGGCACCGAATAGGCTGCTCCTTGCCTGTTTATTATACTCGTACAAGTTAAAATACATTTTTAAACTTATAGCAGGTGAAACTCGATGTTTGTACAGTTCTTTCAAATAATTACAAGTGATTAAAATTCAGTTCATAATATGAAATCGTATTTGCGAGAAATTGTACGGCGCTATACATTGTTTTATGAAGGACACGTAAATGGTGTAAATGTTTTTTTTTACGTATGGAGTTCATAATAGATGGCGTAGGAAAGTGCTTTAATTTCATTATAAGATATTTCGAGTTAACGCAAAAAATACATGGTAAGGTAGATAAGTAGCAGCTCATTAACGTCCCACTGCTGGGAACAGGCATCCTCACTCAAAGGCGAGAGGGTTGTTAGAGCATATAGACCCTGACACTGCGGACTGGCGGGCATAGTACTCAAGTGCACCCACATAGGCCGTTGTTATGGACATTCGAAACGGCCGGAGAGATCATGCACAGGATCGACAGCTTAACGTGCTCTCCGACGCACGGGGGTGAAACACACCGCCAACTTCCCAACTTCGGGCAAATATTGAGAAAATCTTAATAGAAAACTCAACATCGATTTTTGAATCGGGACTCGAACCCCCATGTCTATGGCCAATCATGAGAACCGCTAGATCAATTTGGCAGATAACAAAATTCATAATATACACAAATTTCGTTTCTTATTTTCATCTAATTACAGTGCATATAACTTTACTATCTTTTTTTTCCAGTATTCAATTTGAACAAATATTTTAAAACATACTTTAAAGAGGGCCTCATGAAGTGTATAAGAAGTTTAACTAAATTTAATATTTCTATTGGCATTTAATGTCAATACTTAAATAAGTTCATGAATATTAACGAATATTGAACCGTCGTCGTCGTCGTCGTCGCTTCAATCGATGGACGTCCACTGCTGGACATATGTCTCACGTAATAACGTCCACAAGGCTCGATCTTGCGCCGCCTGGCTCCAGCGGCTGCCGGCGACCTTCTTTATATCATCGGTCCACCTGATTGTGGGGGGTCTCCCTACACTGCGCCGGGAGGTGCGGAGTCGCCACTCCAGCACCTTCGGCCCCCAACGTCCATCGGTCCTTTTTACTATGTGCCCCGCCCATTGCCACTTCAGGTTCGCGATTAGTAGGACTATGGCGGGAACTTTGGTTCTACTACGGATCTCTTCATTTCTGTTTCGATCACGTAGAGAAACTCCAAGCATAGCCCTCTTCATCGCACGCTTAGTGACTCTTGAGCTTCCGCATGAGGCCCATAGTCAATGACCACGTCTCAGAAGCGTAGGTCATCAGGACCGTATTTATATTATAACTAACGATGAAATATTTGTCCGATCTATATGAATAATATGATTGGATCCCATACTTATATTGCTATAAAAGTAAAAATGAACTAATCTTTATTTTATCAATCATACTTGTGACTAAAATTTTTACGTAGGTCAGTGCCATCTATCTACCCGTAAGAAAAGTAAATAGTATAAGCCATGAAGTAGCACCAATAAATATAACATTAAATAGCAGCAAAATCGGTAAACATTATACGAACGTTATAATACAGAATATCGATATAACATAAACGTAATAACATCAACTATTCATCCTCGAATTGTTTTCTACTACTAGCGGCATCTATCTTCGAATAGGAACACCATTTTGTTAAAGCTTCAAACTACGTAATATCTTATATCGTACACAGATGTCGCTGATTTCATAATAAAATAACGTTATAAAAGCTTTAAATTAAAAAATTTACAAACTTACAATCTCTAATGCCTGCGTATTCTCTTACCTGCAACAATAAAAAAACATAATAAAATTAAAATCCGTGCGAACAAAGGACACATGTCAGAAGTGAAACTTCTTTGGCAAACTACATTTTAAATCTCGTTTATAATTAAACTTTATATCTAAGACTTTAGATTTCCGAGACTAATAGGAAGGGAAAAAGTAAGATATGTTAGGAATTTCATGAATTTAATTGTCATTAAAATATTAACAATGTCGAAAATTAAAACGAAAAAATAATTGAAATCTCAAATAACGATTAGTAACTGTAACGGGTTTTTTGTCAATATTAGAAATTATTAATTAAAATCTGTTTTTAAATTTAAAATTTAGAAAAGAGAATTTATAAAATACTTTAAGTTTATATTTCATGAAAAATAGTATATTAAATTATTAAATGACGAGTGGCAAATTAAAATGCCACATCTTATTTGTAAATATTAAAATTACCTAACCTTTAAACGAATTAGCGTAAAAAACGCTGCACATCTTCGTGACGCTAATCACGCGTTTCATCCGTAAAAATTTTACCTTCATAAAGAAGTTTCATTTCAAAAATTTACTTAAAAACTATGTGAGCTTCATAATAATGTTCCTGGAATGTTTAACTTATCACTTAATATATATATATATATGATGTTTTGGTATATGGTAGGGACTTTATAAAATCGTTACCAATTTAAAAAATCATATGCGCAATTTACACGAGGTAGAAATGAAGCTTTCAAAGATTTTATCTAATGAAAAATGTAACGAATGTAAACTTTCAGCAAGAGGATAATTGTAGGTTATAGGAAAAGATTTAATTGTAACTCCCACTGTGCTTTGGTAAGACAACCACGAACCTAAGAAATACTGTATAATACTTCCTATCGCATTTTCTCCCTCGTTAAATCTTATTTTTTTATTGCTGACAGGTTAGCGCTTGACTGTGATCTCACCTGATGGTAAGTGATAATACAGTCTAAAACGGAAGCGCGCTAAGAAGGGATATACCACTTATGGTTTCTACGCAGCATCGTACCGGAACACAAATCACTTTGTTTGGCATTACGTCTTTGATGGTAGTGTGGTAACTCTCCGCGACCGGAGCCTCACACCAGTCCCAGACTCAGACTAATTAGAAATTCGCCCTACCGGGGATTGAACCCCGGACCTCTGCTAGCAAAGCGAGTATTCGCACCACTGCGCCAGCGAGGCCGTCCAACTGAATGAATATCTTATGAATTTATGTGCCTGTGGCTTTTTCGTTTCATCGACTTTCAAATCACAATGATGCTAAAAAAGTTTTTACTTCAGAACGCTCCCCATAAATCCTTTAACATTTGAACATTTCATTTAGTATTATATATTCAAGTCAAACAAGATTTTCACTACCGTACCTAGATGGACAGTACGCCGAAAACGATTGCGAGCACTTATACTAGCTGTTTTAGCTAGAAAAAACGCCATTTATAAATTAACAACTAAATCACAATATCAGAAAACTGATTTGCTTTATGATGTATAGGTGATTAAACCGCCAATGCTTTTAAATTTATTAAACTTTTTATTAATTGACTATTCCAACGAATTATATTTAAAACGCTTAGTAAGAGTTCTAGCCCGATTAATTTCAAACTGATTGATGATTATCGGTTAATTAGATAAACTATGACCAATAATTTTCGATGTGTGTTGTAAGATAGATGTATTGTATATTATAGATATATAAAAAGAAATACAATGATTAATTTATGCCAGATAACGTGAAAGATAATATAACGAAAATATACAAAAAAATAACAGAAAATTCTCTTTTATAAGCTAATTAAATTATTGCAATGTGATGTTATAAATTCTGGGTTATTAAAATAATCATTAATAATAAAAATTGATTTATCACAAGTCAGTGGACCGCACGAGATGTGAAACACTACTGCTGCGTTTTCTTCAACTAGGCTTTTGTAATTAAATTTAGAACAAAGGCTTGGAAAAAAAACAATTATACCAAGCGGTATAGACATTGAAAGCTTTCAACTATGTTTAATTAAAATGTGCTTTTAACGTATAATACATATACTATTTCTCACGAACGATTTTCATTATTTTTCTATTACCAATTTTCTGAATCGGTAAAAATGTTCTTTGTAAGAATTTTGTAGGTTCCTTTCAATTACCTGTTTGTTGTAGTTGAAATATTGATTTAAAAATGAAGATCAAATTATATAGTGCTGTTACACAGCTCTTTATAAACGTTTACATTTTCAAATGTTAAAAATTGTTACATTGAATTAGAAATTTACAAACATTTTTAACACTGAAAATATAGCATCGGCTTGCAGTTCAATAAAAATGTTGTTTAGAAATATTTAATAACATAAATATATGTTTTATCATTGTGATATAATGTTTACTAATGTTTATAAACGGCAGTGTAGCAGCACCAATAGAGAATCTGCATTAAATGATGCGTCTTGTTCAATTGCAATATTCTATCTCATTTTTACATACTACAGTAGACAAGATGACATTCTAAGAACGCTAACGACGGTAGAACGCTTAAAAATGTATGGGAATAATGTATCACATCGATATGCCACGTAATCACATGAATAAAATTGTAATGTTCCAGTCGTTCGACGTTGCGTATTGTACTTAAAATCTCATCTTGACTTGGGGGCATGTGTTGACAATATAATGCATCATTACAATTAAAGCCAGTTAGTGTAAAATTTTCATCTTGAAACAATTTCTGACTTATAAAAAGCTATGCTATAATGCGTTTGATGTACGAAAGTAAGAATAGATTTTTGCACTTTTAGAAAACATTAGCAATGTCACGAAGCGAATCAATTCAGCTTTATAATAAAACTTTAGACGTGTCTTCAGAGTACAATAACTAGCTAGTTTCCTTAGAGCTGGCCGCTTTCCATAACAAAAGCTTTAATTAAAGCGTCGAGCGTCAGCAGACAGCCAGGCCCCGCTCGGCCGTCATCGCTTCAATAGACTAGATTCAAAGTACTTTTTATTGTTTAAATCTTTAATGAAAACTGTACATGGGTTTTATTTTAATTTTTAAACTTTTATTTTTCTACATATATGACTTCTCAGTACAACCGTAAACACAAGGAATGAGCACATTTTGTTTGTTTCGTCCGCCTGATTCTATAAACTGTATAGAATATATAGCAGCTTAACCAAATGGCTATTGGATTAAAATCAATTCTTGCGTTACCTTTACAGTTCGTAAAGTGGGTCGTTTTTCCGGACATTACTACTAATTGCGAAAATGTGTTCTTCTATGACGCCATTACAAATAATCCGTTAATCAAAGTACATTTCGTTATACACAAAAGACCATTTAATCTTTCTATCGCACACTGCTGTTATGGAAATAAACAATAGCAAGACAATTCAAAAAGGTTAGATCACAAGAGTTCTGTTTGAATTTCAAAAAACATTTAGCTAGAAATAACACAATGATATTTTGTGGTATGACATCGTCTTTTTTATCGATTTTATTATGAGTTTTGGACACAAAACCGTAGTCTGTCGTATCCTTCACTATAATTTTGAATTCTGTGATTATTAAGCTAAAGCCGCGACATGACTTTTGATCACATGTTACTCACATTTATTATATTTTAATAAAGATTTTTGTGTCTAGCTTTTTCACACATTACCATTATATCGTACGATTTATGTTTCGTTCACTAAAACTCATAATGTACAGGTGCTTCATTACCGAATATTTGTTCCTGGTAATCCACACGTCCCTGCATCATGTCAATAGCACCCTATATTTTAGTGCGCGTTTCTTCTAAACGCGAACATTAGAACTGTTTGGAAATATGTTTACATTTTTCCCTCCATTGAGAAACGAATGCCGCGCGTACACATTCAATTCGAAGGGAATATAAACCGTTTATTTTACTGGTAATCTACACCGCTTCCGTGTCTTTCGAAAACGAATTTTCCTCATAAATAACTCTCACTAATATATTGTTATAAGATTAAATTTATGATAGCATTTTGGTTATCTAAAAGTGTATTTATTAGCGGAATAAATTTACTTACTCCCCCATCACGATATCTCCCAAAACTATTCTCTATCTACTAAATACTTGGAAGGCTCCGTATAATGAGTTAACTTGCACTTTTTGTATTTTTGAGGATTATATTGACATCGATTTTTGTAATAATATAGCTCTTAAAACCAAATTATTAGTATAAAAGGCAGTACAGTAATAACTAATTTAGCGCTGAGACACTGTCTTACAAAGTTTTATACTTTTTTGTTTTTTTTTGTAGGGGCTGTCGAGTTTAAGGGGAAAACAATTGCTCGCTCACACACGCTCAGCGATATGTTGCGAACTTTTCAGTCGATTGACTTGAAATTCGGCATATTTATTCGTGGTTTATTAAATTTTGCCTAATATTTAATATTCCCAAAATACAACATTGCATTTGTACTATATAAAAATATACGTAAGAGCCTTTACGTACGCTGGTACTTTATTGATTATATATCAAAATTTGTTGAAATTTATGCTGAGCAGTATTACATTCCTTTATATATTTGGTATAACCAAAATAATACCTGTATATTATATAAAAGAATTAGTATAAAGCATGAATAAAGGGTTAGATATCACGGAGAATTTGTTTTTTCAATATTTGAAAAGCCGTGAACTGTGGTATTTTTCAAATAATTTAATTCTAAACAAACACATGTTTTATATATTCAGATAAATGAAAATTACTATTTTAAATTTCTACTAATATTAAACACTCTTTATGTGTCTAACTTTTTCAGATATTTTGTCGGTAATCAAATAATTTTCTAAAAAGTATATTACACTTTTTTATCTATCTACTCAAATACAAATATATTTATCAAACTTGTAGCGATTGGCACTTGATGTTAATACATTTTTTTTTCCAAAAATTAATTAGTTACACGAATTCGCAAAAAATTGTACAGCGATATCTATTAACACCATATTTTTTTTTATCACTTAATTTATTAATTATTAATGAATACCTTAAAATTCAAAGCACGCGATACCAAAAACCATAATGACATCTGATGTTAACGATGAAGCTTTTAGGAACTGCGTAAGCACCACGCGTAGGTGCATTTACGTTTCACCTCGTGACTTCTAAACCTTGTAAATATTATTGGGTTGCACAACGATATATTGTTCTATACAATATTCCTGTTTTAACAGCATCCACCCACTTAATTATCTAATTGCAGATTTATTCATTCATTGCGTATTAGCTGTTGAAAGGTGATTACGGAATACCTTGTACAGGAAAAACTGACATTTAATATCACCAATTAATAATTGCGAAACTTCTTATTTAATAACAAAGTCCCAAGTTTATAAGCACCATAGTATTTTCTTATACCGGAAAAAGTCAGCCTAAAAAGAAACTTCCTTCATATACATCCAAATGTATTCTTAAGTAATTTAATATTTTTTCTTTACGAGCATACTCTGATTCAACCTATTCAACAGGATGTCAAAATAATCTTCATCTTTACAATATATATTCTTGCGAGCGATCCCCCCTGGGAGCTCTGGGCGGAGGTTCTGACGGCTGCCTATCAGTGTCGGGCAGCTGCAATGAATAGAGGCAAAGGGCCTGATGCTGAAGAGATCCAGAGAATCAAGACCTTATTCGACGGATCCCTAGTTGAAAGGTGGAAGGAGGACCTCGGGTCTCCAGCTTCAGTTATGGCCAGGGCTGTAGCGGTGCGCCCATTCTTGGAAGACTAGCGTGCGTTTGCACGTTATGCAAACCTTTAGTTCGGCGCACGTGCTAACGAAACATGGTTGCTTCGGCAAGTATCTGCTCCATATCCAAATTGTAGGCTGTAAAGAGACGCCTGCTTGCCGTGCATGTATGGCAGTCGTCGATACGGCACACCACTTAGCAGATTGTAAGGCTTGGGGACCGCCAGCGTCACATTTGACATCGCTGATTGGGAGTGACCACACTCCCCAGCGTTTTGGGCGCTATGACTGGCGATGAGTAAAGTTGGAGAGCGATGACCTCGTTCTACAAAGCTGTTATCCTGCAGAAGAAGGCATTAAACAGCTAAAGCATTTCCCAGCAGAAAAAAAATGATTCCACGAGGTTTGGTGCACTTCGAACAATAGGTTTAACGTTTATACAGGATATAGGTAGAAATACATGTTTTGTTTGTATTATACACATTTGTATATAATACTGAAGCATTTCTTCATTAATTTATACTTTCTTCCGATTCATACTCTGATGGACTGACTCATTTTAAGAGTGAAGGAGTTCAGTTTTGATTGGGTATACTAACTTCAGTCAGTCATATCTATTTGACCGGGGTACGTAAAAGTATTTCGCATCATCTCAAATAAGATATCTGATTCGTATCCTCTATTTTCATTAAAACCCGAAAGTAATACAACGAATAAATGTATTTTATTTATTGAATCCTTGACCCCCTTACTTTCGCGATACGTAACTGACTCGATGCGCCAGAAACTTTAAATCATAAGACGTTAGAGTAGCAGGCGTATTTTCTCAAGAAATAGGGTCAAGTTAAATTGCACTGTTGCAACAGTACTCGTGTTTTCTTCAACCACCACTGATAACGTTTAAATTTAACGAGTGTTTGTATTTTAAGCTAACCTCACAACGTTGTGAACTGTATTTTTACTATGCTACGTATTTTCGTAGCAGTGCCGTAGCCAATCGTAGTTACCAATCAATATAAGCGTTTGAACACTTCCAATGGCATTTCATCTCTCTTTTTCTTCAAAATTGACACAAACTCATATTTTATTTCATGCCTAATTGATTGTGTTTTATTTATAAATACGTAAATACGATTATTAGTGGTTAAGTAATATATAACATATTGAAAAGCAGTATCAACATTAAGTGTCATTCTCTACAAGTTTAAAAATTCCTTTTCATATTGAGTGGATAAAGAAAGAAATAATTTATAACCTCTTAAAAATGTAACCTATAGGGAGAGAGTAAAAAAAGCTGTAGAATGATTTCGTAGCTACTTTTATCACGTGCTGAGTTAGCTATTCAGACGCGAGATAATAAAGTAAGTACATCTTTAGATTATTACTTTTGGATAACGTTAAAGTACCTGTTTCTTGCGGTGTTACCTTAGATAATCTGGATGCCCTTTTCTGTAATATAAATAGACTGTATGATACTTATAATATCAGCTACCTGCCAGTGAAAGTCCCGTCATATTGATCACGCCGTTTAAAAAATTATACGAGTACTTTCACATATAATACGTTAAATGAAAAGCTGTTTATGTTAATTTCAATTACAAACAGACACTCCAATTCTACAGTCTCTTATCTATATAAATATATTTAGATATGAGACTGTAAAACTTATAGTTTGGTCATATTGTCTGAGGTTTCAACGCCTGTACCTGTTTGATATGCGGCTAACGGAAAATAACATAATCCACGTAATAGTACACGTGCACTAAAAAGTAAATCATTCACGTCGGTTTTACTGTGATCTATGCGGTGAGAGATTAAATACGATTTATGTTTCGACAGACGAGCGATTTACTCTTGCTTATGTTGAACAGTATTTCTTTTCCACTGACGTTAAGACTTTATACATAGCGAAAATGCCAGAGCGTGAGAGATTTCGACAACAGAGTTGAGTTTTAAAACAGTAATATTTTGACACTAATTACACTGTATATAATATTGTATTTGTAGTTAATATGTGCATTGTATTATTTATCAATAAAAAAATACGTCTATGGGTATTAAAATATGTTATTTTATTGGTTTCTAGCTGTTATTCACGTAGTTTTCGATCCTGTGAGGATGTGGCAAAAGTAATTGATAGCCAGATTTTACGTTCCAAAATGAATATGCCGAATTACAAGTAAATCGGTTATTTTAACAATTATACTACTAGTTTCGGCGGAGAAGAATCCAATAACCAGTGATTATTTAAATCATTACAGTTGTTATGGAGGAACTAACACGATTTTATTTTATATTTATAGAATAGTTTCAACTTTAAAAAACATCAGTACAAATAGATACTTTACTAAACTATACGCTTATTTTAAATTTATTTACACGTACAAAGGTCTTTACTTGATACAGAACGTACTCCAGTTTTGCTGTGACCATGGAACTATATAACTGGGTTAAAATATCTGTAAAATACAACATATTTCAATCATGATATGGACGTACAAAAATACTTGGAATATGTAAAATTAATAAGAATGTTACTGTTTAAATCCATACACATACAAAAGCATCACGCCTCATTCCTATAGGGGTAGGCAGGGACCACGTCCTTTCAATTGCCACGATCCTTACATATCTCCTTCGCTTCTTTTATTCTGATTACACCTTTCATACAAATTTGTCGGTTTAGAGTACTCTTGACCTGGCCCTTATTTAAAATGTCCAGGATTTGATCCAGAAACATTCGCCTTGGTCTTCCCCTTCCAACTTTCCCATTCACTCTTGACTGACAAATCCTTTTTCATTCATTCTCTCTACATGCCCAAATCACCTAAGTATACCTTTCTCCATTTGAGTCACTACATCTTTTTTTATACCACAACGTACTTTTATCACACCATTTCTTACTTTGTCATTTAATTTAAATCACACTTCTCGATGCTCTCATCTCTACTGTAGCTCATTAGAAGATGATGCAAGTATTACTTGATCATCAGCGTAGAGGAAACATTTGATGAGTAATTTATTCATTCTTAACCCATATAAACTTTCATTTAAATTCATTCACTTACTTATTACCTAAACAGCATTATACAATTTTGCTTATGCTCATCGTGCTGATTTACTATTTGTTACCAAAGCCTAATAACAGAATATTAATTCCTATAATTTCTACAATTAAAATATTGTATTAACGTTACAAAACTGATTGGTTTTTATTTATAAACTTTATAACCCTTGATCTTATTGTAATTACTTTCTTTAAATTTAATACCAGACTATGCAACGTTATACTACTTCTATTAATATTCAACCTTGCATGCGATAGGTGTAGATAAAATAAACAAAAAAATAAAGTTAATACTTAATTTAAGTCTACATAAAATACGCTAATAGGTCTGTGCAGTACTGAATGGTTCAGTGGAATTTAACTGAATGAACACTTCAAAAATCAACACGGTGCTCGTAGCCAAATACAAGCCAAGAAACAGGTAATAGAAAACGGACTGTATTGAATTTATAACAGAGTCGCAAATAGAAAATCAGGCGGCGAATAAATAGCAAAAGTAAAGGAAAATGCCGACTCCATTCATGTAAACAAACGAAGAGTGTCTATTTAGTTAATACGGCTATAAACAAGAATGTTATTCAGTATGTATTGTTGCCAAAAATTACTAAAAGCATATGGTGCCTTGACTACGGAAATCCATGTATTGTAATCATGTGCCTACCGAAATTAGAAACCTAGTTTGCTGCTATTAGTAGCTTCTTCACTTATGAGCACTGAGCGCTTTTTTATTTCTTAAGAAACAAGGTTCCAAAGACGATATTTGCAAAAGGCATTCCAATCTTCTAGTTAATTATAATTTAAATAATATAAAATGAAGTCTCTGATTTTTCTACTGTATAAGTTATTATTAGTTCCCACTTTCACCTTTTTCTCAAATTTTCATTCGTTAACACAATCATTTTCTTTATACACCCACTGAAATGCAAATACATTTTTGTAAACATTTAATACAGTTAAGTCATTAATAAAATTTTATTGAAAAGTGTACAAGTTCTGTTGAAAGTTCACCTAAAAGATTTAAAAGTTTCTTTATATGTATTGAGTTTAAGAAGTTCACCATATATGACGTAGAAATTAAAAACAAACAACAGAACAATTGACTTTTCAAAATAAATAACAGATAAATCCTAAAAAATAGCGGACGAGAAATATCCCGAATTCGTAACAATATAAGATGTTTACGGGACCAACAAGTTTCATCAAGCGAAAAGAAATTTAATATAAATCTCTAAGATTAATTTATTTATAGTAAAATCTATATATTTGGCAGACCTGTTTGCAGTTTATCCGCTGTGAGACTACGCAAGAGTCTCTTAATACTCCTGCGCCGGCGCACGCCGCAACCATCGTCCGGGGAACTCATACCTCCATTATGATACACAACACTTTCACTTCACTTTTAGTTAAAATCACTCGATTTAATTTCACTTTCCGACATTTATTCTACTACAATTTTGTACTACAGTCAGTGATACATATTGTATGTAATGTTTTATTTAGTATGGTGAACGAATTCAGTAAATTTTTACGAAATTTAATATCGTCAACTTTTTGTAATTGTTTTTGAGTATTACAAAACGTAGTCTGGAGGAATATAAAAGAAGAGTAGTAAAAAAACCCATATTCACAAATAGAAGTTGTGGTAGTTACCACCAGTTTGTTAGAGTTACAGTTGTATTTGTTTGTATTGTTACCAGTTTGTTAGAGTTACAGTTGTAACTCTAACAAAAGAATAGTTAATGTACACAGAAAGTATATATGATTAAGTATATTGATATAAAAATTTCAATAATACAGTCGTCTTAGCGAAATATCTTGTTCCCTAAAATGCCTTAATTAAAATGATAGCGCCCCAAAGACCGAATATAAATATTGAAACCTTTATAATGAAAAATTCCTCAATTCGTGACCATTTCATAAGGTTTTTTTGAGGATAGTGCCATGAGTGCATAAGTTTATGAATATTGTCCCTAGAGAAATATTTATGTAGGTTACAACTCCTTGTCTGAATTTCTATGCCATATACGATTAAAAAAGAAATTTATATTCAATCGTTGTACTGCCAGGCACAAGCTTTTTCTTGGCACGCAATTGTTATGACCTTGACCGACCGGCGAGTTGTTAGGAACCGTACGATGAATGGCAAAATATGTTTTTCTCACGACATTTTTAAGTGAAAAGCGAAAACATAGGAAATAAACTTTCAAAAACAATATGAAAATCGAGCTCACGCACTTTTTGCAAAATACATCTTCATCGTAACACGGGAATTAATACTTCAAAATCTGTCAAATAGATAAGTTAATCTTACAATCATTGAGATATTAGATAACAGCTGCTGATTTAAACAATTAAAAGTACGTGTTTACAAAGTACATATGTCAGAAGTGAAACTTCTTTAGCAAACAAATTTTTAAGTCTTGTTTATATTTACACAAATCTAAAACTTTACATTTCCGAGACTAAGAAGGAGGGAAGGTGTGTTAGGAATTTAATGAATTAAATTGTCATAAAAACACTGTGTCAAAAATTAATACAAATATTTTATTGAAATCTCAAATAACGAATTGTAAGTAAAAATGCCTTGTTTTTTTGTCAATATTAGAAATTTTTAATTAAATTTATTTTATATATATATTTATATATGAAATAAGTTTATTTTATGTTTTATGAAAAATAGAATATTAAATTACTAAATAACGAGCGGTAAATTAAAGCCCACATGTTATTTATAAATATTAAAACTACCTAACCTTCAAAAAAATTTGCCTGAAAAACACTGCATATCTTCGTGACGCTAATCAGGCATTTCATCTGTAAAAATTTTATGCGCTTAAAAAATTTTCACTTCAAAAATGCTATACAAATGTGAGTTACTATGCCATTCAACACAAACCTCAAATGCATTGAAAAGACCTTTAAAACTTTTGCGTAAATAGATAATTTTTAAACCCGTTTTCCCAAAATAAATTGAATTAATGCAGAAATATTTGAATAACAAATTGTATTAAATTCAAAAGTCCTCTACTTCAACTTTCCGACAATTTATCTGAGTTTGGATTGATAAATAATTAAATATTTTATTAAGGATTTAAAATGTCAGGGGAGAGTGTATAGTTGGTAATGAAATAAATATAACAAAAGTAACACCTACGCCATACCTTTAACATATATATAACTTTAATCAGATAATATAATTGATGATGAAAATGTCTCACGCGTCCGTGGGTCGACATTTCGGGACCCTACGCTGAGCGTTACCCGTGAAATATCATTGGGTTTATCACACGACCTAATTTTGCCGGCCTTTGTGGGAAAAAATCACAAGCTATTTTCACTTTGTTGACTAAGTGACTGTAAATATTCACGCTCCCGTTAAAAAGTTTTAAACTACAAGTTATATACCTAAATACTCAACTTTCTTGATAATTTGCCGTACATATTTAGGAATGTGTCCAGAGAGCATTTTACTTGATGGAAGGTTCACTGTTGAGTCGATCGAAACTATTAGCAGAATCGGCAAACTGTTTGATTTTTCTTTGGTAGTAAAGTGTGATCATGATTTTTAGAAGGCTAAAACTTTTGAAGTCTATCAACTAATACCAAATCAAACCATAAGACTTAAAAGATGTTACAAAACATATCGCAACTTTCACTAAGATATGCCTAGTGATAATCTCCGAAACTGGAAGTTCATAATCGTAAGTTTTTGTGTAAACTATTTTACAAATATTAGACGGCCTTGCTGGCGTAGTGGCGCGAGTACTCGCTTTGCTTGAAGAGGTCCCGGTTCGATTCCCGGTAGGGCTAATTTGGGAAATTGCATTTACCAGTCTACCAGCAAGGGCGTACCGCCAAACAAAGAGTTTTGTGTTCCGGTACGATGCTATGTAGAAACCATAAGAGGGTATATCGTCTCTTATTAGATTAGCGCGCTTCCATCTTAGACTGTATTATCATTAACCATCAGTTGAGATCAAGGTCAAGCGCTAACCTATCAGCAATATAAAAAAGTATGTATATCTTCTGCTACGGAATCCAACCACACGAGATAAAAGTTCGTTATATTCATAACTTTTAATAAAAACAAACACGCCTAGCAGCGGATCGATCTCGACGAGCTTTTAAAAGGCAATTTACCGCAAATAACGCATAACACGCCAAACACGTGAAAATTACGCAAACAAACACTTATGTAGATCGAGAGCGCACTCGGGCTGAAATCTAACGCTAAAAGCTTGGTAATATTCCAAAAACCAGCAACCTCAACACAGTAAACCTGAATAACTATCTTGCAACATTACTATAAGTGCCGATGGTAACAGCATAAAATGATTAATAACTTGTCGCCCTTTATCTAAGCTGATATTATAAAAAGGAAACGTTTGTGTTTATGTAAGTATGTTTGTTACGTTTTACACAAAAACTACTAGACCGATGTCAAATATTTTTTCACCATTAGAAAGAAAGAAAGCTGCATTTTCATTGAGTGACCTATATTACCTTCTCAAAAAAAATAAAACAGTAATAAAACCCCGGGTATGACATAAAAAATCTGTTATCGAGTGCGCTGCTTATAAACTATTGAAGATAGAACAAAAAAATGTTCTACGGTATTATAAAACATATTAATATCTACAAAAAAGTCCGAGATACTATGTCTAACTACTGTAGTTATGCCACTGTAACTACTTTTTTGCATTTTAAAAGTGGCGCCATTAATCATACCTCTGTACGAGTATTATTCCTTATCCTATTAATTTATGTATTTTATTGAAGACCGTTTCAATGCCTGTAAAATTCTTTTTGAGAGATAAACGTGACATATTCATATTTTTACATAAAAAACCTAATATTATCTAATTTCCGAGGAATGTGCCCTTCATGTAAAAAGTTTGTACAACCATACACATTTTATTAATAAAAAAATCAAGAACGCGGAACATCAATGTAATGGTTTATTAACTTTTAATAACTATTGTTCCTTGAAAGAATTTCTAAAATACTGAAAACGCTGACGAAGTTATAACTAAAAAGCTATAAAATTAATAGCAGTTTTACGATATGAAAACACCGACAAGATGACAGAGACAATAAAAATATATATTTACGATTCGCAAAGCCGTTATTCTGACTTTATTGTCAGTATCTTTTAATCTAGTTACTAATAGTTCATTCGTAAATTAGTTCCGCTATAGAATACGTATAAATTCTGTTTAGACTATTTACACACTCTGAAAACCTTTTGTAGAATATTATTAATGTATGGAAGTAGATTTTATAATTAAATTTGATATACAACGATATATTATTGTTTTTTATACTAAAAGCCGAAAATACAGTTAACTGTATTCTTTGTATGTAATAAACTTTGTGTATAATTGTTAAAACGTAGGATTATATAGCTTTAAATTTCAATAAACATATAATATGAAACTTTTCAACTTTTAAATATTATGTCGTTATTTTGCTATGGAAATTACGAAAATAACGGACTAAAATCAATAAAATAATTAATTAGATTCTATAATCTATAATCCTCACAAAATTAAGTCCCAAACATTGCCAATAGCCTTTTTGTATATAAACCACCTTGTATTAAACCATTACACATTATTCATAAAATGATTCGTAAGTTTGCAAATATTTCTATACAAAATTTAATGTCATAAACATCATGAAAATTAAAGGGAATCGTATCGGAATTTCGTATTTTATGCGTTGTAAGCATACCTTATGCCGATCTGTTGGAACGTCAGCAAAAGGTGTTTACTTGTATCTTCGGTTTAATTAACGTTTATTTCTTTTATTGATATCCTCACAAGGAAACACATATTTTGTAATTATATTTGTATCCATGCCATTACTAATATTGCATGTTTGTATACTATTAGGCACTAGGTAATTACATAAAAGCAATTGTCGATGACTGTTGAGAGTTATTGTTTGCATCCCTAAAAATGAGTATTGTATTTCTCATGATGAGATAATAAAATAAATAAATACATTCTACTATAGTAAATGGCATTAGTTAAAACATAAAACCTCATTCTGCGTATTAATTTTTCCTAACAACTGGGACTTCTGACATTAAAATATTCCATTATATATATATATATATATATATATATATATATATATATATATATATATATATAAGAGAGATATACAGGCATCTATGGACTTATCACGATATCTCTGTAGCAATAGAGGTGTAGAGACTTGAAATTTCGTAGGAATATTCCTTTTGCTGAATAGTGGTCTGCTAAGAACATATTTTTCGAAATTCCACCCGCAAGAGGGGTTGCGGGGGAGATATATGTATGTTTCTTATATTAGCTGATCGCTAAGAAAAGATAAATTATACAAAATGCTAAACAAAAAGCATTCCACGCAGTAGAAGGCGCAGGTTCAGCTAGTATATATGTATATATAAGAGATATCCAGGTATCTATTGACTCATCTCGATATCTCTGGAACCATAAGGCGAAGAGACTTGAAATTTGGTAGGAATATTCCTTTTGCTGAATAGTGGTCTCCTAAGAACGTATTTTTCGAAATTCCACCCGCAAGAGGGGTTGCGGGGGTAATATACGTATGTTTCTTATATGTAAAACAATTTGCCTAAATTATTGAAAATGCTACCCAAAAAACTTTCCACGCAGACGAAGTCACAGATTCAGCTAGTTTAATATAAATGATAATCAGTTACCCCGGTTGCTATTAAAAACTGTATATAATTCACAAGCGTATCAAGATATTGATGGGGGATGATGTAACGCGCATACAAAACGCGTTAATAAAATATTCAAATTCGCCAACAATTTGCTCGGCGAGTGTACACAGTACAGCACCAATTGTCTGGCACAGCGCCAAGCAATCAGATTTGTTTTCTTCGCTATATTTTATTGTTGGGCCCCTATCGACTGGCGCGAAAGGTAGGCTCGTAAAAAATGGACTTCGTATGCGACTAAAAATAAAAAAAAAACGCTTCCGACAAATATAATCCTGATATTTACAGTTCCAGGTCGCAATGTTACGATTATAGGGATGAATTTTGTTCCTATTAGATAGATAGATAAATACTTTCTTGCACACACAATATTAGTTAAAACTACAGGAAACTTTAAATAATAGTTTAGGAACCACAGCATGCAAACGCGGTCTTATTGCATAAGCAATCTCTTAACAGACGACCTTTGGGTAAAGGAAACTGTGAAAGAAAGCACAGGTGGCGTGATAAAAACAAGAAATCCAATTAGACAATACTTAATGTGACTAGTAAAAATAAATGATAGATAGACATTGTTAATAAAAAAATATATATTATCGATAAATATATATATCTATCTATCTATCTATCTATCTAACATACAAAAATCTGTATTCTGTGTCATGTCACAGTGTTGTGTTGAACTCTTAATTGATTTTTATCTTGTTTTGTATATAAATATATAGGCCTGGAATAGGTCGTAAAGTAATTTTAACTTACAACGCCCCGCGCCGATTATCTATTACATACAATATTAATAAAATATTGTTGACCCATCAAGTTCAAGTATATTTTACAAATATGTACTGGATGGCACTTCATGTTATTACTATTTTGATGTGAAAATTGACTTTTATAATATTTATATTATTTGTTATATACCCTACAAAAAACATATGTATATATGCAGCAATATACTAGCAGTATAGATTGAAATGGGTCAATTTTGGCGCCTTTCATTTTTTTTATAACCTATCCATCTATAGTAAATAGCCTAGTCTTGATTGTATATATCGATCAAATACCTGAATTTATTAAGTTACCTTAATATCACTTTCAAATAGTTAAATTATAACGAAACAAACTATAACACACAATACTCCCTTTAACACTGAAGAACATAAGAGAATAAAATCTCTCTAAATGAGGTCCTTGAACCAAAGAGCGTGGCTTCTTTCCATACTACAGATTAAAGAACAAAAATATTTTACCAGAAACAGACAAGTGTAATTTTATTGCTAAGAAATTCTATATACACAGTATTTTACAATAACTATTCGATTATGACCAACTTAATACCATTTGCCAGATAGGTTTCAGTTATAATTACACTAATAAATCTCCTGTACATTTAAAGAATTCATATTTCATATCTATTAACCTAAAATCTGATAATCTTCAAATATCAGGAACATCCAATCTTACGAGTCTACAATGCAAATGTGCAACAAAAGCTATAAAAAATCCTAATTACTTATTTTAGAATACCTACGTTCATCAAAACATATTCAAATAGTATTTTAGCTATTAGCGAAAAATATCCGAAAATGACCTTCATTTCTGGAATGCAGCGTGCAAGGAAACGAATCGATATCGTTTATCAGGCACTGGCGCGCTTCCAGGCGGTCAAGGTTGTATTACACATTTTAGTGCATTAAATTGTCTTGGACAAGTATTCGAGTGGTTCTAACCCCAAACGTGTTTCGGATTTCAAATGATTATATTAATATATATCGACTAGTTCAATTTGTTATGATTATCATCTATGTTTAATTCACCTTAAAGTTATTTCTTTTATTACACTTTCTTTTGTGTATAAATTGATATCTTACTAGCTGGAATGTTTTTTGGGTAGCATTTACATTAATTTATGTATAGCACCCCCGCAATACCGCTTGCAGGTGGAATTTTGCAAAATCCGTTCTTAGCTGACCTCTACGCGGCAAAAGGAATTAATTTATTCTCGTTTTATTTTGAGAGAGAAAAAAGAGAGAAAAACGTCTTTTACCCGAATTTTCAATAATAATTATAATGGAAGTAACTGTAACATAAAGTGTCATACAAGCAAACTTTATAAATTAAGTAAAGAGAATTTTATCATCTATTGAAAATTTGAACATTATATACGAAGAATGTCAGCTAAGAATAGGGTTAGAAAAATTGCAACATAACTTATGGAGTACTACGAAAACGAAATTTCCATGGTTATCCCCCGGGACTCCCATGTATCGTTATTAACAGTGTCTAGACGTCACCTGACCCGCTCGGTACACACGTATATGTGTATAAACGGGTACATAATGGATGAAGGTGTACGAGCGGGTGGGAAGGCCCGGAAAACTTCCAACTCATTGGTTTGGAAATAGGTATTGCTAAACGAATCGTCTGTTACAGTTTTTTAATCCATTCAACGACATGGTACTGTTGTTTTTTTAGCAAAATATTTCGCAGATAAATTCTAGAGACTATATCCATATCGCTTTGGAAAAATATTAAGACCAGCCCATTTAACAGGAATTTAAAAAGTATATAATTTTTTTCTTCTTAGTCGATATAAACGCCAGTTTTTGATATATGAAAATGTTCATTATTCTAAGTTCTGCTGTTTTGTTTACAAAAATATTGGATTGAGTGTTTATTTTCATACAAACCAGCGACATTTAATACAAATACGACAAAATAACGTCTATTTTCTCGTTTGTTTTCGGAACGATGTGCCAAATTTTTAAATGTAAACAAATTAATACTAATGGACAAAGTTTTATACAACAAAAAATAGTTGCAGATCATCTAGCGCTATGTTGAAAAATGGACGACAGAATACAAAATACACTTAAGCGAAACTATCCACTCGAGTTTCTTTATAACCTAGGGTATATTAGTATTGCTTTTAAAGAATTAAAAACTAATTTTGCAAGTGCCGTTTGAATCTCAAGTGAAACGTGGAATAACAGCATCGTTTTGCCGATTTTAAAATGGTTTTTTAAAACCAAAAAAAATATAAAAATTATTTATCCAAAGCAACGATATGTAGATATAAACCAATATTAGAGATGGAAAAGACAAAATATCATTCATAACAAAGGCGGCTCCTATTCAATTATTTAGAACATCAAACCCGCATCAAATATTGAATCCATGGACTCGTGCCAACTGAGTCAGCCAGGGCTACCCTCTGACTCATTAGTGACAATGAGGCTATTTCTGTTACCCAAAGCTTACCTACATAAACTATAGTTTAATTATAATATACATTCTTCCAAATCCGATTATAAATATCATAATCTAAACTTTAGATGGCCATACCTTCGATTCCCGTCCATTATTCCATTCACGTCCATTAAAAAGCAATTTATCTACTATTTCTAGAAATATTTATTGCAGCCCTAAACCTTTACTTTTAAGCTTGTAGTGTAGTTTTGAGGCATATACGACTCCTTAATTATCCTTTCAAATCTTAGACCATATTTTATACGTGCATATACTATTAACAATTTTAAATCAAAACCACAACTTTAATTAAAGAAATCAAAATATACTTTTAAAAAACTATTGAAAAGATTTCTTCTTGAGAAACAAATACAATTCCAACATCACATGTCGGAGTTTTATTTTCTATAAAGCATAAGTTCCAATATAAATGTGTATAAATCAAATATGTGTATATCTATGTATATGAATGTGATAATATATGTAATAAATAGTCTTTAGTTAATTTTAATTGTTTTTAGTATAAATTAAAGTTATTATACTCATTTAATTTGTATTATTATTATTTTTAATTAATATGTGTTATTATTATTTTTACAACATTTTTATCAGTTCCTGCTAACTTTAATCTAGTAGTAGCATAGACTATAAGGTTTATCGGGCTGTGGCGGCACCTTGACTAGGGATCCAGGTGAAAATCAGCGCTGCAGGGTCTGGACATTGTAGAGCATGAATGCTGAGCTGGGTCCATTTTCTTGGATATGCCACACATCGCAGGGTGTTGTAAAACATACTAATTTTATTATGTTTTACAACACCACCAACACCACAATATTGTGATGTGTGGCGTAATGTATAAATAAATATATCTTTTAAATCCTTCATGAAACTTATTTTGTGAAAAAGTGTATAACGTAGATTGAAAGCTCGTATTAATGGTTTAATGGCTTATCTATATATATAAAAGAGATATCCAGGTATCAATTGACTCATCACGATATCTTTAGAACCATAAAGCGTAGAGACTTGAATTTTGGTAGGATTATTCCTTTTGACGAGGAGAGGTCAGCTAAGAACGGATTTCTAGAATTCCACCCGCGGTGGGGAAGTTAATTTAAAAAGTTCAAATTTTCTCATTTAATAAACATTAAAACTTCACATTTACAAACTATCTTTTATAGTATGTAAAACTTGGTCAGAATTTTTTTTTTACGTAATGGAATCAAAAGTAAATTTTAGGACATTCCACCCTCAAGGAGCAGTTCCTTATTTGTAAAACAATTTGCCTAAATTAATGAAAATACCTACCGAAAAAAAAAAACATTTCACGCAGACGAAGTCGCGGGTTCAGCTAGTATTCCATGAATGGATCGGATTGCATTTTATGTAATGACTATAAGAAGTTACTTCCACAACTTTAACCTACTCCTCTTAGCTTAATATTACAGAAACAGTGTGATACATTACAATTCAAATTCAAACCGGATAACAACTATTATTTAATGCCATCATTTTGAAACAATTACAAAGCACAACGTATAGTTACGTCATGCAATGAAGGATAAGGTGGCTGTGCCTAAAATAGTACTGTTTGTAGATCGATGTCCTACCGGAAGCGCCATCTATTACCGGCGCGGTCGATTATCGTACCGTCGACAAATATCTAAAGAAGCTAAGTATCTAACATTAAAACATCAAAAATATATTTATTAACAAGTAATTATATTCTTAATAAATGTAATAGTTTACAAAAATTAATATTTCCAAAAATATTTTCACACTGTAATTGTAATGAATATAAAAAAACACCTACTATATATATATAACTCTTATTCATATCCTATATTGACGACATCAAAGACAAATACTATTTCAAATTTGTTGTACGAGTAATAGTGACTGCTTTTCTTTGTTGAATCAATAAAATAACGTTTAAATGGAGACTTAATAAGCGAAGTGCGTGCGTACAAAGTATACATATCAGAATTGAATTTTCTATGGCAAACTAATTTTGAAGTCTTGTTTATATTTATACAAATCTACAACTTCAGATTTCTGAGACTTAGAGGGAGGAAAAAAGGTGGATATGTTAGGAATTTAATGAATTTAATTGGCGTTAAAAGTGTCAAATTATTATTACAAATAATATATTGAAATCAAAATTAATCTTCTATATATTAAATTTTCATGTCACAGTTTTCGTACCTATACTCCTCACAAACGGCTTTACCGATTTGTACCAAATTTTATATGCGTCTTCAGTAGGTCTGAGAATCGGCTACTATCTATTTTTCATACCGCTTCAAATACCGCTAGGATTAGGGTTGTTCATCCTTAATTTTTTTTTTTTTGGACCAAATTGTACGTTTTTTTTTGTGACACAGCACACAAAAATACATACAACCCTAAATTTTCACCTTTCCAACCAACCAACCCCTATTTTCTATTAGCGATAAAAGTAATTAAATGGCAAAACAATGTTTGCTGGGTCAACTAGTTGTATATAAAAATGCCACATGTTATTTGTAAATATTAAAACTACCTAAGCTTCAAACGAATTAGCATATAAAACGGTGTACATCTTCTAAAAATTTTACCCTCAGGAGCCAAAAGAAGTTTCACTTCAAAAAGATTTCAAACGTGTGATAGTATTTTTGATTATATGATAACCATTATATGTTATTTCCTTTTAATAGATCGTTCTTTGCTGACAGTACATCTCTTGTATGTTACAGAGACACGTGAGCATATTTATTTCCATAGGAACGGTTAAAGCGCGTTGTATCGGTCAGCGACTAGCCCCATTAATGACGGCTTGTATGTATGAACGAATGAACGCAATTATTTATTAGTTTAATGGAAGATAAAATGATTCGAAACGAAAATGTTTTTAGCTCAATAACTGAACACCGTCTACGTTCCAATATTTATGGTGCTTGGTAGTGGGCTTGGGTGTAATGAATTAAGAGTTCATATTATAAAGCAGGTCTCGTTTAATATGATATGTTGAAATACCATTCCTTAGTATTTAGTACTACCTGTTCTTCGTGATGTAACCCGCGTATTTACCGATCTCCTAGGAATATGGCTAGATCCTTTCTTAGTAACTGACTACGTAATGGAAATAGTCCTAACCATGATTTTATTTTATTTTATTTATTTATTAGGACACCAACAGGTTTCAATTATATATTGATATAACAACAAGATCTTAAATACTAGTTAAAATTGTATCCCTACTTATAGGTAGTCACAGCATTCTAATTCTTACAGTTAATAATTTAAACAAACTACAAAAACAAAAGAAGGAAAAAAATACATACTGCAGAGAAACATCAATTAGAAATAAGACAAACCAGCATATAGCGAATTTATGCTACCAAGTACTGGGCCAAAAAGTAGTCCTTAATTTTTTTTAAATTTAATAAAGCTGTCCCCAAAATTGTCTATATTAATGACTTTATTAATATAATTATAGGTGTTTGTCATTCTGTTGATAGGCGTCGAAACACCTAAATTCGTTTTACAGGTGCTGGCTATTAATGGCAAATTCTTTACCCTACTGTTCGGCCTAGGGATTATCACAGCTATTTTGTTCAGTAATTAAAATGTAAGTAAGATGGTCGTTTTATCTACATATATATAAAAGAGATATCCAGGTATCTATTGACTCATCAAGATATCTCTGGAACCATAGGGCGTAGATAATTGAAATTTGGTAGGAATATTCCTTTTGCTGAGTGTAAGTCACGTTTCTTATTTGTAAAACAATTTGCCTAAATTAATAAAATTGCTACCCTAAAAACATTCCACGCGAAGTCGCGGGTTCAGCTAGTGTTTATTCAAATGTGTACTTATTTCGTTTCGAGTGATTAATCAAAAAGTTCCATAGCTTTATCTCCACCAACGAAATTTCCGTACTTTTATCCCCTATATTACAACCTATCTCCTTTTTCAATGGCGGGTCTATCTTTGTACCAAATTTCATTAAAATAGTTTCAGTGGTTAAGGTATTAATAGGCATTATGTGTATTACCAATAAAAAGCCGACACGCGAAACGAAACTATTAATTTTTTTTAAAAGCACTTTTCCGCTTCGAGGCCTCGAATTGTGATCGTTTAAGCAGATCCAATTCCGAGTTCCTTCATTGAAGGAAATGCCGATTAATTATTACTGCGTCATTTGTAACGGAAATACGTATTCTATTGCCAATAAGAATGGAAAGTAGTTTAAGTAAACCGTTTGTATTTCAATGTTGCCTAGCGGTACACGCTTAATTTATAAATTATTATTTATGTCAATATTTTCTTATAACAGACAAAACATGAATATTCTATATAATACTACTAACTAAAACAACACTTAATTAAGAGTTATCACGTTGCTATCTATACTATCACAAATATCAATAATCAAACGCGAAACTGATTTGAAACGGAATTGAAAATTGTTTGTTTAATTTGTTTGATGTAAACAGTAAAAGCAAGTACAACAAACTATATATACAATGCAGTAGAGCGTTACGCATGCTATGATTAATATTAATTGATTGTAATTTATTGTGTTAAAACTCATATTCCAATTTGAAGAAATGATGCACCAATGTGGCATCACAATATACCATTGTCATTGATAGTGTTTACTTTTCATACAGCTTTATTATAAAAACAGATAATAAAATATAAGTATACATTTCCACTTAATAAACTAAAATACACTATTTAGATTTATGAACAAAATTGAAAATGTATAATTTTGGTTCTGAATGTTTCACTACTTTCTTCTGTATTTTCTTATACAGACGAATTGTTTAAATATATAAACTAGAAATGCTTGGTAAACACGATGAAATTTTAAAATGACCTACTTTTAAAATTTGTTCCATCGCTCTGTATCACACATAATGTACATTCTCTTATTGTTTATTTGTTAATTTCTCATTAACTGAATTTTGTATGCTTTTGAAAATAAGCCTAACCTAAACTATAAAGTGTTTTATTCAGGGTTCCATAAAAATTAATACAAACTTAAATATTCCATAAAATATACAAGATATTTATTTATTTTCAAACTTTATTGCGCACAAACCAAGAGAAAACAAAGGCAGTCTTATCAATTAAAGCGTTCTCTTCCAGACAACCTTGGGTGTGAGGAACAGTAGACAGGAGCGGCGGGAGGTGCAAACAAGACAAAAAAAACATAAACTTGATTTATAAAACTTTTATATGCTATTTAAACAATATACATAATAAGTAAACGTGTAGATTAATAATGAATATATATACATATTTATATATAAAAGTGAGTAAGTAGCAGCCCATTAACGTCCCATGGCTAGGCACAGGCCTCCTCACTCATATGAGATATTGCGAAAATCTGAATAGAAAACTCAACATCGATTTTTGAAGTGGCCCGGTCAGGGGCTCGAACCTAGGACCTCATGTCTGTGCTAACCAGACCAATGAGGCAGTATATACCTCATTGGTAGTATATATATTACTAGCTGACCAAGCAAACGTTTTGCCATATAATTACTATTATCGAATAATNATAGGTACGAAAACTGTGACATGAAAATTTTATATATAAGATGAGGTGAATTTAATTTCATTAGAATTAAAAACTACTTGTAATATAGACTAATTTTCTTTTTTTTTACGTTTTTACGATAACTCAGCATCCTTGAGACACAAGCAAAATTGTACTACCGTTATAAATAATTGTTATTGAATGTCTGCAATGTCAAGAGTCGCTTTCACTGTAACGACGCAATTTCAGAAATGTCAGTGGGTTCTACGCAGTCCCCTGACGCTTGTCCCCTACAGTAAATATTTATGGTCCCTCATGTCGCGCCGCCCGACGAATTGTTTGCAAATAAAATTTAATGAAGAGTTATCACTGAATCACAGTGCAATAAATACAGTGCAAAGTATAATAGTTTAATGTGAAACCATACTAGGAACAGAAAATTGCTGGTTCATCAATGAGAACTTAACATTAACTAGCTACAGATTTACGTAGACGGCCTTTCTGGCTCAATGGTATAAGTATTCGCTTCATTAGCAGAGGT
The DNA here is from genome assembly GCA_015832385.1 of Elymnias hypermnestra. Lineage (NCBI taxonomy): Eukaryota > Metazoa > Arthropoda > Insecta > Lepidoptera > Nymphalidae > Elymnias > Elymnias hypermnestra. Next base: position 5,524,973 of record JACTOM010000194.1, on the reverse strand, counting down.
CCTGGCTTCAATTTCCGGTAGAGAAAACGTGTTTTTTCCAATTTTTCCGAAACTGGACTGGTAGGAAACTTCGATCATCGACTAATTAACACTTTATAGTTAGGTTGTTTGTGTTGGCAAGCAATAAAATTGCGTTCCGTTATGATGCTGTACAGAAATCATAAGAGGAAAATTACCTCTTGCCAGATTAACGCGTTTGTATCTCAGTTAAGCTGTAACCTGTCACTAATATAAAGTAAAAAGGGCCTTTTTAAACTGGAAAAGTAATTAATGTTCTCCGAATTTACTGATACAGCATTTGGGAGTCGCTGATCATTATAACACCCGCTAAAACCCAGCAGGTTTAGTATTTCCTCAGTTAACCTAACATTTTTGGCTGACAATGTTTTTTCAGATACTTATCAACCAATATAAGTAAAAGCAAAGGTCAGCACAAAAAACATACTAAGTAACATTCACAATTTTATTAATTAATAATGTTACGGTTTAATGCACAAATCATTTAATACATTGCGTTCATTACATTTTTATTCTATAATGCAATGAATTAAAGGAAAATTGTATTTAAATGTAAACAAATTTGTCGGTTATTAACCTATAATAAATGACTTGAAAGACCAGCTGTAAATACTTTAGTAATCAGCCATATAACGTCTTAAAGATATGCATATGGCTTAGTACCTGCTAAATTGATGAATTATGCTAAATGGTTCACACTTTACTTGACCGACACGAAGTCAGGAAGTGTCTGTTTTTAACCAAGAATCGGCAAAGCTCTTTTTAACATTACTATGTCAGAAACCTTCACGGAAGCGCCAAGCAATGACATAATTCCAACTAATTTTATATATAAAATACGATCAAAGTGAATATGTGTGATGTATTCTTTATATTTATTATAATTCTAAAATGTTGATGTCTTTGTCTTTAAAAGAAGAGTGAAATTGTATACTCAACGTAAATATCGCTCATCATCTTAAAATAGAGAGTACAACACAGTGACAGCTGAAGACGAGCATCGCAAAACATTTGAAAACAAATTGAACGTGAAGTTTTAGCAAATGACATCATCTGCAAGTTAAAATGGCGAAATAAAATTACACAACTACTAAAGAATAGCGAGTAAAAAGATAGCATCCATAGGAAGTACGTTACTGTATTTCAAAATAGTAATAACTACTGCTTATTTTATTAAAGATTATAATATTGCGTCATAACAGCTGTTTGATTACTAAGATATAGTGCAACTTAACATCATAGTCTTTACGTTAACCGGATTGATCAAATTCAGAAGCTCCATCTTTTTCTCTTATCGATTCTTTTCCGTAAACTCTCATCCAATTTTTGAAATAGATCTATTTCTGCATATTTTTAAATTTTCCGATATTACTACCAACCATCTAATAGCCTAACTAACTGTAGTACAGCGAGTCATAAGTCACGTACATACTCATATATAAAAAGCAATTAGCTTTAGCAGACACGCAGAATAGCTGACTCAGCCAGCTGTGATTACTGAGGTCAAGGTATAGACTGTCCCACTTTAGTTATACTTACAAATCACCTCATCATACGACTGGTGTTCTACTAATATCTAGTGCAACTTATTAAATTATGTAAATTAAGTGATGTGAAAAAAAATTGTCAAGGAAAAAAGGAATCTATTAGGTTTACATTTTTGTCTATAGACTACATTAATACAAATAAAAATGAAAAATATTTTAATCTTAATAACATCGAACCCAAATCTAGGTATTTATTATTAAGTGGTAATAAGTTTAAGTTTATGTGTATGGGATTGAACTGAACATAGTATTCTAGTTTTTAGATAAAGCTACAGATATTTCATACAGAAGATAGCTTATGTGCTTCAAGGTTCAGATTTATCCAATTTAGTTTAGAACCTCGTTTCCTTTTTCTGTCTCAGTAAACTAAATACTTAATAATCCTCTATTAACCCTGTTTCGGCCACGATTACCAATCTCATGTAGAAGTTAGCCATTTGCGCAGAAGATACGATAATGCCTAAGTGTAAGGGCAAACAAAAGTACAGCCTCTATTCTTCCAGGTCTCATACTCCGATGGGATGGCAAATCCGTCACGAGACTAAATTATTAATGTTTATCTAGTGAGTGTATAAATTTGAAACACTTGTTTACCTCTTAATAGTGCCCTTACTAAATTTACAAATTCATAAATACTTAGAAACATTTTTGCGCTGTAGCGCTGGGCGGCAAATATTTGCGTACTAACTTTAGTTTTACATGTATATACATAGTATTTTGCGATGTAACTAAACATTTAATAAAAACCTATGTACAGTTGTACAGTTACTCTTATCAGAGTCTTTATTATAACGTGTAGATAATGATAATGACAAAATAAACCACAAATATCGCAAAACCGAACCGATAACTATTCTCTATATTAAGTACGCGGAGTCCAGAACGCGTTATCGCTGGGATGTCCCTATCGCATCCTGTCGATATGAATGTCTGTGCACTGACATTTCTCCTAAATGCCAACCTATTCGTGTCAGTAGAATCGAGGGGACCAGGGCGGTTTAACGACTTAATATTTATACCATTCCACCGATATAACATACATAACCCTCTAACAAACACTCGTATCGCAATACACTTTATACAAGTCTGGCTTGAAAACATACTCGTATATCTGAATGATAGTGTAAATTATATCGTCTGAAATATTTATAGAACGTGTAATAATAAACCTGCTCAACAGCATAAGTAGATAGGCACCGAGACCGAATGCTATGCAATTTTTTTTTAACGAAACCTTCACATAATATCAATCGGAATGACTAATACAAATACATCTTTCGCTACACACCTCTACGAACATTGCTCTATATATTTTAGCGATTGTAAGTAAAAAAAAGTAAGTAGCAGCCCATTAACGTCCCACTGCTGGGTACAGGCCTCCTCACCCCGAAGAGCGAGGGTTTTTAGAACATAGACCCACCACGCTGTTCTACTGCGGTTTGTCAGGCATAGTACACAAGTGCACTCTCTAATCCTAAACTCTCATGGTCCAATGTGACGGGAATCCGACACGGTCGTAGAAAGATCAAGAGCAAAACCGACGGCTTAACGTGCTGTCTGAGGCACGGAGGTGGATCAAACCACCAGAGCAACCTATGAGGCAGTCTTAATTCATTAAGGTGCAAGTACTCGATTCAATATCGGAGTTCGATTATGAACTAAATTTTCATCTATGAATCGATTGTTAAACGCAAATATCGACACAATTTATAATAAATGCACATTGTTCGGCGGTAGTTCTGTGTTGTCTAGTTCCTGTAAATGTACCGATAGCCGAGAAAACATCGGTTGAAGGTATCTAATAATAGCGTTGTTTTATGGGTGTTGGTACGTTTTGCTTGCTTTTCGAGGATGTATAAACATATAACCCCTTTTAAGCTCCAATATATTGGCAGTTCTATCGGTTATGCAATGTTTGTAAGTGACAGGAATCACTTGCCTACGTGTAGACAAAAAATGTAATATTGTGTTCTTCAATGTTGTAATGTTCTTTATTTTACACTAATTTATAAAATAGAACAAGACATACAAATAGTGAGAAGTATAAAAGGCGGTCTTATCGCTTTGTAGCTGAATAGACACCATGAAAGCGGGAGTCTCTATGACCTAGGACACTAATGTTTAGATGTATACGCTGGAGAACTAAGCAGGGGTCCGATATTGTTTAGATTAGGAAGACATGAGATTGGTAACTATTCATTTAGACTAGATATTGAAAGCAGGAGTCTCTATGACCTAGGACTCAAATGTTTTGATGTATACGCTGGAGAACCAAGCTGGGGTCCGATATTGTTTAGATTAGGAAGACATGAGATTGGCAACGTTTTATTTTCATTTCCTACTATTAGATCACACTCTCCCTATACTGTCTTGTTTAAGTTTTCAATAGTCAATAAAATACTTTTTATTTATCCACTCTAATTCACACACATTTTAATTTATTTTGCCAAAAATGGTACAGCCACATGAAATTTCACGTAAACGCTTTATTAAAAGTTTCGTTCGTTCGTTATGTTATAACTTTAAGAGGTTCGTGATAAATGGCGAAGGATTCGCCATTTTTATAATATTTTTATGTATTAAATGAATAAATTTCAGTTTGTAATGTACAAATTAGAATAGTGTAGCCCCATAAACAAAGATATGATGACGCCACGTTCATAATTTGCATGTCGATAGCTAATATAAAGACAGTGTCAGCTCTTATGTCTGAGGCTATACTTGTCGTATAAAAGCAATTGACTATTTGAAACAATTGTGATGCAAANATTATATTCTAATCTATTAGAATCGAAGATTCTAAACTAGACGTTCGTAGAGGTCTACGAACGACTTTCTGTCACTATGTCAGTTAATAAAGCTTCAAGTTACTCGAGAAAAATTACTCAATTAGATAGTTTTAATATATTTTTATTTAAACTCAAGTAGCTCTGATTAAAAAAGATGTGTTATAACACTAATTTTAGAAAGGAAAAGGAAATTCCCCCTTCATAGTATGTTTGTTAGCCCCCATTAGGGTGTAATGAAATATGATATTGCCAGTATATTGTTAAAATATCTAGTATAAAACAATTTATTTAATCATAATAATAACAAAATTCACTTTATTATATGTAACGCATTAAATCGTAATTCTTATAGCCCTATGAAGGGTACGCCCTTGGCCGCTCCCAAACGAAAATGTCTTCCAACCACTGACACACTACGCTAGACTTTTAGACGCAATATTTCATCATATACTTAAAACATACAAAAGTTAATTAAACATTCTTCGGTCTTATAATGGAATCATTTATCAGAAATCTGGTAAAAAATAAATTTTAGACATATACTTTAAAAGTGTTGTTATAAAAGGGAAATGTTACAATTTAGACACTCTGTTATAACATTATACTCGTAGATACAAGAATAAGTCGTTGTCGTGTCTTAAGTCGCTGAACCGCCTTTCTTTGACAGATAAATGGGACTATTCTATTCAGATTTTCTTAACTGAAACATTATATATGAAATATAAAATATATATATGAAATTAGCGTTATGTCGTACTGGCCACTTTGATCTGAAGTCCTGAATCCCCGGTAGGACGAATTTAGGAAATTATATTTTCTAATTTGTCTGAGTCTGGACTGGTGGGAGGCTACGGTCGTGGCTAGTTACCAACCTACAAGCAAAGACGTACCGCCAAACAGAGAAATTTGTGTTCCCGTACGACGCTGCGTAGAAACCATAAGGAGTGTATCACCTCTTACCAGATTAGCGCGCCTCCACCTTAGACTGTATCATCACTTACCATGAGGTGAGATCACAGTCAAGCGCTAAAACTGTCAGCAATGATATAAAAAAGGCTCAATACCGCACATAGGAAAACATGACATATCGGTATTATTATTACGAGTACGAATTCTACCGCGGCACCATTGCTGGTGTTGAAAAAGAAAGCACGGTACGTTTTTGGTTACAACATTTTCGTTCTGGAAATTTCGACCTTCAGACCCAACCGCGTGAACGGCCGGAGATCAAAGTGGAAAATGTAGAATTAAAGGCTATTGTAAAAGTGGATCTATCACAAAGCAGTTTAGATTGCTGCAGTCTTCGGGAAAAATGACAAAACTGTATTATTCCACTTGAAGCAAATCGGGAAAGTAAAAAAAATTGAACGATGGGTGCCTCGTGAATTGAGTGAATCAAACTTGCAAACACGCGTCGATTTCTTGAATCGACACAAAAATGAATGGATTTTAAATCTAATCATTACTTGTAATGAAAAGATACTGATACTGTACGATAATCGGAAGCGCTCCTCGTAATGGAGACTAAACCCTGGAGACCCAGCAAAATCCTGCCCTATACGAAAATTNCAAAGATTTAAGGTTTAATACATTATACATATAGAAACGCAGCAACCCGAATGGGTTTGGATAACCGCCCCTTAACTCTTTCCTGATGTGCAAGTAAATGTTTTACCAAACAAATTGCTTTTCGTCAGGATTAATTCGGTTCACATCCATATTACGCAGTTTTATTTATATATTCGAAATAGAAAAGTTGCCTTTCGACCTATCATATCACAGTCTTGAAAAATTTCAACCTCAAGTCACAGTTTAATGAAAACATTATGGACGGGACTAGTTCTATAATTTACACTCGTCTTGCAGATAAAATCTGATGTATCTGTTTGTAATGCAACATCGTTCTAGTAATTCTAAAGCGAAATCGTAGAAAAGCCTACATAGTGTTAATTGTATTTACAGAGAGTACCGGTACTGTAAATGATATTTTGGTACCGTCAATTATGCAAATAGCGCGCAAATTTGTCGTATTTACGAAATTACATGGCATCCCGGTCAACTTTGTACTGTTATCATAGACTCTTGTATATGGGTTCTGACATAATAATAGTAGATCTAATGGAAAATAGAGTAATTCATAGTATATAATTAATATAGTTACAAAAAATTGACAAGATTAAGTAAGATTTCTCAATTGCACATCAACAAATATAGATAGTCTGTGTTTTCTTCTATTTAGATGTTATAAAAATTCTTTAAAGAGCACGATTAACTTGTGAATACATATTAAACGTAGCATTATCTCGTATTTTGAAATAAATTTATATTCACCAAACCTACTTTCCCAGCCAAAAGATTAGCCGAACGACCGAATTCCGCAAAGAATTCTTACTTTAATAATAATATCACCATCGGAAAATCTCTATACGGTTAGGTAAATACATTTTCATATCTATAGGGGAATTCCACATTATTTTTTATACGAAAGTGCCTCAGTAGTGAAAAATCACTGATATCACCTTTATAACATACATACAAATACGTACCACTTTATAAATCAGACGTTTATATAAACCCAACCTTTGTATACAGTTAATTCATGCATTTGTGTCACTTTTACAGAATCACTTCAAAAGTAAATAAATCTTATATCACCAATTCACATTCCAAAAACGTATGTACTGCGATCCGAACTATCGTCTAGTTGATGATAAAAGAGAAACCCTTTTTTATGTTGATTGCTGTTTTAGTAACGTAATTACGGTGTCTATCAGTGTTTACGGGGCACGTCCGAGCGACGCGAAACGTGTGAGCGAACTCTGGAGCTTTCAGAGCGCTGAAACTACACCGAACTTTGATACGCTATCCCTATTCCAAGGGGAAGATTTTGATAGCACAGCAATTTATTTATACAAGACATTGGACTGTATTATATAATGCAATTGGTTAATGTAACTTGGCCGGAGTCAACAATTTCAGGACAAAATATTGATGATATAAAATTTGCTTTTCCCCGCATTGTTACCGCGTAGTACCCAATCCCGGTAATATGGTCTATCGTTAAACTTTTGAAAATCTCATGCTGAGTGACTAATTGAGTTTGGTAGTTTAAAGGCATCTCCACATTATTACCTAACTTATGAAACCAATTTGGGACAAAGATATAAAATATTTTTTTGTATTTTATACAAATTAAATTTACTTCAAATTGAATACATTGAAAATGTGAAAATTTATTTGCATATCCGTATCGATTTTTGCGATGGTGATTATTGTAGTGAGAAACCTTTGCGAGATTTGGTCGTTTACAACTATTTGATTGGAAAAATAAATATGGTGAATTATGGTGAATGTCAAAATACGAGAGAATGTGATCTTTAAAGATTTTCTATAACATCTAAAAAGAATATATCTAGGTTGTTGATAATCGTAAAAATTTTATGATAAATTCAAGAACACTATTTGTGAATTTACAGTCATATTCAATTTATTCTTAATGTATTAAACTGTAAGGACAGTCACAATTCTCCAAGTATTATAATATATCTATTATAAAGGGAACTGCACTTTGTATTCTATTTTATAGAAAATATGAGTCATATTCCAATGTACTATACATTAAGCACTTAAATAATATATATATTCGAGTCACGGGCCGGGCCAATTCTTGGGAAAAATTTGGCGGTGTGATCCACGTTAAGCCGTCGGTCCTGCGCCTGATCTCTCTCCGGTTGCGTCAGATTGCCGTCACGTCGACTATGAGAGTGAAGGAATAGAGAGTACACTTGTGTATCATGCCTGCCAATCCGCAATGGAGCAGCGTGGTGGGTCTATGCTCTAAAAACCCTCTCTCATATGAGTAAGGACGCCTGTGCCCAGCAGTGGGACGTTAATGGGCTGCTACTTACCTTTGCTACTAAATAACTTTTAATTGTATTAAGTACTATTACTACTAGCAATAACAATCTTACAACAATCAGTTATTTAAAAATTTAATGCTATTTTAGCAATTTCTTATACATTCATATACCTAATAATTATTAATGATTGAAAATCACATACGTTGATATATGAACCAAGCCTACGTAAAAATATTACACACATAAACAGTGAAAGGTCTCGAAGTATATCGCGTAGTGTATTTGACATGCCATGAATTCAAAGCATTCAATTTACCTTTGTAATACCTACAATAAGATGTTGGATGTACCCGACATATGCTCTGGTGATATGGGTAACTTTGTGTAACTTTCGGTAATATGAGTAAATAGATAAAGGCTCGACTCAATTGTTATTTAATTATATAATTTAGACAATATAGAAGGTCCGTGAATGTTACCGTGTACATAAAATTTCTTTATTCTAGAAATTCTGCTATTTATAATTACGGGAATTTATTTACTCAACATGTTGAGAATCTTGAATAATGTACTTTAGATTTATAAGTTTCATTAAAGATGAGAGGTTGCTTCAAAAAACGGTTATATTTTTTTCTATCATATATACTTTTGAGTTAACATGTTTCTATATAGATATGTATATGTATGTTATTTTATTGGTAACAGGTAAGTACTTGACTGTATTCTGACCACTCTAAGATGAAATCGTTTATTTTTCGTAACAATATCTCCTTAATCTTTAGATCGCCTGTCGGAAATCCCTAGTTAGCGATAAGGCCGCCTATTTTGATGTTTGTGTAAGTTAATAAGTGTATATCAACGCTGAAAAAAAAACAAGTAGTAACTCGCAAATCCACATCAGAACTGAAAAGCTTTTATTAAAACACAAAAACATTATAACTTTCGTATATATCGATTAGAATTATCATATACATTTTGTGGTTGAACAGGATTGCCTTTAGGAATGTCATCGTAAAGCTTTGTTAAAACAATGGTTTGCAGGTTACTTGTGAAATGTCTTTCTTGTGTTGTGCGTGGTGTATATTAACGCGAGTTATTTCAATTTCCCATTTCTACAGACAGAGTTCCATTAATAAACATAACTACGATAAGGTCTATTTTGAAAAAAAAAATGTGCAAATCTATCTATAAAACTCAGTAATGACTGGACGGACATTCCGCCTCTCAACCATTAAACGAACGCAAAATAACTTACGAGGGCGCGTCATTCCCGCTTCGGGAATGACCAGCAGGGTTGGCGCCCTCAAGGTTTGCAAGGGTTAATCAATCAAACGTGAAATCAGGATTAATAAAAGCGAGGATTTATAAATCAATGAATAATAACATGAAAAATCAACCTAATACAATGTTATAAAACTTTTTAAACCAAACAAACACACGGTTAATGCCGCTACATACAGTATGGTTAGCAAGAATGTATAAATAAAGTCTCCAAAAATAATAACTCTAGCCAATAAATACGAAAGTTATACGTGTTTTCTTCCCAGCGTCGATATATAAAACACAAAAATTCTTTTCATTTTAGTTTTAATTTTGCAACCATCCATCTCATATACCGCAACATATTTTAACAAAAATACAATAAATAATGTAGAGGTGGTTTAGACCATTATACCAACTCATTCATTTACCAGGAGATGTATAAAAATATTCCGCCATTATCTTAAAATCTAGCAAAGTCGCTTTTTTCGCAATGTAGGTACCCAATAAGTACGGATTTCCTCATAATGCCACATGATTTAGACTATACCGATGACGTCAAGGGCACAGTTATTCCTAGTCTAGAATGTCACTTAACTGGACAAAATTTACCATGGAATACTAATACAAAGGGCGCAAGTGAAGCATGAATGTAATGTATAATAAACAGTAAAATTTTAAATATTGCCAACTTAACAAATAAATTAAACGGAATAAAAGTTCCAACTGTCCTTGACCCTATGCTAGTATCTAGCATCTAGTTTAAGAATATTCCAATAAGTGATACTATAAGGAGGGTAAACAGATAATTGGAAAAGGAATGAATGTTATTACATTGTTAAAGAATTAAAGTATAGTATAGTCAAGAAACTTTTACTTATTTGACACTAAGAGCTATTTCTATATGCTTGGTTTCGCTGAAGTTACAATAGCGACTAAAATCTGTCACCAAATCAACTTATGTTACTAATGCTTATTTAAATAAGTTTGCGTTTTAAATAACTATGAAAATGTAACGTCAAAAAAATTAAATTCCAAATGAAGTATTTTTTTCAACTTCAAAAAAAAAATATGTAGGTATCTACTTTGGCTGACGCCGACTCCATTTGAAGAATACGAAGAACTCCTAAAACGAATACGCAACTATTTTTTACTTTTTAGAGCATATTAATACATTTGTAAGAGTTTGTTTTGAAGGTTCTATTTGTTAATTTTTTTATTTATTTTTTGATTTTTAGTAAATCTGAAGTACACTAACAAATTTGTCTGAATATGTGTACTCCTAAAAAACGAATTGCTAAGATGAGACGGCACTGTTTAAATGAAATAACTTTACAAAGTGAAATTTTCATTGGTACCGCCACACCCGGGATCGAACCCGCAACCTTATACATGTTATTTTGACACCCCCACTATCACCAGCCTTTTATATGGTAAGTTTCTTGCCATCTGATTACAGATAGTTAAATATTCTACCATAAATCACACCCTTGCTGCAAGCTGTTGAGGAGTTTCATTGAACATCCCATTTAACTAAGACAATTACTTGACCATACAGACGTTACGGTAGGTGACTCAACATCCGGAGAGCCTTTAAAAGATTCTGTAGAGTATCGTTAATTTACTCCTAAGAACTGAAGAGTTCCGTTACTTTGTCAGAGATCCCATAATCGAAACCAAACCAAACTATCACTGTCGGTTCACCCAGTCGGAAGATATATGGTATAAATCATAAAAAAATACAGACGCATTGATAACCCCCTTCTTTTGAAGTCGGTTAAAAGGAGTTTAACAATGTACACTTAATAATTCTATCTTACCTAAAATCAAATGTTGGCAACCCTAGCTACCATTTAAAAACCTATTTATAAATATAGTACTGTAATAATGACAAAGCAAAGAATAATAAATCGCTCCACACAAACAATAAGAGCGATAATCCTATAATGAGACCGAAATTTCGAATTACTTTCCAACGAAAGCGGAACCGCCCGCGCGTAGTCCAAGCATTAAGCATTATAGATAAAAATACCACCAGCAAAATAAATATAGTAGTAAACAGTTATATATCATAAACTACGAGAAATTTAATTTTCGATTAATCTATGTATGCCTATATTTTCAAAATTGTAAATACATTTAAAAAATCCGTACTTATACCTGAAAAACACGGTTTTAAGGAGATGGCAGAAATCAAAATAGTCTACAATTACATGTGTTAAAATTTGTATTCAAATTAAAATAAATGAGGCTGTGGCAGCTCATAAAGTTATTATACATATATTATTATAAAGATGAAACATTTGTGTTTTTATATGTATGTTTGTTTCGTTTTCACACAAAAACTACGGGACATATTTTAAAAAATAAGAACCCCTAATAGTAAGGTCGTACGCTGTGAAAACTATTGAAGGTAAAAAAAAATATGATTTACACTATTATATAACGTATTAATCTACAAAAAAGTTGGCGATACTATATGTCCAACTACTGTAATGATGCCACTATACTTTTTGCATATTCATCTTTATCCTATTAAATATTTTATTAAAGACCAAAATACTTTTACGATTAAAATCTCTTTTCTAATATTATAGACGAAAGTTTTGCATTTTGAATTTTTGTTTTTATTTTAACATTTATAATCAAGTTAAAAATTACTGGACCAATTTAGAAAATTCTTTCAATACCTGCAGAGTATTTTTAAATTGACAAATGTCGGACATTCTACTATACTTATATTAGTTAGATATATAATCGTTGTAAAGTAAAATCTGTATATTGATTAGATTATCAATGTATGTGTGTATCTAATAATCTGAAAGGATGTAATTAGACAATAAGTGAAAATCATTCCAACTTCTAACAAAAAAAAATCTATTGTCCGACTTAGTAGTTTCCATTGGTATTGCTAATTATGGTATATACGTAATGTTTAATTTGTATTTTTGAACCGTGTCAATATTCTACTGAAAAGAAGACAAGTCTTTATAAATTTCACTATATAGTGCTAGAATTCATCTTCCAATGATGATCAGTCCGTTTATGTTTAACCAGTGTGTAAAGAACTTAGTCTCACATCACCTATTTTAATTGAATTGGAATATGCCTACGAGATTGATAACTATATGAAATACGGAGCAACATAGTAATTTTCACATTATGCCTATAAAGAGAGTTTGAAATCGCTTACCAGTTACGGTCAACTCCAACCCTCGTCAAGGGTCAAGGTAAATTATCTAGCGTAATAACGTATATTATGAAGTAAAATTTTTCTAGAAAAGTTAGTGGAAAATAAATCAGATTAAGTTACGGTACCCTTTTACGTTTAATCTGATCTTAAGGTATGAATAGCAAAAGCCTAATGTTGACAAACGGAAATAAATTAATTAACTTGCTTATTGATGTTTGAAAATGGAGTATAAACAACTTAATTAGTTGCATACAGATACAAACTTAACATAATTATTGACGTAATAACATCATATAAATCAATGAACGCCGACTAAACACTCGAGAAAAGAGTCATAGTTACGTTCCGCCTGAGACGAGCGTGTAAGTTAGGGCGCGGAACCAGCATTAGAGAGGCTCGATCAGCCAAAGCGTACGGCTTGTAGCGCATCTACCTCTCTTTCACTCCATCCGCCAATGCGTATGGTAATCATTGTTTATTACAACAACAATTTTTCATATTTTTTTATCTTAGGATATAGTAATGCACAGGATACAGTCTTGAATAAGCCTATTAATTACGATATAAACATATACTCAGGACTGCCATTGGTCTAGTGATTAGCATGATCGACTACAGACATGAGGTCCTGGCTTCGAGTCCCAGGTCGGGCCAATTCAAATATCGATATTGAGTTTTCTATTAAGATATCCCCAACATTTACCCGAAGTGGGAAGTTGGCGGTGTGTTTCACCCCGGTGTCTCGGCGAGCACGTTAAGACGTCAGTCCTGCGCCTCATCCCTCTGCAGTCATGTCGGATTCCGGTCAGATCGGACAATCGGAGTGAAGATATAGAGTGCACTTGTGTATTATTTCCTGGCAACCCGCAGTGCAGCAGCGTGGTGGGTTTATGCTCTAAAATCTCTCTCTCATACGAGTGACGAGGCCTGTACCCAACAGTGGGACGTTAATGGGCTGCTACTTACCATACCTTTTTTTACCATAAACTCAATACATTGAGAAGTTCAAATTATTCTACTGGTGTGAAACTACAATAAAAAAAATGTGACAAAAATGACCTGGCAAATGAACAACTGCACCAGTTTATTGTGATATATGCCGTAAGTTAATGTCAAACGAATACCGACAATGTATTTCGGAATTAGACAAATGAAATGTCAGTGCCAACTAAAACGTTTGAACTGTGTAAACACTTCAAGTCTATGTATGTTTTGGCGGGGATGTTATTATATTCATCATTCTTAGAGCACTAACTGACATAATTATTTCTGTTTTATATAATGTGAAATCTATTTTGTGTATATTTCATTATTCGAATTTTACTGAGTATAATTTCAGTACTGAGCAGTTGTTACGTATATAAAGGATCACATTTCATCGATAGGACGGAATTATGAAATGCACCATTATACGGCACCGAAAGTGGGCTATTTTTGTAAATATTAAGGCATTATTTAAAGGGAAAAGTTTAATTGATAAAATAAATATTATAAATATACTTAGTCCTATTTGCCAATAATAAAGTCCAGAACTATACGAGGTATGACAATTAAGTAACGAGACTGATTCCATAAAAACCGTATATTTGAAAGTTTTTCTACAACTCTGCCATCCCCTTCAAAGCAGTCCCCTTGGGCAGCTATACAGCGATTCCAGCGCGTTTTCCATGCTTGGTAACTTTTCTGGAACGCTTCGACTGGGATGTCCGCGAGTACCCTCGTCACGGCCACCAGGATTTCCGTAATTGACTCAAAATGGGTTCCTTTGACCACCGATTTTGTTTTAGGGGACAGAAAAAAGTCACAGGATGACATGTCGGGTGAATAAGGCGGCTGTTGCAACATGGCGACCCCTTTAGAGGCCAAATACTGGGACACGCTGTGGGCGGTGTGGCTCGGCGCATTGTCGTGATGAAGGATCCAGTTACGAGCGATGTCTGGGCGCACCCTGTTGACTCGTTTTCGCAATCTTTCGAATACTTGGCAATAGTAGACTTGACTCACAGTTTTCCCCGGTGGGACGAATTCTTTGTGGACGATTTCCTCACCTCGACTGGTCTCCCACTCCGCGCCTCGTATTCCACGCTTTCACGCCCCTCCTTAAACTCTTTGTGCCATCGAAACACCTGGGCACGACTAAGAGCACTAACACCATACAATTTTATCGTACGTTTCCGAAGCCGTTTAGCCCAATCTGGCGCAAAATTCTATCGCGACGCGTTGCTCTTGATTTCGTTTTTCTATTTTCGTGACGAGCACTACAAACACACATCTACTCAACTTGACGCAGCAGGCGAACTAAACAAGCTAGAGCGATGGTACACATATCATTGGAGAGGGGAGAGATGCCGAAAAAAAAGAAAGGGAATTTCAAGGTCACAGGTTTACCACAAGCGCGGTAATAAAATCAGTCTCATTACTTAATTGTCAAACCTCGTATAATAGAAAAAAAAGTCGCTTATCACAATTATTTTTTTGATAATAAATAAATTACTAATTTTTTTATTCACGTCGGAAAAAAGTGAATTCTAGTGGGTGTGACATTTGCTTTGTCCTTACAAAAATTCGTCTAAGTAAATAAAAATATGGTAAACAAAATGTATCGTACTTTTCTATGGTTAAAATTGTATAAATATTTATTAATTAAAGATATTAACATCATTAAACATGAGTAACTGTAATTATAAAACAAAGGCCATATCCAGTAGGAAAAAAATTCTTGTAAGCACTGTATAAGCTTCATAAACCTAAGTGCATAGCTTTCGTTTTCTGTTGAGTGCACACAACCGATTCCATTACAACAGCTCTGTTTTTATTAAAAATCTCGTATATTCTAATGGAAGCGCATTTACATTTCATATTATGTACATACATATAACAGGTTTGCGAGGGTATCAGAGCATATTTTATACATATCATCGTGGAATTTTTTGGTCTATAAGAAAGTTATACCCTGAACGAATTTAAAAATGTCAACCTAAAGAAAATTGTAGCGATCCTTGTAACCAGGCCTGCGACTGGTGAATTAGCCCCAAGGGTAGCAATGATACTCACTGATATACCTATTCCGTTTAATTTTCATAAAGCTAAAAATTACTGGAGCGATTTTAAAAAATTCTTCTCTATGAAATCAAGAATTATTTAGTACCTTAAATTTGCCAATGTCGGACATTCTACGTAAATGATGTTACGAGTTTATAAATGTTTTGCTTAGATATATAGTCGTGGTAAAGTAAAATTTGTATATTGATTAGATTATAAATGCAAGTGTGTTTGTAATAATCTGAAAGGAAGTAATTATAAACTAAGTGAAATAAAACTGTTAACAAAAATAAATCTGTAACTACTCATTTAAGGGTAACTATATACGTTTCTAAAACAAACTCCCACAACACGTTCTAGAGATGTCAATTAATAAATTCAGTTCTTCTTAAAAGAAAGTAGATAGAACAATCATATCATATCATATCATATTATAAGTTGCTCTAATTTAGATTGAAATATTTTAAACTAATATGACATTGTAATCATGATGGTAACAAAAAAATACAAAATACCCGACTGAGTTTGTTGTGGGCTTTATTTCAGATCAGGGCGTGAAGAAACCCTTGTAACTTTAGATTTTAAGTCGTTCTTTAATACCAACATCAGACGTACATTAGAATTATTGTGTGGAAAAAATATATATTTGACAATTCAAAAGTGCTGTAATAGGCCTACTTGAATAAAGATATTTTGATTTGATTGTATTTATTGTCTGACTTAGTACACTTTCCACTGCTACGAGATCGGTATCTACAGGGGTGAAACCGCGGGGCATGGCTAGTAATTTATATTTTACTACATAAAGATAACCTAAACTCACCTTGGAATGCGGCAGGTGTTAGCGTTTGATCCCACGGAGGGTCGTCTTCCATCTTCCGGAAGCTTCGCTCCACTGTGAATTGATATATCATTAAAAAATCAAGCTCCATTGAGAAAAATTGCTTTAGCTTAAACAAATTAAATTCACTCCCAGCATTTTTTATTAACATAATTTCAATGAACTTTCTTTTAATAAGAGGTATGAATTTATTGAGTGACATCACTAACACATTGCACATTTTCTGGGAGTTTATAAAAGGAACTTTTTTTTAAAACATGTATATGCAAACAAAACCTGGCCTTTGTTGCGGCTCATTCTGATATTACCGTTACAGTGGTTTAGTACGTTGTATGTGGTTGAAAGTTTTTACGAATATAAAAACAAACTTAACACTTAATTATGTTAGGGAAAGGAAAATACTACCCGATGCATACACAGTAAGCGACGGGGAAGCGGTACTTGGATTTGCTCGTAATTCTGTGAGGTGTGTATATATATATATTTAAACTTACTGTTGAGAAAATGTCCTGTGCTTGAAGACTTCCTTGACTTCTTGTCACTGGAGTCCTGACCTGCACAGACATAGTTTCTAATTCATGTATACTGAGGCTTCTAATTACGAAAAAGGATAAAATACTTGAACGACTTATAGCAACGAAGTAAACACGTAAGTTTACATTAAGATCATTTTGGATTCTCCTGTGAGAGATGAGCTAACCATCTAGAAATGTTTCATGAAACTCGGGTGTGGGTGCAAATGCCTTATAAGGGGTTATTTCTCTCTCTACTCTTCTTGTGTGTGTGTGTGTTGGTTTTATGTGTTAATATATGTGCTCTATTCTTTATGTGTATATATATGTAACGTATTACTTCTCTCTTCTGTATCACCTACCTAAACTCTCTCTCATCTGTCTCCTTGCTTAAGGTTACCTGAAAGAAATCGCTTCAAAGCGATAAGACTGCCTATTGCGTGACACTAACTGATTAGTTTAAGTTTTCTTTTGTATGTATTTTCAAAAGTGATGTGGTTTAATAGAGTTAAATTAAAATAAATAAATACTGAGGGAGGCAGAACCGGCGAAACTATATTGTTCCTGTGTCCCTAATTAAAAATTTGGATAATGTGATCATGTACCCAAAACAGCGATATAGTGTATACTATATTATGAGTTAAAAACTATTCGGCATGTTGCAGCCGCACTAGCATACCCATTTCTATCCTTTCAGGAGATATACCTGGTTGGTTGGGGTGTATTCGTTCCATGAAGCGAGAGATACGGTTATTGTGATGCTCGCCATCGAGGCAGCAGCCTTCATCCACAGCTCGTGCACAGTGCCGGTGAACACGCAGTTTACAGTCTACAGACAAAAGTAACAACAATAAAGTTAAAGCTAGTCAGTTACTTGTCTCAACAAGGTAACATGCGGTTGCAAACTTCCCGCCTTCCTGAACTATCATTCAGACTAATCCAAGACACGGGGATGGAGCTGGGTTCAAACTCCTGACCGAAGGAGAGTATATTGGATGAGTAAAACTAAATTAAATTTTTAAAACTTCATAGAAATGCAGATATACTGTATGTAGTGATGTGTCAAGAAAAGAAGTAAAATATGTTTGCAATAGAATAATAAGATAAGAAAAACAAATTTCAGATTTCCATAAAAAATATTTTTCGTAACGTCATTCGGATTACGCGATATTTTTTAATATGTAGCAGTGGGAAGGGTAAGGTTTTCTTGCTCTTATAGCTATATTTAAAACATATAAGGCAAAATATATAAAATAATTGACTTAAAAATTTAACAATTAAGACAGAAACGGTAGTTACCGGCACAAACGTAGGCCTGCGGCGCGAGACCCTCTATAACGAGGTCACAGTGATGACAGTGCCCCACCGACGTTAATGCTTGTAACTGAAGGTGGTGACCACGCACCACGAACTGAAAAACCGCACACAAATAAACTAACTGATTATTACGATATCACCAAATGTTGGCACTATTTTGATAATAAGTATTTGAAATAACAGTAAAGTTACACCAGTTTAATTTACCAGCAATTAATATCCTTCTTCATTTATTATATAGCAGTCAAAATAGCAGCAAAACAATTTTTGGTGCAGCATTAAATTAGACAGTAAAATCCATCTCAAGTCTCTTAACTCATACGAAAGTAAGGTTGGTAAGTCACTGAGGAACAATTTTACAATGTGGCCAACCGTATTCATTTCAAATCATTACAGACGAAGAAACAAAAATTAAAATAATAAGTTAGCATACTAAATTTTAGAATAACATTTGAAGTAATAGTAAAGATCCTAATTATAGGCTCAGGCCTGTTGGTTCATCGACAAGTAGAGGTCAAGGATCACATAAACCCAATGTGACCAATTGGTTTGCTTTCTTCATTTAAAAATGTACATTTAAAAACAATATACCAACTATATTTATCAAAATAAGTTCGCATACTAATTTCACTTTTAAGAGATGTACTTTAATTAGAGATAAGGATAGGGTGAGGTAATAATTCATTTATATAACACAGCCCAACAATGGACAATCACGTCACGTCAAACCCTCTTAAGCCTATACTGACATATAAGCTTAAGATGGTACTCCATACGTTAACAATAAACAAAAGCAAAGACCTTGATTGAAATTTGGGGCAAATTAATAGTGAAGACTAGGTTGGGATACCTACAGGTTGTGGGTGTTGTTTGGCGAGCTGCTTCAAGCGCTGCTTATAGGGCTTGTCGCGCTGTAAGAAGGAGGCACGTGCACCACCTGCAGCTGCCGCAACAGCTGATGGCCTGTGAATAACTCAAAATTACTTTCCCATGCTTTCACCAATGTATTAAATCGTAGCAATCAAAGTCAAAGTATCTAGACTGTATATGTATAATATTTGAAATTGGTGTGACGATGTATAAACAGTCAAACTCGCATTTTAAACATTTTGACGTTTTTGTAATCTTAACGATTTTATCACCCCATTTGTCAACCTAGACCAGTGTTTTGTTATTAACAGATACCAATTACACATATAATTACTACAAAACGTAGTACAATATTTTTTGGAATAATTTTTATTTATCTGGGTTTTATACTTGACTCTTTATACGTAGGGGCCGTCGAAATAATATTATTTTACACCAAACAACGTAACAATCAAAGTCAAAAGTATCTATTCTGTATAGATTATTTAATTGTGGGTATGATATGGTATTTAAAAAGGAATTGTCCGTTTGTAATGCCAAAATAACAGATATTTTTTGTATTAAACACGTGTCATATAGTATATGAGGTGTATTCGTTTTAATTTTAACGGCGATCGCAAAACCGGTCAGAACAAAATTTTGTGAAGAAAATATTAAGTTATGTGATGAAGTAATTAGCAGTAACTTTTTTTCCTTTACATTATTTTTATCTTCAACGTTCAAAAGAACTCGTTGGGCAAAAATAGACCTCAAAGGCACGCTTTATACAATACTCCTACAAACTTGTTAATATTAGTTGAAACATTTAAACTTATATATTCTTACTTAGACTTCATCTTCTTCTTCTTTGTCTTAGGAGATTGCCACCATTTCCTTCTTATTTCCTTCGAGTCCACTTCGTTTACGTCCACTAAGTTAACCATTGTTTTATTTTATACTTAAGAAACACGTGTATCTCGTATGAAACAATCAGTAGGTATATAAGCCAAAGTCAGAATAAAATGCTTTATAAAATTATTATGAACTATTAATTGAAGTTCTTATATTCTTATGGCATTTTTATGGTTAACACGTTAATAGCCACAACGTCTTAAGTAAAATTTAGACCAAGTTTCTAATCTTCTTGTATAATATAAATTACGTGTCACGTTGTTTGTCCGTGATGGACTCCTAAATTATTAAACCGATTTTAATTAAATTTGCACACCGTGTGCAGTTTGATCCAACTTGAAAGATAGGATAGCTTACATATTAAAAACCATGAACAAAAACCTTAGCCACAGCAACGACTGTTTTATATATTTGAGATCTGTGTAGATTGTGCTTAAATCTGTCTTTATAAATCTAGGTCATAAAATAAATGTGACTAAAACCGATAAAGGCGTATTTATTTATTTTATATTCAGCCATTAGAAGGGTGAACGCAATGATTAGTTACGCAATAATACATGTAATTAAAATGTCATGTAACAAAGTACTATTAATACCACAAGTTTAGTTTTCAACAGGAAAATATTTTGCATTCAGTTATAGTTCATATTGAAATACACTTACTAAATCAAACAACAGGGAAAATACAAGCTAATGGATGGGATAACTTGTAATTGGTATTGTAAAATAATTAAAACTTCCTCGTAATATTTTATACACAAAGTTATGATCAGTAAGGTTAAATTCTGCGATATAAGCATAGTAAAATTATTAAAACTTCTTCGTGATATTTTATACACATAGTTATGATCAGTAAGGTTAAATTCTGCGATATAAGCATAATAAAGACGTAGGACAAAATCAATGTAATCCCTGCCCTTGTTTTATGTCCTACAATGACGAGAAAGCATAAGGCTTTTTTTGAAAGAAACGCTAAATTAGATTTAAGGCTTGGTAAAATCTCAATATTATACAAGTATAAGTTCACTGTAATATTCAATTGCCAACGTTCATTAATGAGATATCTTATTTGCTCATAAGTATGATAAAGGACATAATTCTCGTCCCAGTCCAAGAGGAAATATTTATAATTTTATGAAAATGTTCCTTGACAGATTAATTATTGATCTAAATTTTTTATAAAAGCATGATTGTTGTCGTTAGAAAAATATTCCGTATTTTAATAACACAATTCAAAGAAAGGTATATTGGTTAAAATAGTTTTTAACAGTAGTTCATAATACTATTAACTTTACTATCACGGAAAGATGCTACCAGCAGTTCTAAAAAAATACAAATTGGTTATATTCCGTAATAATTCGGTAATCCTTTCCACAAACATCACATCGCTTCACTTATCACTAAACAAACAACGAGCACACATTGTAACACTCAAAAATACATACTACATGTATTAAAGTTAATAATAAACTAACAACGTTTAATTATATCCAATAGGACCTATCGTAATTTTGTATTTACCCACGTTACAATTTTCATAGCGAATGTCACAATTGACGTTTATCGGGTCTATGATTCACGCAATGCTTTGAAGTACTCATTCGAGATAGTAAACTTTAATACAAGTTTACTGATTACTCCTTTACCTTCTTATAATTTCCTCATATTTTACTAAATTTGAAATGAATATATGATTAGAGGGATGTACCTATTTAAAACACTTTTCTGGAAGATATCGTTTAAATAGTCAATTACTTACTTTCATCTCTTTATAACAAAACTTAAGATTTGACAAAATGAATCAATTAATATATTGTATAATGGGTAATATTGTCTCTCTCTTCTCATGATGAACATTCTCATATATATATATATATTAGGTCCTTACATATAAAATTGGCGTTTTGTACGAAAGGTGTATAAAGTCAATTTATTTTTGTAAAATAAATTTCATTAATAAAAGTATACACCGTTGTTATCTATGCACTTTTGCCATCTCATATGTAGTTCATTGATCCCGTTACTATAAAAACAATACCATGGGGGCCATGTCAACCAATCTGTGAAGGCGGAATGGACTGCCGCGTCGGAGTAAATTTCTTTCCTCGTAAGAAGTTGTTCCAAATTCCGGAAAAGTGGTAATCTGTTGGACCAAGATCCGGGGAGTACGGTGGATTTCGCTGAAGTTCTAATTGTAGCTCATCTAACTTAGTGGTTGTTTTTGTGCAGCGTGTGGTCTTGCGTTGTCGTGAAGCAGCAGTGGCCTAGAGCTATTGACCAAACTCGATTGTTTAGCAGCTAGTTCTTCCTTCATGGTTTGCAGTTGCTACCAATAGATATCTGCCGTAATGGTTTTGCCAGATTTTAGAAGGCTATAGTGATAAACACCGCTGCTTATCCACCAAACACTCTCAAGCAACTTTTTCTGAGTCAATTTTCGTTTAGGGCAGGATTTGGCTGTGTCTCCAGGGTTGAGCCATAGCGACGAGCGTTTGCGGTTATCGTACAGTATCCACTTTTCATCACAAGTTGTGATTTGATTTAAAATCCCTTCATTATTGTATCGGTTGAGCAAAGTATTCACTTAATTCATGAGGTACCCATCGTTCAAGTTTTTTTACTTTCCCGATTTGCTTCAAGTGGATCGCAGTACATTTTTGTCACTTACCCCGAAGCCTGCAGCTATCTCTAAAGTGTTTTGTGATGGATCCGCTTCCATAATAACCTTTAACTCTTCATTTTCTACTTTGATCTCTGGCCGTCCACAGGGTTGGATCTAAAGGTCGAGATTTTCACAACGAAAACGTTCAAACCAAAAACGTGCTACGCTTTCTTTTGCGACAACAGCGCCGTACACATCATTAATTCTTCGAGCAGTTTTTGCAGCACTGGTGCCACGGTTGAACTCGTACTCGTAAATATACCGATATTATATTTTTTCCATTGTGTGGTGATAAGCGACGCCAAAGAAAACAATAATGAGGGAAAAAAACAACTAAATGACTGTTTTCAAAACGCAAATGTACCTCAAATGTAGCTAAATTTATAAATTTGAACTCAGAATTCTTAACCAAAGTGGAGTTGTTTCCGATCAAAGTGGCAAGTACGACAAAACGCTAATTTCATATGTAAGGACCTAATAGATGGACTGCATGTCCATGTATTAGGACTCTATTATACATTACATTACATAATTATGCAAAGAGAAGAACCTCAATCTTACTCCTCAACAGAACTACGACTACATAAATAAAATATATACATGTATAACGTTCTCCTAATCATTTGAAATGTAGAGATTTGGCGCTGTAAGCCAATATAGAGTTATGACTAGTTCGACTACAAAGGGATCACAGAAATTTCGGCCGAATTGTAATATCGAAATAAAAAAACAAGTGTTCTTTAGACCACACGATTGAAATAAAACAATTAAATACATATATATTTACAAATATTAATTTTCTACAAATATTTAAACTTGTATGTATATTGTTAGCCGTACGTTCGCCGCGCCCGATCACACTTTTCGTAATGCTCTTACCTAAATTAAGGTATCATTAGTATAAAAGGTAGAACAGTAGTAAAACAATTTGTATTCGATAGAGTGACTTATGAAATTATGATTTTATACTCGACTCATTATAGATAGGAGCCGTCGATAGATAGTTGTCTCTAACAATGGTACGATTTATGTGCATACGATATACTCACCGGCAATGCAGTGCGAGTGCGGCCGCCAACAGCGCTGCTAATAAGGCGCCGTGAGCTGCTGCCGAAGCCGCGCCCCCACAGCCGAAAGGGCCCCCTCCAGCGACTGAGCTTAACCGCTGACACATCAGCCGCTCCACTACCACCAGCTCCTAACATCACGATAAGACATTCAGTGGCAACCCAACTGCAGTCAATTAATGACTGCAACTAATTGTGTTGGTTCCAGTATTTAATCACGTGTTTGTGTAGCAATAGCATCCTGCGCGCAATAGGTCTTACGTGACCTTTAACTATGACGCTCTCACTGCTCTGATAATTAGATAATCGTATTTTCTAATTATCAGAGTCTGGACTGGTGGGAGGCATCGACCTTGGCTAGCCTACCAGCAAACACGTACCGCCAAACAAAGAGATTTGTGTTCCGGTACGATGTGTGGAAACCGTATGAGCTATATCGCCTCTTATCAAATTAGCGCGCTTTCATCTTAGACTGTATCATCAGGCGAGATCATAGTTAAGCGCTAAACTTTCAGCAATACGAAAAAAACTTACAACAGTCCTCAAATAGGGAAACCCATTTTAAAAAAATAAACAAAAAATCTTTTATTAGGAAAATAAATGCAGTACAAATATATCGCAAGGGACCCCACACTAGTTGGAAACCCGAGTTACTGGGTGACCCGCTCATCCACCAAAATAAAAAATAACAAAAGAAAAATAAAACAAAATTTAAAATCTAAAATGTTATACATGAGAATGTGTGTGTAGTGTGTAGCAGTGTATGTGTGTATGTAGATGTCAAATTAGCCTTACAATCTATAATTTTCCTTAGTTTCGTCGTAGTTTTTAGTAAGTAAGAATTCAGATAACATGCGTTTTGATTTCGACCTTATTAAGGGGTAAAGATTTAATTCGTTATAAAGTTTATTATATATGAAGAAGGAACTGAAAACGAGTTGTCTTTGCTTTATTTTTGATTTCGTTTGTGGGATTTTACAATTAGGGAACGTTCTGAGCGTAATATTTTTAACGTATATAAAAGGCTAAAATATTTTCCGTACTGTTAACAATTTATAGGATTCGTGAAATGTTTGTACCAACGTAGTTCATAGTATTTTATGTTTACTAATACAAATTGGACCGTGATAATTTTTGTATGTTCGATTTTAAGTATCTTAATGATACCTTTTACCAGATGGTGGTGCACGCAAAATAAATTTAATTAATAAATAAACAATACTTAAAACCGAATTAATAGTGACATTTACTACAATTTAAAAATATATATTTGCCCTTATGCGTATGTATTTTATTTTCTTAAATTGAAGGGATAGCTACAGTAAATTAATTGACAAAATACCTGCGCTTTATCCACGTCGCATCTCTCAAGTACAGCATCTTCCGGACCGTATAAAGTCCCTAGTCCAACTTGCCTCTTCACTTGGAACTCGCTAAGTTGCCGTGCAAGTTCATCCTTGGCCTGACGCCGTGCCTTGCGGAATACATTCCGCAACAATTCTTCCTTATCGTATTCTAACAAACAAAGGAAAGGTAACATTCAAAGATACAATCACTTAGATGGTATTTTTGTGAATGCATAACATGGACCCACTATAATCAAACACTCCATGGTAAACCATAGACATTCAATAGAAGTGTTATAAATGTTATTACAATTTGAAGGATTACTTAGACGATAAAAAAAGCGTGGAAGTGAACCAATTGCTCTAATTTAAATATAAATAAAATTTTATGGTAATGATGATGAGAAAAGACACGAGAGAAAAAAAACTCGTTATTTAATATCGTCATCAATTGTACATTGGAAATAATATGCGGAAATTGTAATTGGAAATAAAAAACAATATTTGGCAATTCAAAAGTTCTGTATAATGAATTTTTATTTAAATTTGAAATAACCGTTTATGGATAGAACTGAAATATACACTGCAGAACAATTAAAAGTTTTATTTATTCTTCATAAAAGCGCCTGAATCACTGCTGAACTTAACTTTTGAACATCAAGAGAATAAAGTATTTAAGTGTAAAATAGCTTTTATATACATAAAAGACATAAATTTGAAGTAATAGTTAAAATAAAATTCCAAATTATAATATGCGAGTGTCTACGAATATTCTTGATATATTTCTTAAACCTATTTTCAAGCAAACTGTGAAAAAATGTCTAACTATGTTCAACATCTAATAGTCACTTAACTGGTATACAAACGTTATTCTTACTTTTGTGGTACATTTGGGTTAGTTAAATGATTTATTTTTATGATTAACTATACATACCATTCACCAAAACATGTTCGATTTCGTTAGCCATATTTTCATCAACACCATTCAGCTGTAATACCTGAAACAAGTTAATCGCAATGACTTCAATATATATAAAACGATATAAGTATACACAAATAATTAAGTAATAAATAAAAGTATTTTAACTTGTATATATAAATTTATCATGAATGAAAATCTCTACACGCAAAAACATATTGTCGGCCCTAAGTATAAAGAGGACAAACATTCGCGTGGAACTGCAAAAATCAACATTGTATCCCTTTCCACCTGAGAATAGTTATAACAAAAGTCTATATAAAAAAGTCGTTTACCAATTTTTCCAGTAGTAAACATAGCTATTTGCTGATATTTGTAAGAACACGGTTCCCGTATCGATCGCGTGTCTTTAATGTATTTAAGGACACGGGTCTGTACTCGAAGCATCCAACGTTATAATTTTTTAAGACAGAGTTTCAAAGATTAATTATTTATTATTGTCCTACCTGATAATAATATGTTTTTGTACCATCACGATTTAATAGCCATGATTTAAAAAAAAATATGGAAATTACAAAACGTCAAATATCTAAAATTCAAGTTGACTCTTTATACGTAAAGGGCAATCGATATATAACACTTACATTGTCTAAAAATAAAGCATACCTACGGTAAAAAGGACACATTCTTTAGCGACGTAGGTACGCAGTAAGAAATAAGAACGGATTTCCTCGGATTTCTCACGGAAATAAGACTAACGTGGGTGACACCACGAGGTACAGCTAAAGGTATATTAGAATTAATTCTCAGTAATTACCGCATTGGGCATAAGGAAAGTGGACTGTATCTCGTACGCCCAGCGCCTTAGTGTGTGAGTGGTCACGCCCGCAGCGCTTCGATATGCGTCCGTTAACACCAGCAGCAAACTTGCGCACGCGCATCTGTACACAAAATCAAATTATTCTTTTTGAAGTAGGTTTGACACACTTTTATCAATCATCAAAGCTGTCCGTCCATAACCGATCAACCGGCACGAAAATTACGCCTTTTAGTCATTGCCACATTCCTCTACTACTACAATAATTGATTGTGAGTAATTTCCCATTTCGTCATGGATTTTAAATATAATTACCAACACTTGAAGCATAAAACTATTTATTATGATATTATTTTTGGGGTCACTTGACACTGTCTAACATAGAAAATAAATAACAGATAAGAGGTTTTACCTCTTACATTTCTAGAGCATCATACAAGAACGCAAACTCTTTGCCTAACAGCACGTCTTTCGTGGTACAGCATTAACTAGCTTGAAAGAGCTTAGTATTAAAGAAAACACTTTCTTATATTTGGAGCAGTTATAGAAACCCATTATTGACATCTCTGTTTTGTAAAATGAGCTATGTTATGCTATGTAAAGAGAATAAGTACGAAAAAAAGAAAACAAATAGCAGCTTATGGAGTACGTAGTTCAGATGAAATGTAACAGTAAATTGATTAACCTCGAATGTCATTTCGTTTTACAAACCCAATTTTATTTAATATCTGATATTTTTTTTATTATATTAGAATATTTGTTTTTAAATCTTAGTTTGGAGTTACTCTTATTTTTTTATTTAGGTAATTTTCTATCAGTGTAACTCACATCTGCCACTGACTTTTCTTAAACTTGAAAGGTCGGCTGATCGATAAAGATTTAGAGCTGTACACCGCCTATTGAAGTTTGTGCAAATATAGTTATAAATAACAAATCAGTTACCTTCGTTCTCCCAGCAGCCAGTTGATAAGCACTGCTATTCTGGCTTTCGATTCTCGTACCGAGCGGAGGTTTGAAAATAATCCGGAATAGGTAGAGTTATCCTGAGAATATACCAACATGCCTAAGATTTTGATAAAAAAAAGATACAAAATATAGTATACACATATTATGCCTTAAACAAGTGAAATATTTCTCATGAGTGTTGCAATTTTAAAACCCAATTATAATGCGAATTTTCAGATTTTTGTGCTGAAATCGCAAATAAAAGACATGAAAAATATAAAAACATTTTTCATGTCTCAACTCAAGGGACCTTCATATTTATATTTTTATATCAGTAGTAAATTAAATGAGTAGTGTTTTTAATATTTAGGATTTTAACTTTGTCGATTATTTAAACGTTCTTCTTATAGCAGGAATTCTGGATTTTATTAAGAAAAGGCCAAATTTAGAAAGGACCATTTCCGAATTTGTCGCCTCCTCAGTTGGTATATTTAACGGCCCCGCTAGCGCACTTCAATCAATAGGCAGTGCTATGGCTGTCAAGCGCCAACCCATTAGCAATTAAAGAAAACTTTGTGGCTAGTTACAACTCCACCTACAAATATGTACCGCCAACTAATATTTGGCTATGTGTAACACCAAAAAAAAGTCAAATAATTATTCAGAAGTGGAACGCCTTCTCTTCTTCGAATATATTTATCATTAACCATTAGGTGAGATCACAACTAAGCGCAGTCGAGATTAAAATGAAACATAATCCATACAATTAATGATATTTAAAAACTGGAAAGAGCTCTCACCGATGCAGGCGAGTCGTCTTCTTCCATTGATATGATAGCTCTCTGCGGATCCGCACACGGCTGATGGTATAAAAAATATAATAATGAAATACGTAATAGATTAGATCTATTTTAACAAATAACAATAGATTTTCATTAAAGTAACCAAGACTAGTTATGTTAGTTATTACTTTAAGTCAATTCGGTAAAATTATAAGTCATGCAGAAATATTTTATGAATACATTTCACATAAATTTGAAACTGTCTGCAATCACTGCTGTAATCATCAGGTGGAACAGCCGCCGGTATAGGTACAGCAGTCATTCATGAAGCAAATCTCTTTGCTATGAGAATTTTGTACAATTACGAATAGAAAATGTATCAAATAGAAAATTTCTTGAATCGTTTTATTTATTTATTAAGGACAACTAACACATGATACATTTGCAAATTAAAAAAAATTACATCCACTAATTCGTGGTCAAAGATCATTTTACTAAAAGTTATCACATATATAAACAATTTTAACTGATGCCAATATTCAAAAACTGATCAGTTATATAATAATTACAGTTTTAATGGTGGTCATTCGCTTTACAAACGGACTATACCTGTGTGGGGTGAGGAGGCATTGCTGGGTGGAGGTAGGGGGGTGGCGGGGTTCCTGGGGGTGGGGTTCCACGTGACCATGCTTCTTTTTCGTTTGCACTCGCAGCATTTCCAAAACCCTGTCCTGAAATATTAATACAGGATTTTCAAATAATATTTTATGCATTTAATTTGCGAAAACTCATCTATGGAAAGCTCAGACAAAATGTTTCTGTTATCTAACGAGTTTAATAAGTTTTTGTATGTATGATGCAGTATGATGCAGTATATGAGTATTGAATTTTTTATATTAAATATATATTTTCAATTGGATAAAGCAACATACTTTTTTATTTTTTTCTGATCAGCTATTATACATCCATTAACCAGCTAGCTTATATTACATTTCTTTTTTTTCAATTGACAAAGTAATCAATACATACTCCTTGGTAAATCGTGGTCCAGATGTTCAGGTGACGACTGACTCCGAACATGAAGCACTGGAACACCACTTCGATTATCCGTCTGTTAATCATAATACGAAAACAATATTTAACAACATTAGTCGATCACTATTTCACAAACTGGAAAATTATTTGGACAAGAAAATTTTGACAAGAACCTAAAGTCTAAGTAACATTGAAGTTTAAGCATATTAGTTAGCCACAATTTCAAGGAATTAGTTTTATTTTAAGATAATACTCATTTACAAATATGTAACACACGCACATATAGAACACAGCGTAAAACACAAGGAAAAATTGTGATGAATACCTTCAACCGAATTTTAAACAAGTTATCAATTAAAACTCAATAATCATTTGGACATGTACTAGGGTTTTTTTAATGCTCTTTAATATTATATTATATGTAAGCATAAAATACTGATAAATACTGGTCTAAATTGTTTTAGCTAAATTATAATTAAAAAGCTCTAGCAATGAAAAATAATTGTGATCATAATGCTGATGAATATTAAATCAAAGTAAAATTTTTCATAAATATACATATGTATTTAGGGAAAATTTTACTATAGAATGTTTACTGATTGTGTCAATGAATACTATATTATACAATATTTATTGCTTGAACCAAAAAAAAAGCAAAATTTTTTATGAAATGTTTTATAGTTTATTTTGTTACATTTACATATTACATTACTTATATTTAAATATAAGAAAGTAAAAAGTTATTACATTAATAAGAAATTTATTTTTTGGATAATTATTATTAACTAACTGATTTAAACCAATAAGCG
Source organism: Elymnias hypermnestra (assembly GCA_015832385.1). NCBI lineage: Eukaryota > Metazoa > Arthropoda > Insecta > Lepidoptera > Nymphalidae > Elymnias > Elymnias hypermnestra. Next base: position 5,494,451 of record JACTOM010000194.1, on the reverse strand, counting down.
AATATTATCCAAATTAATTATATTTAAATATAATTTCAAATATTCCGGGTAATTATAACTTTTTGTAGACAATCACTAAATTTGTTCATAAATCCGAAATAATATATAATGACAGTGACATGACACAATCAATAAACCCACAAGTACCTGTAGAGGCGGAGGAGGTGCGTTCACTAGTGGATAGTTCATTTGCAACGCGATCGAGTTTGGTTGCGGGCCCTCCAACTCCCCATCTAAGGAATGAGACGACCTTCTGAACTTATCCTCCCTGTAGGGCGGCATGGACTGGTGCATCGGATACGGTTTCTTATAGTGCTGCTTGAGTCCCGCCGGTGTGGAGGAGCATGGCTTCTGTTTAGCGAGTGGGTTTACAGGACTTATCGGAGGACTCATTGGCGCCCTCTTCGGCCGTTCCGTGGACCTCGGTGGTAAAGGCGGTGGCGTGTTATCCAGACAAGTTGTGGGGACCATGGGTACTGTATTATTGTGCATATGACGTCGTTTGTTATTCGTTTCATCCGAGTTTTGTCGCACGAGTGGTTGAGATTCCTGTTTCTGTCTCGCCTGTCTGAGATTGCGTAAGCTTTGACCTGTTAGATTACTCAGGGACCTCGGTAAGCCGCTTAGGAAACCTGTGTTGGCGATTTTCTCAGGGTCCTTTGCGCGAGATAGTTTTGGTGTTGTAGGTGGTTGAACGGCTTCCGGCTAGAAGGTATGGTTATTTTGTTGATATGGATGAAGATTTTTAACAAATTTGAATAAAAACTCTTATTGGAAAACTAACTTTTTATATGCTAATCTCCATCCATATTTTAAACGTATGTGTATACACCAAACGTTTCAATTGTATATTATTTCATAACCCAATACCGTTACACCGAGGCGAAAATGAATTATAAAGGCAAATTAATGTTGTTTGTAATACGAAATGATATGTTTATCTGTTTCTATGCATTTTGTTTTCCAAATTCATCGTATAAAAAAATTACATTTCCATTTAAAAAAAAATCACATATTCATTAAATGAGAATATCTAATATAAAATAGGATACATTTGTAAATTATAAAAATTCTTATTACTTGGTGAAAATTATTAAAATCTTATTACAATACTGTCATTTATATACATTTGATATTTAGACATATTTATATGTCATATACAGATGAGTAAAATTATACATATAAGATACAGCCTCAAAACGACATTATTGAGTAATAGATCGTTAACTAATGGATTTGTCTATGATAATAGTGAACGTACATTTAAAAGTAATGTCGACGCCACAATATACACAAATATATTAACAAAAACCACGAACATTATCAATAGGTCCCACGTATTTTGTTTGTTACAAACAAATTGATAATTTTCATTTATTATTGATAACTTCAAACATTAGCGTAGTATTTGAAAATTTAAAAAATATTTTTAATATTGATTACAAGAAATGGACATATGTTTTCCGAAGTATTATTGAAGGCCTCTACAAAACAATGAAGCCCTTTGAACTTTAATTTATTAGTTTTTAAATAAAGCAACTAATGAGCATTCTGTTCATCTGCAAACTTTCAATGTGTGGCTAGTTGAAAGTGCTAAAATTTTTTCTATCCTAATCCTATCGCAATCCCACGGATTTCCAGTTCTCTCCTATCAGCGTCAACAAAATGTTGGGAAGCACAACTATCTCATAGAATCACATTTGAGGATGTAAGTCTTCTTCGATATAGTCAGTACATTTATAAGCTTAACTCATTGACTAACGGTTGAATTCTACTTCTACTAACTATATTACATAGGACCTATCGATATTATGAAAATTCAAACATGCATAGAAGCAGACAATGTGACAATGTGACAAACGTAAACTCATAGTTATTAACCATCGGTCCCATTAATCGTTAGTGATAATTAATCATTAATTTAATATATCACTGCGCTAAAACACACGGGGCAATTTTGGTGCGAATTTATTTTCGCCATTGTTCATCCGTGATTTAGAAATGTATTGTAATCATTGAAATACAGTGACATAGACCTGAGATAAATATGACATGAAATAGAGCTGATATTTGGGTCAGGATAAATAAGATAGAGATAGGAGGATATAACTTTTTAATATGGTATAAGATTTCTAATCTATCGAATTTAACACTAGCTGGTGTCGTTTACGCCTGCGTAAAATTAGTATTCAATTCTATAATGTATATACTAATATAAAAATACATCTGTGACGAAATCAGAATTTAACAAAGACAGTCAAAGACTAACATAGCTATCCAGTAATGGATCAGTTCTTAAAAATACTTCATTGGGCAAAAAAATTACACTTCCATAAAATTTCAAATCAACCGTTCGCGGCTATTTTACTTTCTCCAACTTTTATGACAACAATAATGAGCTATCTCTTTATTTAGTCTTACTATATTAATAAATCATTAAATGAAGATTAGGAGTAGCTTGCATTTATACTATTTTTTTTATTCAACACCAATAATCTAACATTAGTTTATCCTTCCATCAATTATTATAGTAATGATTTCTATGGGAACAATAGTACCATCTGTGTATCTGGTATTATATATATACGTATATATGTATATATTACGTTTCAATTCAATACATGTCTAAACCGCAGGCATAAATATAAGAAAAAATTGGATGAAGATGAAAATAACAACAAAAAACAAATTGCTGCTAAACACTGACAACTGTGACTGCGTAAATAATGGAATTTAAAAAAATAACACGATGACAACTAACTGAGCTGAATGCAGCATATCGCTTCTTTGAATGAATAGTGACACAATAAAAAAATAACAAAAAATTCACCTAGGGAGAAAAATAAAGTGTTTTCGCCCGCAAAATGTTGTGACAGTCGCGGGTAAAAACGCCGTATTTTTCCAGGGATCTGTATACGATTTTATTTTCACACTTGAATGAAAAGTTCACTATCTTCTAGTGTTTTATGCTGCCCCTGACACTTTAACTTTCCATAAACAAGTCGTTATTAATTTAGCGGAATGAAAGTGAATTTTGATTTCCTCACTGGCTCAGTGTTGCGAGTACTCGCTTTGGTTACAGAGGTCCCGGGATCGATCCCTAGTAAGCCTCGTTTAGGACATTGTACTTTCTAATTTGTCTTAGTCCTGATGTGATCGATGAAAGACCTCGGCCTTGACCAATTACTACTCTACCAACAAAGACATATCATCAAATGACACATTTGGGATCTGGTACGATTCTGTTTAAAACGATATGAGGTAAATTGCCTCTCACCAGATGAGCGCGCTTCCATCTTAAAAGGTATCATCATATCCCATCAGGTTTGATCACAGTCAGGCGCTCACCTGTCAGCAATAATAAAAACAAAAAGAACGAAGCACTTTTACCGCACAGTGGCCGAAAAGCGAATTTTTCATCCAATAGTGACCAAAATAACTAATTTTACAGGAAATGAAATAAACCTTTTAAATCAATCGATTACGTAATGACGTTTTGTGACGTCATAGCGTCATTTTGGCAATTTGAATGAGTTTTGAACACAAGTAAATATAAACTATTTGGATTGTGTGATTATTTATCCGAAGCAGCGATATCAGTTTGTGTGTATATATTTCGCGTGTGAATTTTGATGGATTGATAATTACGAAGGGGTTTTATGTAAAATCACAGTAATTTTACTCTTAATGGTTTATACTTAGCGGAACTCCTACTGTTTAGTTTGCAATACACCTGTACTAGTAAACTAGCCACCAAGATAAGCTAGACAATACATTTTTCTCAATTTGTCTTGCCCCTGCCAGTAAATGGAGTACTTGTAACATTACGCCATAATGACTTCAATAAAATATACAATTACTATAGCTGCATAAAGGTTTTTGAGATAATAGCTTAAAAGAGAATACTTTAATAATAAGAGCTGGACATTGTATTCGATCAAATAAACATTACCAATCCAACAAATATTCAGTCAATGTAAGCTACATGTGGAAAAATACAAAATTTTGTATGAAAATGTGGTAATCTGGACACAATATGGCACATAATCACCTGCGCAGCTATGATGGTGTCGATCTCATGTTGAAGTTTAGAGCATCTTTGCTCCGCTGATTCTAACTGTGCTTGCTTCCTCACATCTGGTACTTTTAATAGCTCATCTGAAAGTGAATAATAATAAAAAATTTATGTCACGCTATAAGGACGAACTTCTTTAAATCATACATAAAAAAATCTTTAACGCAAAGCTTAATAGATTGCGCAATGCAAAATATATTTTTCTAATTTGATATATATGTATATTAACATCCAGTATCATCTCTACCGCATTTATTTTACTTTTATGCTTTTTCTGCCATACCCAACTTTCACTACCATACAAAAGTGTTGGCATGCAACACTCCTGCATGCACAGCCACTCTGGCCTTTTGTGACACCATCTGGCTATTCATAAAGGAGTGCAGAGCACCATTTACCATATATATGAAAGTTATTTTTTACCGATTGAAATTTTTTTAAAGATTTTAAATATTTTATATAGAGATTGTAACATAATAGTAGGATTTGAAATAGAAATATTGAAACACACAGCAACATCAAGTTTTATTTTTTTCTTCATAAAAACAGAAACAATTCGATAACAAATATATTCTACATCCCGATTCCGTGGGAACATGGATCCCGTACTTAGTGACCACATTGCAAAAGGTGTCAAATTTGCTAACTTTCAGATCAATCACGAATACTTTCAACGACCTTATAAGCATTATTTAATTTTTGTTTTTATATTTGTATATAAATTTGCAATATCTACATCTCTGTACGATTTTTTTACATATATTCATCAAGGATAGCCTTTATCTTCTTGATAAGAATTTTATCATCGTCCTGCTTTATTTACATGTGCTTAACATGTCAATATAGGATTATTTTCTCTTAAGTCGCCCCCTAAGTATATCTATATAGGCTTTTATCTATAAAATGGGTTCAACGGTTTAGACGTAAAGATGTGACGGAAAAAAAAGAGATAACTCCTTTATTGCATTCATCCAAATAATCGCTTGAAAATAAATATCATAACGAAATCTTATACGATATCAATAAATTCGTGTGTTTTTTATGTATTTATATCATTTACATCTCACATCAACTTCCATGTTGAACTGGACCCGCCATTATAATGAAGCATTATTCAAAGTAATTAATACAATCTATAAATATAAAAGAGATATCCAGGTATCTATTGACTCATCACGTTATCTCTGGAACCTTAAGGCGTAAAGACTCGAAATTTGGTAGGAATATTTCTTTTGCCGAGTAGGCGTCAACTAAGAACGTATTTTATGAAATTCCACCCGCAAGGGGTGTTAAAAAAAAAAACAAATTTTACATTTAAAAAAATATTCAAACCTCACATTTACAAATTATATCTTTTATGGTATGTAAAACTTGGCCAGAGTTTTATTTTTAACATAATGGAAACTATCAAAGGTAAATTTTAAGAAATTCCACCCTTAAAGGGCAATAAAAAATTCAATACTCAACAAATAGCTCATTGAAATATTTGTACGTATGTTTCTTATTTATGATGTTCCGATTTCTTGGAAATGCCCAAAATAAGGAACGCAAAGGCTTAATTTTTATAATCATATACGTATTTTTTTATACTTATTTTTATTTTATTAAGTAATATATAGTAATTATTAGCCAAAAAATAACACATTAGGGTTAACTGCAGGCTATACCCAACAAGGGACCTTTATCTAAACTAATATTATAAAGAGGAAACATCTATGTTTTGTATGTAAGTATGTTTGTAACGTTTTGAAACAAAAACTAATGGAGCAATTTCAAATTTTTTTCATTACCTCCTTGAAATCAAGAGTTTTCCAATACCTGTAGAAGTAATTTTAAATTTGTTAATGTCGGACATTCTACGTAAATGATGTTAGGAATTTAACAATGTATTAATTAGATAGATATATATAAAGCAAAATCTGTATATTGGTTAGATTGTGAATGAATGTGTATCTAATAATCTGAAAGGAGTTTATTAAAAAGTAAGTGAAATAAATCTTTTTGTTAACGAAAAGTATATAGTCAGACTTAGTAGACTTTCCACTGCCACGAGATTGGTAGCTACGCGGGTGAAACCGCGGGGCATTGCTAGCCTACAAATAAAGTGCTAATAAACTCACAAATATGAACGCACAAATACACACGCATACAAACGTAGGCACACACACACACACACATAAATGAATACAGACACAGATATACACAAACACACATTTACGCAAAAATACACTTAATAGTACATACTAATCATAAAACGTATAACTTTTATGTAAATACATAGTAATAGTAAGTCGAAAATAAATGGGTAAATTATTACTAAGTTTACTAAGTAGTTATTTTATATATCTATGTGTAGTGACGCTTGCTTTCTATTACCGACAGTTTCCTTTACTCTTAGGTTGTCAGTTAAGAGGTTGTTTTTCCTATGAGACCAGGTGGTCTTTGCATGCTGTTATTTTGTAACTACAAATTATTTTGTTTTAATTTGAGGCGTGCAATATATACATGATTCTAATTCTAATTCTAATTAAAAATTCTTTATTCGAGTAGGCCTTTACAGCGCTTTTCAATCGTCAAAAATATTTAATAATTCCTTTCAGAAAACTGACTGGACGTAATATAATTTAAAAAATATGTTTCTGTTATACTCACTTCTAAGGTCCCTTATGTATTTTTGTTCTTGCTCTAACATCAACCTGACAGTGTGAGCTTTTGATACCTCTAATTGACGTTGTTTCTCTGACTGTAATATATAAAAATACAAGTATTAATTTTTCCATTCCTGTTATTGACTGTAGGTTATTGCTTCATTGGTCTGCCTCATTGGTGTAGTGGCTATCATACAGACACGAGGTCCTGGGTACGAGTCCCAGGGTCGAGCGATTTCAAAAATCGTAATATTTTCTATGAAGATTTTTTCACTCCCGTACCTCGAAGTGCACGTTAAGCCGTCGTTCCTGCACTTGATCCCTCTCGGTTGTGTCGGATTCCGGTCACATTGGACTATAAGAGTGAAGGAATAGAGAGTGCACTTGTGTATTATGCCCGCCAACTCGCAGTGGAGTAGCGTGGTGGGTCTTTGCTCTAATAATCCTCTGTCCTATGAATGAGAAGGCCTGTGCCTAACCTTGTTGCTTCACTGGCATAACTCGGCAAGTTAATTTACGATACAGTTAAGTAACGCCCTAAGGTAGAGAAGTTTATTAACTATTTACATATTGTTGATTTAGTTATACGTCTAGTATATATAGTAGTTTAATTTATTGAAATGAAAGGTGACAGAAGTTGCAGATTAAGCGAGGCACAAATATAATTTAATAATCAATATTGTTTTAAACTTAAAGTTTCGTGGTTTATTAACATATTGACTATTTGAACGGGTACATATCACGATGGCGATTTTTAATTTTTAATTTTGCCGATATTTCGACCCAGTTGCATGGATCGTGGTCACGACGTTACTGCTGTGGTCGGTTGTGTCAAGCTGTCAAGGGCAGAATCTGTCTACCCTACGTCTGATCCTTTTAAAGGATGTGATATGTACCCGTTCAAATAGTCAATATAATAATCAATATGTCGACGATATGAAAAAAATAGTAAAACAGGATTACAGAAAAATTTCAAGATATCGGTGGATATTTAGCCGGCTTCAGGGAGAGTTTGATGGAGTGTTAAGTCTAAAGTAGTGGGTGAGTCATATTTTTGTGAAAAACGTTCACTCAGGTTTTCTAAGACGCGTATCTTGAGAAGGCGCTTAAGCATCGCAAGAACACTAATATTCATATCCAAAACTGGTCCTTTCAGCAAAACAGCGCCAATTTATAATGCTCGGTCCATACAAAAGGGACAGATTCCATCGGAATGGAGGTTTAGCTGTAATGTAGTCCTGATTTGTGATCTTTTTCAAGGATTATGGCATATGTTCTAATCTAATCGTTAACTTTGAACAATGATTAAAGGATTACAAAAATCAATTGAAGGTTATATAAAAAGTAATGCCTCTAATAAACCCCACTCGCAACGTTTCAAAAATCGTTTAAAAGGATATTATCAATATACTTATGCTTTATATATGTTTATGTATTGTTAAAATTTTATAGTATATGGAGCTCTATTTACATATAAATGATAAAGGTTAATTATATTTTTGTTTTGGACTATCTAAAATTTTTTAATTTTAATTTCCTAAAGGGCTGACTGACAGAAATTGCTTAAAGCAATAAGGGCGCCCTTACACATAAGTTCTAAATAAAGTTATTGTAAACTCAAACTCTGTGTGCAATAAAAGCATATTGCAGTAATAAATTTATACAACACTTACTATTGCAATGTGCTGTGTTAAGAAAATCGGCTTATCTATTGAAACAATATTTCTATATAGCTAAGCTATTAGTAAAACTTAAGTTTAGAATTCCCTTAGCCTCCTTCCTTCGTAACACGGATTCCAGTGCAAATGAAAACGTAACAAACGAAGTTACTAGTATGACTCGTTCCTAATATTCAAATAGGAAACAGAACTACCTGTTTTTAATGTCGAAATGATAATAGATCATAAATTACCGCCGTCGGTTGAGTAACATTTCGTTTGAACTGTAGTCCACACGCAAAAATATAATTGCTTTTCCGGTAATCATTTTCTTTCATTGCCTTCGTATTTCAGTACACAGAATAAATCGAAGGCCACAACGTAGAAAGACAAAGAGTCAAGAATAAAACCAATTTTTTTACAGTGTTTCAAAGTTAAATTTATTACTATACTATCTTTTGTACTAATGATATGTTCTTATGTTATTATTTAAAAAAAAAACAAAGACCTAGGCTGATGGATAGGGTGTTACAATCATCAAAGTTACATGTATCGTCGTAATGTCTAAAATGCAAGTTGACCTTTTATATATAGGAACCGTCCAAAATATTAAATTTCTAAATACCTAGAGTGGAATGCAGCTAGGGAACCTCTAGTGATCTCACTCATGGATGAGGAGGGATCCGCTGGGTTTTAGTGGGTATTCTGTAATCTGTGAGTCCCACACTCCCGATTAGAAAATCTTTCATCGGGGTGCGTAAAGGCATTTCCCAGCGCAAGAAAAAAAGGTATGACAAAATAGGATCTACAAGAAATTATTGTTTATCGAAATCATTCTCATTACTCAATAAATCCGTTGTTTTTATGTTGCAGTCAGGTTAGCGCTTGACTGTAATCTCATCCAATGTTAATTGATTTTTTATCGCCTACTATCAGATATTCTAAGAAGAAAACGTGCTAGCCTGTAAAGAGGTAATTCACCTCTTATGGTTTCTACACAGCAACGTTTGGGAACTTTTTTTTTATAGAGTAGCAAATAGCCACTACCGTAGCCTCCTACCAGTTAAGATTGAGACAGTGGAAAATGCAATTTCCTAAATTTGCCCTGCCAAAAATTGAATCCGTGACCACTGCTAGCAACACGAGTAGTCGTACCATTAAACTGGGTAGACTGTTAAAATAGTTATCGTCCATAAAAAGCTTTGTCTGTCGGTCATGATTATTGTTTTAAAAATGCAACAATGAAGTCAGTGTCATGTCCCTATTGACACAGGTGTTGCTATGATTGGCCACTCCCAAGGTTATGATTGCACGTAAATGTCCGTCATGAAAAAAATTTCATTGCGAACATATGACGTCATTACAAATAAATCATATTAATAATTGATTCTCTAGAATATTAATAATTAATAATCTATATATCAAAATATAATTGAAGTTTATTAATCTGGTTAAAACTCTTGAACGGTTGGACGGCTTTAATGGCCTAGCCCAATGATTAAACGGTGAAGAAATGAGGAAAATTGTGAAAATAAAACAATATTATTTTCCCATACAAAATCCCACTTGCCAAATATTTCAAAATCCTTTGTCGGTACCCTGAATGCGGGTTTCCCTTAAATTAAAGAATATGTTATGTTATATATTTAGGTTTCGAATCGACTATAACAAAGGGTTGTAGTTATAATTTGTTGGTTGTCAAAAATTTAAAGGTGAATTTCGTTTTTTATTTTTTAAAAACCTTAGAGACTATTAATATCATACAAGGTCTATGTCAATATCAGACTGAGCCAATGTTGATTAAAAATAAAATGGAAATATGGATATGTTGTATGGAATAAGTAGGTTTAAGTAATTTTCAGTTAATATCAGTTAGTGAAAAAAAGCTTATTTAATCTTATTTATTTATAACCTTAGACAAAGACACCAAGCTACATAATTTATAGAGGATAATGGAAGCAGGTGAAGGAAGTATAAGGTAAAATTTAAAAAAATGTCAGCAGTATTGTAGAAATTCAACACACGGAAGATTATTTTTTTTTATTTTATGTTTCAAACCCTTAACGAAGATCTATTCCCACTTCTCACCTAATTAGATTACCAGCAAGCAATATTAAAAATCGAAATTAATTAATTCTACGCCAAAGACACCTTTAAAACAGTCATAAACTGTAGAAGTCATATTTAAACATGCCTACAGTATAAATATATCTACAGTGAAAATTATTTAAAGAAAATATATTTTAAAAAGTGTACTTTAACTTGAGTACATACTAAAAGAAGTATTATATAATCGATTTAAACTTGAACAATATAATTATAGATATTCAATATAATAAATGGAGAGTGTGAAATAATAATAGAAATTGAAAAACAACGCCTCATACTCACATTCACCGGAACTGGAGCTGTGATAGGTGTTTTATGTCGCGAACTGTTTTGTTGTACTGTTAACACGGTGGAGGGATTAGCTGGAAATAGAAATAAACGTATAAAAATCTTTATCAACAATACAATCAATTGTAATATATCGCTTGAAATATCGCATGAAAAAAATACAATTATTTCAAGAAATAAGCGATGCTTCTGACTATACTAGGTAAATAGTACAGGAAAGGGTAATTTTCTTACAGTACTTTGTAGGAATATAAGAAAAACTTTAAAACTACGAGTACTAATTCTATGCTTGCGAAATCGCGGGCCCCCATTTTGAATAAATAAAACAGGCAATTATCAGACCCAAAACACGAGACGCCAACTTTAAAGAACACCATGAAAATACGTAGAAATTGGTTGGTAACAGGACATTCAAATAAGAATTATATCTATTGTATGATTTCTTCAAATAGATATATAAACACTTTAATGCATACTTTTTAAAAGTACAATTAAAAGTAAAAAATATACAAAAGGATGCAACGGGCCTTTTTATCACTATGTAGTTATCTCTTCCAGGAAACCCCACTGAAAGATCTTTACTGAGTGATTTGGATTGATAATGAAATTCACTAAATACCTTATTATTAATGTGCTGCATTGTTATTTATATAACTCACCTCGTATCATATGTACGACCTGCTGATGTGTGTGTTGATGAACGGGTATTGAATCTACCCGTAAAATTCTATCTCCCGCACGGAGACCCGCGCGCCATGCGGCCCCATGTTCTTTCACTGACTGAACGTAAACTGGATTATCGCCTGTAATATAAAACAATAAATGTTTAAAACGACACGACGAAATAAAAACTACATCAAGGCTTTAAAAATACTAAGCATCACTTTTATTTTTTATATTTTTTTTATTAGGAATGAAAGCCTTATATACAATGTCTACACTTATGCTAAATTGTATTACATATATAATTAAGTTATATACATTGTGTATCCCACTTATTAGCTAACTTGGCATGCAATACAAATGTGTTATGTCTGCAATTAAATTTAAATACTATTAAATCTAAAAACTTACATGTAATGATAAAAAAGAATAATAAAAATAAACATAATGACTTGGATATACTAATAAATATACTAGCCGTTCATCAAAAATGCTTCCAGTCTACGGTTGAATATTGTGGGGGAGTCGCCAAAGATATCTATATTTCTTTTTTTAAATATCTTATTATATTTAACCAATGTTCTATTTAGAGAAGTATTTACTCCTATGTTGGTTTTTGAAAGCCGTGGCCGAAATGTTTGTTTTTCCTTTATACGGTCTTGCGTTAAATTTTGTAACAGCCAGTCCTAGTCTTTTTAACAGATTGCGGTTGGTGGTAATATCCCCATTAACAGTTTTATGCAAAAAAACAAAGATCTCTTGGACTTAATAATAACATAGATTTATTAGATATAGTAGGTCATTATAATTTTTGTGGCTCCTTAATATTTTGCCCCTATATCCTAAATGTCGGAAAAACTTTTTTGCAACCTTTCTACTCTATCCTTACGAATTTGATAGTCAGGACTCTAAATGACTGAGCAGTATTCTAGCCTGCTTCTTATAATGGAGTTTTATTGTTAGTATTAAATAATATATAAGTAAAATTGTGTGTAAACTACTCTGGTAAATTTTGCTTTAACTATCATGAGAATACTCGCTCACCCAGCCGTCGAGCGAGTGTTCCATAATCATAATTTACCATTTCTTTCAAACCCTTAGTCGACTACTGTTTCAGGACATTTTCTTTCAATAACCACCAAATTAACTTCACATACAACATAAAAATCTTCTCCCTACAATATTCAATGAGATAGACATGGAGAAATGGCCGTGAAATAAACGATGATGGCCTACTGTTGTGACGCGTAGATTCTTGTTTAGAAGTCGCATGTTCGAATCCTGAACAGGCACAACTGAATTTCTCTTTATAAAAATACACTACGTGCCATATTTTCGTTCAAATTCATCGTAACTCTTTACGGTAAAGGGAAACGTAATGGGTGTTAAATCCTGCCTCCTAAGGAAGCCTGTGCTCAGCCGTGGAACGATAATAAGCTACTACTTATCTTTACCTTTTATGTATAGAATGTGTTAATTTGTTATGTGCACACAGTGTAATGAATTTCTTATATAATAGCAGAATACTAGCTGTTCCCGGAAGTATCATGCACGTAGTTCCCGACGCCGCGGAAATATAGGGAAACCCAAAAAATATCATCAAAATCGTACCAGCAGGTTTAGGAGTTCATTGACATACATAAAAGCTTATAAGAATTATACATATAAGGATGACAAACTTAAAGGTCGGTGGAAAACTACACTACACGCCCCAACGATTAATTCTTTCGCAAATATGCAAATATCGCAAAACAGGTAGACATATCTGGTGAGCAAATTACATCCATGTAGGGCGGTTATTACACACTATATAATGCTGATAAATATTAACCACCAACATCATAATATTTTACATTATTTATCAACTATAATCGTCATGAAGAAATCAACTGAACCAGGTTTTAGACCGACTGTCACTGCATAAAGCAAGCTGATCCAAACTCAAAATGTGCACAGATGGTCGTCCTCTCGCTTTATCAAAGCGTATCGATTATAGTAATCCGACAACAATAGAATTTTCGAGTACCCACTTTGCTAGCACAGGTCCCGAATTCATTTCAATTAGGGCGAATTTAGGTAGTTATATTATCTAATAGGTGTGTCTAGATGGATGAAAGGCTTAGGCTGTGACTACTAGGCTGTGACTACTAGGCTGTAACTAGTTACCACTATGTTAGCAAAAACTTGGTGTCAAGCTACAGATTTGTGTTTCGCTACAATGCTGTATAGAAATCATAAGAGGTAAATTGCCTCTTACCAAATTACAGCGCTTCCACTTTAGACTATATCATTATTTACCATCACGTTTGCTCGCTGCCAAGCGCTAATTTGTCAGCAATAAAAAATAATAATAATCAATGATCTTCCCCCTGAACTACGTTATTACGCGTTCAAGGAAGCTGTGTGGGCGGGCCTAGCTTAAAGATTAGTAGAAACAATTAATGTACAAATTACGGTAACCACAAAAATATATATAAATTTTTATGCAAATCAGAGCCGACCAATTACCATATAAAAAGTTTTATTTAACTGAATAATAAAAGTCATTTGATAATTTAATATTTACCAAACATTCAAGACTGCCTTTAGATATAACTCATATATATAATGAAACTGAAACATGGGGAAGGTAACTGCAATGATTAATAAACCCATTTATACGTTGTACAAAAAGTCACAAAATTCTAAGAAGCGTCATTTACACAGTTTTTTTCTGATTGAAATTCTATTTAAAAGACTATAAAAAATGTTTTTTGTGTCATGTATATATTCAAAAATTTCACAAACCTGAGACCTTCATCCCATAGCCGTGTTCGTCTTTAACAACGGTGACGGTGAGCAGCTCCTCGCCACCCGGCGATACCGCCCCAACCGCCCCGCCCAGCATCACCTGAATCAGAGGCAAAATATTCCAATAAATACACAACCTTTTACAGGATTAAATTACATATATAAACTAGCAATAACCCTCGATATAGTTGCATTTAAGTTTGTCACTTAAACATGAATCCATTATTTAACTTGTTATTGTTATATAATAAACTCGGAGAAAATTGTTTTATCCTAAGAGAAATTATATTCATTAAAGTCTTTTAGTATTGTAACGAGCATTGTTTGACATTATAATACTATGACATTAGATATATAACATATGCTTAAATACTCCATCCAAGTACTAAATTCGAAATTTCTGCTAACGAGAGCAATTCTACCGCGGCTACAACTAAATGAAAACATTCCAACACTACGTCAGGCGCAATAAATAAAGTCGAATTAAATAGAAAAATTGAATCATTGCCATCAACATGGACCTGGAGAGAGTTTAGAGTATTCTAATCGAAGTTTACGCAATCTGCAAACTTGTGCTTTCGACGCTAACGACATGATTTCTTCGGGACCCATTTTAAAATGTTTTTTTTGTAGAATAGTGCTAGATGCACACGGATAACGACTATGGGTGTCAAGACAAAAATTATAAAATGAATAAATATGCATGCTAAATTTGAAGATATTCGGGAGAATACTTTTATTTATTTCTTAGCAAGTAATAGTTTTTCGCTTATACTCTTAATCCCTTGGCAATAATGAGAAAATCCGTTAAAAACGAGCCTTCAAGTCAAGAAACGATGCTACATGCCATACTTTAAGTTCATCAGGCAAATACTCTTGGAGATCTCACATTGTTCTTTTTGAGATTTTTTTTGATATTTTAATAGTCATATTGGTAACAGAGACTGTCAAACAAATCAGTGATCATTAAAATCGATTCACCTCTTCGGATTCATAAATGGCGTAACGAACACGACTTTGATTTACATATAAAGATATGTGAAATTTACTTTAAAACATCCCAGCATCATTAAAAATTACTGTTAGATAAAACAAGTACATTTCATATATTCGTCAACTATTTACTATGCAATTCGTGAAAAACCATTTAAGTCATGTAAAATCACAGACGCCTTACGCAGTTTCTGTTGTTTTACAGCTAATTTAGAGCCAAGACAGCAAACTAAAATATTATATAGAATATATTAAATACCTAAGTATATTTGCAACACTGTAACATTTTCGTGAGATACAAAAGAACTGCATTGCGGTTTTCCTTGCCAATATAGACGCAGTGCCTGTCTAGACAGTGCGAAAAATATGTACCAGACGCGTTTATACATCCTTATTCAATCGAATATTATATAAATAATACTACCAAAATTTTCGTCTATGACCTCCAAAGATAATTAAAGAAATGGTTTTCATAGACACCAACGGGTTTAGCAGATTATCATCACTGTAGCACGTGATGGAACCGATATATATAAAATTTATTCCAGAAAAACTGCAAAAGTTAAAATCTAATTTCTTATTTTCCTCAATACGCTAACTTTTCCATGTATTTAGTTCATTCTTGTTCTGATTTATATGTCTTCTACATTTATTTAGTGTACTTGATTGCTATCATCACGAAAGCGCTAACGGAAAAGCTAAATGTAGCGAGCGTAGTTTTAGGAAAACGTGCTTTTTACATGGTCAGCTATTTACAGCGTTTGTTATTACTATGTATTTAAATACATATTCATTTTAATGAAGAATGTTAAAATTTTGATTGTTTGCTATTTCAGAAATACAAATAGACAAAATCCGTTTGCTATCAGAAGTCTATATCTACCGGGGCAAAGTGATTTGTCGTTCTAATTATTTATTACATTTTCAACCCTCAGTTACTGATTTGAAAGTACAACATAAAAAATATAGTAACATCTACGCCATCTACCACGAGTTTTTATAACTCTTTATATAGAAAAAAACGTTTATGACATATAATTAATACCTTTAAATCTTTTATGTGAGCTTACAATAGATAAAGCTATGCGTTTTTCCGCAAAACATTTTTACATACATAGCATCACGCCTCATTCCCATAGGGGTAGGCAGAGACCACGTCCTTCCACTTGCCACGATCCTTNAAACTTACAAGTAATAGAAACAAATGTACAAAAGGCGGTCTTATCGCTAGATAGCGATTTCTTCCAGACAACCTTGCATATCTCCTTCGCTTCTTTCATTTTCATTAAACCTTTCATACTGCCTCATTGGTCTAGTGGTTAGCATGTTCGACTCGGGCCCGGGTCGGGCCAGTTCGAAATCGATATTGAGTTTTCTTTTAAGATTTTCTCAATTATTGCCCGAAGTTGGGAAGTTGGCGGTGTGATCCACCCCCGTGCCTCGGAGAGCACGTTAAGCCGTCGGTTCTTCGCCTAATTTCTCTCCGGTCGTGTCGGATTCCCGTCACATCAGACTATGAGAGTGAAGGAATAAAGAGTGCACTTGTGTACTATGCCTGCCAATCTGCAGTGGAGCGGCGTGATGGGTCTATGCTCTAAAAATCCTCTTTCATGCGAGTGAGGAGGCCTGTGCCCAGCAGTGGGACGTTAATGGGTTGCTACTTACCTTACCTTACCTTAAACCTTTCATACAAGTACGTCGGTTTAGAGTAGTCTTGACCTGGCCCTTATTTAAAATGTCTTGGATTTGGTCCATGAACGTTCGCCTTGGTCTTCCCCTTCCAACTCTCGCATGCACTCTCGACTTAAAAATCCTTTTTGTCAGTCTCCTTTCACTCATCCTCTCTACATGCCCAAACCATGTAAGCAAACCTTTCTCGATTTTAGTCACTACGTCTTCTTTTATACCACAACGTTCTCTTATCACACTATTTCTTACTCTGTCACTCAGTTTTAATCCACACATCCTTCTCAACGCTCTCATCTCTACCACATTAATTTTACTTATGTGATTCTTCTGCCATACCCAACTTTCACTACCGTACATAAGTTTTGGCACCAACAGTCCTGCATGCACTGCTAGTCTGGCCTTTTGAGACACCATCTGGCTATTCATAAAGGCGCGCAAGGCACCAGTTTCCATTTACAACATTTTAAATTAATTAATTAATATTCGAATACAAAAATATATCTATATCTGTATCATTCACGACACGTATAAAATAATTATTTAAATTAAAACAATATTTTATTAACGATTGAAATTTTGTACAAGATATATAAAAAGAGAGTGTGAAAAATATAATTTATCACAGTGTGTAAGCTGCCTTAGTCTGGTAGCTGTCGCTGTCATCGTTCTCCTGTCCACCTCCAGCCGTTGAATTATTGACGTCGGTCTATTTTGGCGAAACTAATTTGAAGACGCGCATGATTTTGAAATAATAAGGTGCTTTTGGCACACTATTGGTTGGAAGAATTTAAAAAATCTCATTTATTTCTCTATTTCAAAGAAATTTAATTCTGGATTTTTTAATTGTTTAATAGAGAGGCAGCTTCCTGTATTAATATGTTATTAAATGGACTGAAATCCTACTGGACGTCATAGATATATTCGTTTATATTCTTCTAAAAAGTTCAAAGCTTTTTCATCTAGATCAATCTTATTACACGTTTTAATCAATAAGTGCCAATGAAAGATAAAAATGAATTGTAAACTTTTGCGTTGAAATGTAAATACGTCTACTAAAACAGTATGAATCTCCCAGTAAATTTAAACCCATTATTTATAAAATCTGAATATATTTTGGCGGCCCCGCTGAGGATTGCATTCTCTTATTTGTCTGAGTCTGGCTTCTACCATGGTTAGTTACCACCACTCTATCAGTAAAGACGTGCCTAAAGCAAATAGTGTAAAAAAGATAAGAATTAAATTACCTCTTATCAGGTTAGTGTGCTTCCATCTTATACCATCACTTACTTCCAGGTTCCATTAGAGTCAAGCGCTAACTTCTCAGCAATATAAAAAAACCTTAGAAATAATTAAAATGTAATCAACCCGACGATAAATACGAAGCGATTACGATGCTCTATCATTTAGAATGGCAAACAATTGGTCGTTTTGTAAAAAAAACTGTGACAAAAAGGAAAGCGTTGTTAAAACGACCGACTAAGTATAACTACTGTAAACATTTTTAAAAGAGTAAGAACATTTCAACTACTAAAACATCTTAATATTAAAACACTTGCGTAAAACGGTGTATGCCACGCCGGTAATTATATGCATGTATGCAGATCCACTGACAGAGCCAGAGTAAATTTTCACAATCTCGGCTTAGTTATTATCCTCTAGGGAAAAGTAAACCTAATTGAAATCCAAAAAAGTTCTTACGACATTTTAATAGAAATCAATTTCGTCATTTTCATTTTGTTTCTTTTCAATACCTTCAATAAATCAGTTTATATGGATTTACACCATCGTATCAACATCTAATAACATAATACACTAACAAGATTTATATAATAATCAAAATAAGCATTTTAATGGTTAATATTTTGCAAAGGAATCCTTAAATCGCAAAATGATATTTTTCATATTTTTTCAAATACCTATGCAATGACACTACCTTACGGTAGAAGATTAAAAAATAATCACCAAATTTCAGAAGGTCCAGTAAAAACCAATTTCTAACATTTTGTCTAAATAAATGTACGTAAATATTTGCGAAATCATAGTTTTCTCGTATTAAGATTTTGAAAATTAAGAAAGCCATGAACGGCTTGAGAAGCCAAAGTTATAAATGTAGCGGGTTTACGAATGATTTGTGTTCCTAAAGCACGGCATGGCATGCCGGATAATGCCACTGGAACATACCTATAGTAAAAAATTATAAATCAACATTGTTTGAAACTTAAAAACCTAACGATAAATCGACACAACTTACATTTATGAAAGGATGTATATTTTAAACGGAAATGCTGTCTGTTGATAAATCTCAAACTCAGTTCGTAACACACAAAAAAGTTTCTATAAAACATTTTTACTACGTTTACGTCGATACGCTCGATAAAGCCGAACACGTAGTTAACAATTGTTATATATTATAAACTTAAAACACTTCTGCGTCTATATTTTAACTCGTGACTACCTTCGTAGACTTACTTTTCAAAGACTGAAATCCTGCTAAATTTTCAGCGTCCGCCTTCTAGCTACAAAGTCTAAAGTAATGTGAAAGCTACTCGCAAAAGTTAGATAAACTGCAAGTTCCAGCAGGAATAACAAAATTTCATCGTATCATAAGATGCATGCAATTTATTCAAGAAAAATTTATTGACAAAGAATTCTTTTTTATGGAAGCTTAGATAGACTAGAGAGCTCCTTGATGGTTCCACGTGAAATACAGATCCAACCAATAAATCAATAGCGCGTTATTAAGCACCACGATTACTTCGTTAAAATGTAATTATTAGGATTCATAATGTTACGAACAAAATATAGATGAATTACTATATAACCCCAAATATCTAAATTTCATGTATTCATTGTCCTTTACGCTTTTAAATTGACGGAACTGTTTACCTCATTCAAAGCCTAGACATACAATGGTAAAAGTCTTAGCAAAGCATCAGTAATAGCATGGTTTTTTTTTATTGCTGATAGATTAGTGACTGTGATCTCACCTGATGGTAAGTGATGATACAGTCTAAGATGGAAGCGCGCTAATCTGTTAAGAGGCGATATACCCCTTACGGTTTCTCCGCTAGCAAAGCGAATACTCGCACCACTGCGCCAGCGAGGCCGTCAAAGCATGCATAGCAAGTAATAGCATGTTGAAGCAGCAACGTGTCTGAATATCTCAGTGTTGTTTTTTCATTGTTTCCAAATTCTTACTTCTTGATATCTACTCTGTTATTTTGAATATTATTTAAAAATTTGTGTAATCCGTAATTGGCCTTGTTTTAAGTATATTAAATATTATATGTAACAATTTGTTAAAACGCTGTTGGATTACCAATAAATAAATAAACTCTAGTATTACTTAAAATGGATATGGTGAATAGGTGAACCGTATAATGTTGTCAATTCGTGTGTGAGTCTTAAGAGTTCTAAAAGATTTAGAGTAAAAGATTTAGTCAAGAATTGAACTTGCCATGCTAAATATAAGCAAGAATTTAGGGTTTGGATGTAATTTTACAAAGAGCACGTGCACAATGCGTCAAGAGGTTATTGTTGACAGAAACATTAAAAAAGCACATTTTTATTTTGAGTGTAAAATAACTAACGACCCACGGATATTCCGCTTTGATGTTATTTTCGTAATGCTAGTTATTTTTACAACTACGCTAAAAAGTTTTAAATTAATACATTCCTGACGCTTAACTAGTTACAACATAAATCGTTTCATCTTGTTTTATCTTAGCTAAGATAATAAATAATCGATTGTGAATAATTTTAATACAAATTGGGAATCGTTTGTTAAATTGCATATCTAATTAGTAGAAAAGACACGATGGATAAAGCAGACAGCAAAAGCTATAGCTAAATATAGTCGAATTATGCTAGAAATCAATTATATAACATAGAAATTGTTATATAATATAAAAATTTAATATTATTGTTAACCCTCCATCTTGCTTATTTTT
Source organism: Elymnias hypermnestra (assembly GCA_015832385.1). NCBI lineage: Eukaryota > Metazoa > Arthropoda > Insecta > Lepidoptera > Nymphalidae > Elymnias > Elymnias hypermnestra. Next base: position 5,473,588 of record JACTOM010000194.1, on the reverse strand, counting down.
CTTAGAAAAGAACAATCCCTTTGCAAACAGTTTAAATCGATATACCAAGTCAATAGAAGTAGCTTTTTACAATAAAGCATTTTCCCTTCTATACTTAGCTCTGCAACCCCACGGTAAATAGGACGAATGCTGTAGTAAACTAATTCTATAATGAGGGCACAGGTTTTATACATATGGATATTATAATAACCTGACAACTTCATGACATGATTTTTAATTATCTATACTGACTGTGCAACAATAAACTAACTTCGGTAGAGAGCTCTGTGGTCAATTGTCAAGTAGGGTACTGGAATAACAGGGGACAAGGACGATGGGAATTGTAATCTAAACAAAATATACTTGTGTTATTGATACGTAAAGAAATATATGCGAGTTATCATCGAAATATGTTTCTTATCTTAAAATTTAGTCGTAAATCTCTAAGTTATGAATTCTTTAGAATATTAGAGAAAATAACCAAACCGGGCACTTGACACACTTACAAAAAAACGTTCAATAATTTACAAGTCTCTGTTTAGCTCTTACTCCAGCGCCCTCGGCTTTTGGCAATTATCTATTCTCACAAAATAAAACTGATAAAGAAAAAAGAATTGGAGCAGCGTTCCTTGTTTACTGGGGTAACTACAAATTGAATGACGAAAAGTCATATCACTCTCGACAAAAGACGAATTCTCATAAATACAATAAAATAAAACGATTTCAGAATCTTCTGTCGTCCGTTCCATAATAATATCAAAAATAGACTACCATATCTGTAATAAAGTTTTATACACGAGTCCATAATAAGATACTACAGGTTCTAGTGCGTTACATTCTACAGCGTGCCAGAGATCAAGTATAGGCGTCCGCTTAAAGCTAGATTAACTACGTAATACTTCTCCAATGGAGTAAGCACCTGCAACTATTACTAATCGGGACAAATTGGGAAGATATTTTTATCGTTTTTAATTTTTGTCCGACAAAGATATTACATTTTTTTCACATTATTATTTATTTCACGATTTATCATTACGTAGAATACAAAATCTCCCGAAATTGGCTGGTTTAATAGGCTGTGTCAATTAAGTATATTGTAAACCGCTGCATTTCTAAATAATATACCAATTTCCGTCATGTATCAAAAAAGTGTAGATATATTATCATATACATAAAACTTGAAAAAAGAACACGCTAATAATCGTTTCCTCCTCTAAGGATCTCCTTTAGAATTGTAAGAGTATTAGAATTCTAGAATTGTAACATTCAATGTTACAACCGAGACATGTCCTGAACATATAGTGGTTTTAACAACCCTACTCCATCGACCCTGCAAGCAATCATTAAATCAATTATCCAACGAACTAGAAACGCAGTAACATTGGCAACAGTAAACAAACAGTGTTTTCATAACCTGTAAGGTTACAATGATTACATTGCTCAGTTTACACATTACGTCAAAAATGAGTTGGCATAACGGCCTTGCGGTATTCGGCTGCGAGATGTTAAAAAAAAAATATGTAAAAAAAAAACGCTAAACGCGTTCGCGCGTCCGTTGTCATGTCATTCCCACACAATGACTCATAGAGAGCCGACTTCTCTGTTGTTTCAGGTTTATCGGCTTATCATGTTGATAGCTGTCTATTATATTAAACTCTTTGTAGTGTCGTTTGTAAAATGTTAAATTTTACATTGAATAAATAGTTCCCATATTATCATGAAAATATTAATTTCACGTAATTGGGTCCAAGTAATCTTAAACTGTTTAATACTATTTTATTTTATTTAGAGGAATACAAAGTAATGTTAAGCTCTTAAGAACTTTATTAGACGTGGCGACTATATCAGCTGTGTAAAAGACTTCTTCATGAATGGAGTGAAAAAATTCTGGGTGATCAATGTATTGATTCTTTCAAGTACTTTTTCACAAAATCTGATTTCAAAATACAAATTTTCTCCTCGTTCTTTCTTTTCGAATGAATATGAGCACGCATCCAATTTTTTTTATTTTTTTCAATAACAAGTTTATGAAGTATCTTTTCCATACGATGCTTTGATTACTGAAGTAATTTTTACTATGCCTACAACCTTCTCCAGATTGTAAACAACCATTTGACTTTTTTTCTATGGCATGAAAGTTTAACGTATCAATTAAAAATAAACAAATATTTATTTTCAAGATATTACATGACAAAATAAGAAACGAACAACTAAGTGCGCACAGATGATGTCATTGAAATCTGCGATAGTGTCGAAGCTAATACTCAATATATCAGCTTCGTTATAATGAGAAATGTGTGCCATGTTGCGAACAAAATTGTGCCCTTTTAAGTGAATAGTATAGTGTAAATTATATTTATTGTAACTTTTGTCTCATTTTAACCGTTTGGTTTTTTTTTATAACAATGTTGTAGGATGCTTTACATCCTACAACGAAAGCATCCCACAACGTTGCTTGCAATGCTTAGATGGTTTGGGCACATAGAGAGAGTCAATGAAAGGAGACTGATAAAAAGGATTTCTGAGTCAAGAATGAATGGGAAAATTGGAAGCTGAAGACCAAGGCGAACTTTCCTGGACCACATCCAGGACATTTTAAATAAGTGCCAGGTTAAGAGTACTCTAAACCGACGAACTTGTATGAAAGGGTTAATGAGAATGAAAGAAGCTTATATATACGCGAATTTATACCCTACATAATATTAATACATAATATAAATTTAATGTGTTTTGTAACGTTGGTATCAAGGAATTTTTACTCTCCGTTAACACGTAGATTTGTTTTGTTTCGGTAATGATTTCTCAAAATGCTAAGTCTACCGGATGTATTCGGGTTAACGTTATTGTCGAATACGACAACTATTTATTATATGACATTCATGTGATTGGTTTAAATATTAACCATAAGTAAGATACGTATCTGTATAATATAATACAAGAAAGTACCGGAACCGGCATATGATGTAGTTAAACATATTCATGAGGTAAAACAGTACATTCATTTTAGAAAATGATACAAAATATTTTCTTTTTTTTTACATTCGCTGTTATCAAATAAATTATTTTTAACACAAAAGGTATCAATAGTAAAATACTTTTGATACCAGAGAATTATTACCGAGGATATTTGAAATATTAAAAAAATACACTGAGTATTATTATTATTAAACTTAGTTTTATTTCTTACGTACGACATTCTCAAATCTCTCTTACTTATGTTTTAAAACTAAGTATTCCTTCTTAGGGCTTTCACTAATGGCCTCTAAATACAAATTATTTTAATTAGAAGGTATCAATTAATTTCAAACTTTGACAAGGCATGAGAAGAATCTTGCGCCGCAGGTTTTTTAGATTGAATAAACAACCGCAGTTTTAAATTCCGCCGAGATGATCAACGTCAAAGGAATCTTAACGGTTATGGCGTCCTGCAGGATAAGAAATGGCGTAATTCTATAGGAACATTACAATCACTAACTTCATTTATTTATATGATCAATCGTTTTATTGTTAAACAAATGATAATGAAAATGGCGAGTCAAACCTATTTATATATCTCCGAAAAATTTTTCAATTCCTTTCAAGTTTTACGGAAATCATATATAATTATCATATTTCGAAATAAAAAGTAGAGGTAAGAATTTAATATTTATAATCGTAACATTTTTTAAATAATCATGCTTTACTATCTTATTATATTAGTTTATTCTTCGTAGGAAATAAAGCCATCTTGTCTATTACAATTTTTCTTCTAATTCTGAAAAACAAAACTGGCATAGGGCATTCTTAGATAAGGCAAGCATAAACAAAACAATAAGCCCAAGAGATGACGGAGTCGTAGTTGAATAATGAAATATTGTAACAGAAACTTCGATACCGTGTGATTTTCCGTGATTATTGAGTACGGAATAAATTTCTGAGTGATATATACAACATATTTTTTGCAATTACAAAACCAATGGCTATATTTGAAGTATTTAATAAAGGCAATAATTCTTACTTCCAAATAATTTCGAATTTATTTGACAGTTGATATTAAAAATTATAACGAAACTGTCGTTTGAACTATAGGCATATTTTTATAACCGTGCCTCCCAATTTTTACTATTGTCGCTCTTTCTACATTGTTTTTTTTTATATATATTAACATGAATTTATGAATCTAAATTAATGTAACGAAATGTACTAAAAAATAATATCATGTTGTATCTTGTTCAGGGCTGTCTTTTTAGATTAAATCATGTACATTTGAATTGCTATACATATTTCGGGAACTTCTTTCTATAATGAGTATATATAATCTCTCATTTTTATATACACTTATAAATGTTTTAATAGAATATATACATACTTACATACATGTTAAATTTACTTTCTCAGCATTTTAGCAGTATACGACCGCAGTTTTTTCTGTTTGATATATTGCTTAAAGCTAATAAGCCACCTTTGCAAGTATTATTACTTTTAGCTTTTGTGTAGTTCAATAGATTATGTTTTGTTATTTTCTAACTATTAGTTAACTACGCAAATGTTCCTAAAGCAATTTCACGGCTGTATGAAGACGTTGACAGGTTTAAAACAGTTTGTGGTTATCAGACGCTTCCACGTAATCCGTCTCATGAATATGCATTGTTCGGCAGACATAGTTACTAATTTAAGAAAGTAATATGCGAGCCCTACATATTTTCCTCCAAGACTAATACCGTTGACCAATATTAAGAATTTGTGGGTCATCGATTTATTTTCCCCTTTCACGTGCTTTCTCATCATGTGAAACTGTTAAACATGTATAATGCTGTAATCGCATTATTTACAAGTTACCTTTATATAAGTAAAAATATTATTTTCCAATCACTCTTTCTCACATAATTGTTGGGTAACTTCAGCAGTTTCCGCAAAGCAAGAAAACAATTGAAAAATATTTAAAAATTATTTAAAAAACATTTACTACAACCCTCTGCTAACAATATTGTTTCACTACAAATGACAATCTACTACAAAGGTTTTTTACCCAGAAAGCAATCGTAAATGACTCTTATTTTTTTTCTTTTGTACAATCCCAACTAAAATATTTACATATATAGAACCTTATACAAATAGAACCTTACCGTTGTTAATACGAACGTGATGATTAAAATCGACGTTTCATTTTAGATAATACACACATGTAATAAGAAGGTTGTCATCAAACTCGTGCAATGATAGTAAAAAACTATCAGGAGTACGTCTACGTCTGCAAGATCGGATGGGTCTGTACTCAACAGAAAAAGGGTACTTATTAGGTTACAGTTCTGTTTAGGATTTGACCGCCGGGGTAAGTTATCTAAAAAATATTCGAATGCGTATGTAAGCTACTGACAGCTTCTTATAGCCATTAGCCACAGGCGTCCTTACAAATAAGAGAGGGTTTGGAGCTTAGACACATCACTCTGTTCCATTGAGGATTGGCATCCCAAAATTCTCTACGTTTCTCTACGATTATTGTTTCCGACGAAATGCGTAATGAGGAGTATAAAACATCTACTAAAACGAACATAACTTTTCACAGACAGAAATTTGAAACATTTGCCGAAGTTTCGATTGCGCGATTCTATGAGTAAAAAATCAATACTCTAATAGCCACTAACTATCACATCAAAACTTATTGACATGAGAAAAATAAAGAGTGTTTACTCTCTCTATTGCTTCAGTAAAATGAGACTAAGGTTACTTTAATATACATACGCTTGAAGAAAATTATTAACAATCTAAAAATAATTAACAACAACCAAAATGTGCGAATACAGAAATGAGAATTTTGTATATACAACAGAAACTTGCAAATCATTACCATAAAATTTTACTAAACATATCAATGAAATTATGCCGAACTTGCAAGCATATGCATATTACTTACTGTTAAGCTTTTTAACATATAAACAAGGGACTGAAATGTGTCATTTTATTCTCCTTCCTAAGTTAATAAATAAAAAAGAAGTAATTGCTAATGTTCTTTGTCTCATAAGAAGATAGTCGAAAATTTTAAAGGAATTATAAATCTAGAATACTATGTTACATGTAATGGCATGTTATTTGTGAGGTAACACACAAATAATAGCAGTGCATGTAGAGTGAATCATTTTAATAGGGGAGTAGACATGAATCTCGATCCAGCGATGACTGCATTGCTTTAATTATAATCTCGCTATTCATTACGTTCATTGAAGATAGCTGGAGTATTTTAACCGCCAGTTTTCTACTTTTAAATTTTAACTTAATTCATATTACACTTTGTTACATTATGAATAATTTTAAATTGTTCTTTTTACATATGACCACACCATAACGACATTTTGATTATAGAAGTACTGTCAGTTTTTGCTTAAACAAAAATATTAACCAACGATTGTGATATTGATATGTGATCGTAATTACACCTTCATTATTTATTTATTATTATTATTATTTCCTAAAGAATAGTAACATTAACTTGCATATCGGTTTGTAAAGACAGGGCAGAGAGACCGAGAATTTATTACAGAAAACAGGTGTACACAAATAAATTTAAATTAAAAAAAGCTAAACGACACGTCAAAAGACAATTAAGAATTTTAAATTTTGATTATGTAAATTCGTCTTTACACATTGTGAATATGAATCATGTCATTAAAATAAAAAGATCATACATCGTTATAAAGGTTTAAGCAGTTGCAGGAAATGTTCAATTACTTGAGAGTAAAGACCCGAATTTATTAAATTGGTGCAGACGTAACAGTCCTACATACAATTGTTATTCATTGAATGTATACTTATTAATTTCTACTTTACAAATATAGTTATACGTTACAACTATATATATATGGCTATAAAATATTTTACTTAGACGAATTTCTACCATTCATACATTATACTTACGACATCACGTATATAGACTAAATTAATAGTTTTGCAGTTTTTTTGCGTTAAATTTTTTTTAAGTTTTTAGATAATTTAATAATCATGATATAGATATAAATAACGCTTACAATGTTGATACTTGTTTTGTTTTTTCTTTATTTTTCTAAACAATTTAATTTATAAACATATATTCATTGACATACGAGGATAAAAAAAAAATTATTCTTTTCATTTTCTAATATTAAAACAGAACAAAAACTACATATTTACCGCATAAAATCAAATTTTCTCTTATAAACAAATCGTATACTACCAAACGATTGTTTGTGCTCAACTGAAAAGTTAGATTGTTGCACTAGGACTTATATCAGAACTGTTCTATTTCAAGTTTTATACAATAAAGAATAAAAGCTTCAATTACTTATGAAAAACGAGATACAGAGAATGTGCAAAGAATATCTCTTAATTTCGCTCATATTACATAAGCAAATTTTTGCAGCATATATTCATTTGGTGCTAGTAAACTAATCTTCACGGAAATGCCCACAACAATTGCACAATATTATATTTAGAGAAAATATTTCAGAACAGGTAAAAAAAATACATGCTTGAATAGATCATACGTATATATTAAAACCTGAATAGAAATTACGCTTATTAATCGAAACGATAATTATACACTAACAAATAAATCTCATTCGAGTGGATCAATAAAGCTTATAAATTTTACTTTTGCTTATTAATCTCTTCACTGTCCTTGTCATTAAGGTTGTAGTGAAGATTATATTATTATAATAAATAGATTGCATATTTTCTCTTTATCATGTAACCTATATCACTGTTATTGAACGTGTTTTACATGGCGTCGGGCTGTCTGCGAATAATCGGAGCCATTTTATAATTATCGCCATTAACACACACCGCTGTGCGTCATGTAGACAATGGTGTAATGACTCTGAAAAAAAAACGAATCAACTGACGCGACGCTTTGGCATAAACACGAACAAGAAGTCGTTAGGAATTTAGGGATTCATTAATTCATAAATAACGCATCGCTGCTTTGCGAGAATATAATTCAAAAAGCTAATTTTAAAGAAGAGTCATTTAAAAATTAAACAGAATGTTTACATTAACCAAGAACCTAATGTGACGATTTATGTTTACAGCGTCATTTTTGACGATATAAGTACCAGTGTTAAACAGTAGCAGATTCTAGATCAAAGATTGGTGTGAATCTACAAATTTGGCCACAAGTTATATTCACCACAAATAATAGTCTGAATTTTCCTTTTTCTATGAAGTCTTTTTTCGTTGCATTCTTCCTTGTATATGTATATTTGAGCAATCTTACTTTCTTACTAAACCCTAAATATATATTTTCACATCCTTTGATATACGCTTAATATAAAAGTAATTTTATAATAATTTATATGGTGCTCATATCCTACTCCAAGGTCCAATCGGCCACTAATAGCCATACGAAAATTCATCGGAATTGGTGCCACGGTTAAAAGGTTAAACCCTATCAAAGAGATAGATTACAAAATATTATGAATAGTTTTTTATTTGAACTAATTAAATTTCATAACGTAATAATTTTTTAAAAGATATTAGCTTTATTCATTTTAATTCACTTTTAAAGATGTTACACGAATTTAATTTTTTTTTGTCATATAATGATTATAATAAGAAGCACCAAGACATGCGCATCGTACCATTAGTTGTATATTTCGCAAAGATACAATATAATGTAGTAAAGTAGCAATTTGTAGGCAATTAGGTAATTAAACCTTTGTTAAAAATAACGATAGTGCAATAACTAAATGTATCTTACAAAAGACGTGAGAAGGTGATATCTATGATTCAAAAGTTTCTGCCTTATTTAGATTCCCTGCTAGTATTTTGTCGTCATCTTTTCGCCGATACGCATTTGTATGCACCACATATATATCTGATAAATAGCGACACGTTAGGTTGTCGATAGTTATTTACTTTCTCTAGCATATATTTACATGTACCACTTCCAATATTGAGAATCAAGTATAAAATAGTGAAGGGTTCTTATTCGAACAAACGGCAGCAGACATTTTTTCCTTAACGATCTATGTATTATATTTCGACTTTTCTGGTGAGCTCATTAAAATATACAACCTCGTAACACAAAGAAGTGAAAAGCAAAGCTGTATATAAAACTTTCAATGACAAATAACTTAAAGCTCTATGGCATCAAAATCAAACGGTTATACCAAAATATATTTAGGAGATAATATTCAAATGTTATTATATGTGCATAGTATGTTATTTTTTTATAGCAAACGAACATGCGGTTCACCTGATGTTAAATGATTACCGCCGCCCATGGACACCTCCAGCACGAAAGAAAACACCGATGTGTTGCCGACCTAATAGAAAGGAGTTTATTCGCCTCTTATAGGTCCCTAAGTCAGCGATACCACTTAGTCTCATGAAATTATTAGGTAACAAGCTAACATCAGAAATTAAAAGTTCTTTTCTTAGTGTGTTTTTAAACATCGTGTTTTTTATTTATTTATTTGTAATTCTAAAAAAGCGATGACTCCCATTTAACAGAGTTGTTAAATGGCGTGATATAAGCATCACAATTTCAGAATGCAAGTAGACTTATACGGTGCACCCATCGAAGATTGTAAACGAGTAAGTTTTGTTTATCCTAGGGTCAAACCCAACACGTCTTCTAACGAGCATAATAACTAGCACCGTTACTTCAGCGACGCATTAACTCAATTTACGTGCTCGCAGACGTAACAGCGCTCACACATTATACAATAACAAGTGACGCGTGACAAACAGGCCACGACGTTTCATTTCGAACGAGATATTACCTTGGTTCATATGCAAACTCGTAAATATACAAGTACAATATTTATGTTATTAGCACAGTAAGTATGACAGACAGCGTTTTCCGTTGCTTTAATTAGTTTATTTTTCATACACTAGCCATTATCAAGTGTAGACCACACTTGATAATGACTAGTGCTTTACAATTTGGCCGTTAAAGCCGGCCATAAAGTATAACCAGGTTAATTAGATCAGAAGCCAACTAATTAATCCAAATTAACCGGTTAACTGATTAACCGGCTTGAACAATTATTAAAATTTCCTGAAAAACTTTTATAAAATATACTATATTTTTTTGTAATTCTGATTAATTTATTGTAATTAAATTTCATATAATAATTGATTAACTAAATTATATTCATCTTATTTTATGAACAATTTTTTTATAATTTGAAATGATTTACACCAGGATGATTCTAAAAATTATTTTACATTGAAAATATATCCAATTTTTATTATTTTGTAACCGCTTAAAAATTTAACCGGTTAGCTAATTAATTAATTTAACCGGTTAATTTAGATGGATTAGTTTTATTCTGAAATAATTAACCTGTTTAAACTTTTGGAACGGTCAAATTGTACAGCACTAAGACTGACTTAACGCGACGGAAAATAATAAGCCAATCTTAGGTGGAAAGTAATTCTGTCCTAAATCATATTACAACTCAAAATTAATTTAGAACTTGAAAGTAATTGGTGTGTGCCTCACACTTCTCGCCTTCTTGCTTGAAATTTTACGGAAAAGTGAATATAGCAGCAAAAACCCAAAGCAAATATTATGTAGTCCATATATTTGTAGTACCAAATATATTACAAAAACGTTATTTTAATAGATTCACTCTCAAATTATAATTAAACGTGTTCTAGAGCTAGTACTTATCACATTCGACCATGCCTAACAATCTAGAAAAATTAATATACAGGTCGTACGTTCATTAGCTAGAAACTAGTATCACGCGCAACTAGACGGAAATTAAGCCTTCAATGCTACATTTCTACGAAACCTGACGTCCTTGACTTAATAACTGAATTGCAATTCTAAAGTATATATGGCTTATCAGTTTTGTAACACATGAAGAGGTGACTAGCAGATTAAGTAACCTAATGTCGATCATTCGTCTCCCTTAACGTAACGACTGATAATTAAAAAAGTACTGAAAAATCTAAAATTATTAATCACTTCTCTCAAAAGCTCAAGCATTATATATGTTTGCACAAGTTGTTTTAAACTTTAACTAGACGTCAAATGGTCATGTCATGTTTTTGTAAAGTTCCAGAATTTTTTTTTATATTATTATTATTTATAATAGGCGACGCAGCTTTCGCTGATGCGCCTATATCAATTTTAGTGTATTCAATTGTGCTTTTTGCTGATTCTTGAGTCTATTCTTGAACTGAATATGATAAATAGTAAATACAATCAATTGATTAAAATATTACTTTGTAATTATGGTGATACTAAAATTTGCATTGTACACACTACTTGCATTCTGTAACAATGCTATAAAGCACATAATTATCCACCATGCGATCCACTGTCTCTAGACCTTATGGCTTAAGTGTGTATTTAATAAATCAATACTTTTTTTACTTCTATACAAATTTTTCGGTATTATGTAACTAAAATACAAGAGAAAAATTTAAAAATTAGCTTCACGAATCGTTCGCCATGTGTGAAACCTTATAGATTATGCAAATTTACCTTAGGTTCAAGTTTTGATCGAAAAGGGCTTCTTTAAAAAATGTCTGGTTTAAATTACGCTATCTCAAATTCCAGGTAAATAATAATAAGTGATTTATTACCAGTTTTATATTTATCCTCCTCTTAAGTTCCTCCGCTTAAGAACCTAGTAACATTAACATGACGTAAAAAAGGCAAGAAAGTATTACAAAAGGGTGAAAGTAATCGTTAAAGAAGCTGCAAGAAAGAAAAAAGATGAATACAGCGATAGGAGACTTTCTGATGATTTTCAGTCACACAAAAGTTTTTCTGGAAATCAATACAAATTGCCCGAGGGAGATTTACTACCTCGGGGCTTTGTAAAATCCGAAGTTTAGATGGAAGTTTAATAAAAGGAAAAGAATGGATATTGAAGAGATGGAAGGATCATTTTGAAAGTTTGTTTGAAAGAAATGAGGCAGAGGTAAAAATGGCTTCTACGGATAGCAATGAATGTAAGACAAGTGATAGCGATATTAGTATGGATGAGATTTTAAAAGCGATAAAAGGTATGAGATCAGGTAAGACTGCTGGGTATGACAAAGTGTCAGTCGAGATGCTGAATGTTGGCCGCGGTATTGTGGCAGCTCTGCTGTACTGCTTTTTCAATATATGCTGGGAGAAAGGTCAAGTCCCAAGAGATTGGAGCAAGGCCGTAATTGTCCCTCTATATAAAGGAAAAGGGTCACAGCAGGAGTGCAAAAATTACCGCGGTATCAGCCTTCTTAGTGTCGTCGGCAAATTGTATGCAAAGATATTAATTGAAAGGGTGATTAATGAAACTGATGGGAAAATATGGGACGTGCAAGCGGGATTTAGAAGAGGAATGGGATGTACGGATCAGGTCTTTTCTTTACGGTGCATAACTGAAAAATGTTTGGCTAAACACCAAAAAGTTTATTGCGCGTTCGTAGATTTAGAAAAGGCCTATGATCGAGTGGTGAGGAATGAGCTGTGGTCAACGTTATCTACGTATGGGGTGAGCGGTTGTCTGATCCAAGCATTGAAGTCTCTCTATGAGGGTTCTAGTGCCTGTGTCAGAATAAACGGAGCGTACACGGAGTGGTTTCCTGTCGAAAGAGGTGTTCGACAGGGATGTGTTGCGTCACCATGGCTGTTCAACCTATTCATGGATAAATGTTTGACAGATTTAAAAGAAAGTATGTATGGGTTAAGAATGAATGAATTACTCATCAAATGTTTACTCTACGCTGATGATCAAGTAATACTTGCGTCATCCGCTAATGAGCTACAGGAAATGCTAAATATTATGAATGAAGCTTTGAAAGGGAAAGAAATGAAAGTGAATGTAAACAAAACGAAAGTCATGCTTTTTGAACGAGATGAATCTATGATGAATCTATGTGAACAAGTGGAAGAGGTGAAAGAATTAGTATACTTAGGATCTAAATTTACAAAAGATGAAACATGTGAGAGTTATATTGAAAGGAGAGTAAGTGCAGGGAATATGGTAAATGGTGCTCTGCACGCCTTTATGAATAGCCAGACGGTGTCTCAAAGGGCTAGACTGGCTGTGCATGCTGGAGTGTTAGTGCCAACACTAATGTATGATAGTGAAAGTTGGTTATGGCAGAAGAATCACAAAAGTAAAATAAATGCGGTAGAGATGAGAGCGTTGAGAAGTATGTGTGGATTAAAACTGAATGACAGAGTAAGAAATAGTGTGATAAGAGAACGTTGTGGTATAAAAGAAAACGTAGTGACGAAAATTGAGAAAGGTATACTTAGATTGTTTGGGCATGCGGAGAGAATGAATGAAAGGAGACTGACAAAAAGGGTTTCTGAGTCAAGAGTGAATGCGAAAGTTGGAAGGGGAAGACCAAGGCGAACGTTCCTGGACCAAATCCAGGACATTTTAAATAACGGCCAGGTCAAGAGTATACCTACTTTATGAGCTACTCTAAAGTTGTACCCTTTACAATGACTTTGACATACATTGATTTTCTACTTCAAGCCACGTTTACGTTTACAAAAATATAGATTAAAATATTATAACAATTTTTTCTTGTGAGTTGTGATCAAAAAAGTTGAATTCATCAATGAATTTTAATTCCCTATATTTACATCTACATAAACCATTAATGTATATAATTACAATAATTTTTATAGATATAAATTGACGTAATTTTTATTGTTTACAAAATGGTAGAATTGTGCTTAGATTTTCGATCTATTTTTAATAAATATTATTTTCAGTGATCCTGAATGGAGCTGAACTATGCTCTATCTTAATTAATTTAAACAAATTTACATAAAGTGTTTCCTAATGGTTGAATGTTAACACACCGTAATAACTTACGGTACCAAATATTTCTAAATTCGCGGTATGTAAAAAACATACCTAGCGATGTCAAATATCAACGTGCTTACAAACGGCAGCACTAAATGAACAAGGTTGCATAGATACATTTTAGATACAACTAAATCCGTTACGAATTACATTAAAAGTAACCACAATTGGATATGCTTGTACGAATCTTTTGAGGGTGCTTGAAAAGTTTTAATACCTGTGAATATTTTTATTTCCTTCTGATGCTCCTTTATATATAGTAAAAATTGAATAAGGAATGACATATAGATCGAACATTATTATTACATTAACAAAAGTATAGTATAAGAAATTTGTTACCTTAGCGATGAGTTTCAGTACCGAGAAAGACAAATTTATGTTCATTGTTGTTAGTCTTTTAAAAAAATATATAAATAAACATTAAAACCGGCAACCATTAAGCTAATAGTACACTTTTTATATTATTTTCGAGAATTTTATGACATTCAGCGGATGTTAGAACTTCTAAAACTGATTGCAACATGTTTTACTTAATATCCATGTCATATTTAATACGACATATACAATTATTGATCCGGTCATCAGGTGAGCTGGTGTATTAGTAAAAAGTGAGATAATTAATAAAAATGAGGGAAATGCTAAGATTACTATTAAGAAAGATTTTTCTTTTAGATAAATTGGTTTTAAGTAGTCTAACATACGTTGTGGAATGCGTTCTTTAATCTTATGAAACCATAGCTATTACGTAAGATTACATTTAAATAATTTCAGCCTCATTATTTCAATGAGATTGTGTAGTCTACTTATGCTCAATACTAATAATTAATAATTTGTTTGTTCACAAATCAGACTGCTGAGTTTTAAAGCGTAAACTTTGAAGGGAAGTTAAGGATTTCTCTCTAGTAGCGTAGTAGATATATGTATACAAATGCGATTGATATTTTATATACAAAGTATATATAAATGTACTTTTTTCAAGTACAGTATATGACTTTCAATTGAAAATAAAACTATACTCATTTGAAAATCTTCATTGAAAATAATAGTGATCCTAACAATTTTTTGTTAGCTGTTCGAGTTCAATCGTTACTACTATTTTTGAACTTGAATTTATTCGTCAAATACATGTACAAAATATTGAGTTATATAATAATTTAACACCTGCAATAGACACAGTAAATTAATCTGACCTTAAAAACTGTTAAAATTTGCGTCAATGCAAAATTTTATTGTTACAATAGGGAAGCCGAATGTTACTTAATTGAACCGTTAACTATTTATTATCAAAACGTATAAATAAAAAATAGTGTCTGCCTTCTAACTCAAAGTCCCAAAGTCCCGGCCCTACAGTCGGGGTGAGTAAAGTAATTTTCCAGGGAATAAACTATACCTACTAACAGTAATTTATAAAAAAACGTTTTGTTTTATATTTAAAGTTCTATGCATTTACGCCACATTTATGCTAATTACTAATTTTATAACATATTTTGTTTTTCTCTTACATCCTCTTAACGGAGCAATATTTTTAGATTATTGACTGCTATCTATTTGCTTCCATTAAACTTTTTAATATTTTTTTTTGGAAACGCTAATTCTTTTTTTATGATATGTTTTGCATGTTAGACGAACTGCAAAACGTTTTCGTTTTCACCAACGCCCGAGTTAATCAACCTCTCTTAAATTTTATAGGTCTCCTAAGTTCTAATTTGAGGGGGTCGGGGAATTATTTCTATATCTAAGGGGTCCCCTAACTTGATGATTACTTTAGGAAATATTTGTGAAATCGGGCATTAGTCTGGTAAAATATTAAATTGTACATACAGTGTACCAAGTGTCTCGCTAAGGTTAAAACACGATTATTTGGAATAGAATGATCTGTCACATATAAAAAGAAGAAAAAGGACATTGATCACTTAAATTAGTATTCAGTAATAAATTGTTCAAATGATAAATGTGGCTTGCGTAAGATCAGTACGAGACCGGTTCGGCACGAGCATAGAAATATTCCACTGGATTCTAGTTCTTATTAATTCGTAAGTAAGGGTCAAGGATATGTTGTGGTATTATATACCGTTTGGGAGATATATAGGCATACAAACACATATATGTATACATGTACAATGTGCAATATAATTCTATTGAAGTAACGAAGAAATACCTTTAACATTAATTCTATTATTTTTGTATTATATTATAATTGTTTTGTAGATCGAAATTGGGGTTGTACTATTCCTTACATTTAGAAATTCAAGATACTCTATACACCACCATGCGGAACTATGTTAAAATAAAACAAATTAACACGCAAGATGTCGTGATGAAGCGCTTTGCAAACTTCGGAAATAGCGAGTTCTAACTTCAGTTAAAATATATTTTACCAAGATAGTGACACTATATTTCAACACGAATATGTAAATATAAAAATATTTGAGTAAACATTTAAAACAAGTTTTCAATTTTATTAATATTGTGTATTAATTAACTGTTTCTGGCGATTAAATATGCGTTGTTACAGATTTCTTGGTAATATAGGGAAATTATTTATCTCATCGAATTGTCATACTAAACCATTGTTCAATTTAGCTGAATTCGTACAAATGTGCCATCAAAATCATTGTAACGATTTAGAAGACAGTCACATAAACACCTATAGAAGAATTACCTACATAAATAAAAACAAACATTTTCGATACCAAATAATGAATTTGTAATATGCATTAGTATAAAAAGCTTATATTATCTAGTTGCCACGTTAAAACTATAATAATTGACCCTGAGGTGCCTGGACAGTTTTTAGTCATCGCCCGGAACAATTATAAATTGGGACTGATATATTTAATAATTTTCATATACATTGGATACTAGCCAAGGGCAACCATATTAACGTTTTTCCACATTCCGTCACCGCTAAATCAAGTACGTCGCGAACGCTATGATACCAGAACATACATATGTGGTGCGTCCTTTAATTTACCTGTAGTAATAAACCTATTTTTTTTTATATAATACGTATTGGTATATGTTTTAAGTACATATTATTGTAAAAAGTGTTAGATAAGATTTCAAAAAACTGAAGTCAATGACACTAAATAAATTTATTTTACGCAAAATTGTAGAACGCGATTTATTGAAAGCTCACGTAAAGGTTTACGAATCAAAGAAGTTCGTGCTAGATAATGCATCAATTACCTTTTTTATGTGACTTGTTTCAATTGAAAAAACACAGGAAAATGTTTTAGTATCAAAAAGACGCCTGTGAAAGCGAAAATAGTTTATAGAACATTTAACATATTATATTGGAAAATAACATTTGCGATATCCCAATTCATATTAATAATAATAGTATATTTCGTTGGTGACTTGATGTTGCCTTTTATTTAAATCAATATGTCATGGTGTGACTACCATTCCTATACGCTGCCGCCTGCGTAAACGAAATCAGTTCACACGATAAATTGATGTGTTTTCAAGGCTCCGACTTCAGAGACTGCTTCTGCATTAAATTTTACAGCTCCATTGTAATTGCCTTTAATTCGATCTGCGTTGTTCGCTTCCGTTTTGGCGCAATGATCAAACAGTGTTTGTTTTCTTTGTTAGTGCAAAACAGAATTTGCCTTCAAACACTGCAACGATGTCATTAGGTAAGCTAACTATCATCCTATTAACATCCCACTACAGGGCACAGGTTTCCTTTCTTAAAGGGGAAAGGGTTTTAGAGCTGTGTGTTGACCCATCACTGTGCTCCTCTGTGGGTTGGTAGACCACACATAAGCCAAATGTTTGTTAATTAAATTTCATTATCATAGAGTAACGTAATGGTGCCTGCCCAATACATGAACCCACAATATAATTAAAGACAATTCTTGTGTCGCACCACTAAGTTATCATCACCTTACATTAATAGTTGACTATTCTGGTATCATACAGTTTTTGAATCTATAAGCCAAAATTGGCTGTAAGAGACAGAGTTCTCTTATACATTTCTATTGTCACCTAGATGTTTGCTACCATTGCTTCAGAGAGTATTACACTGCTAAAAACATTTAAAATTAACTGGTTTATTTCCCTTGAAAACAGGAAATTAACACCACACTCCAATTCATATAATTCTTGAAGACATCTAACAATACTAGATAGAAACTGTACCCAGCACTCCAATAGACATTGGCATAAATTTACTAGCTTCTCTCCAAAGATTTTCACAAATCACAAACATTATGCTGATCAAAAAATCAATCATGTAACTGCATTTTTCTATTCAAATACTTTTCTTCATCTATGATAAAATGTACTCATTGCTAAGAAAAAGAAAATTACTTTTATACCCAAAGATTTTTAAAGTTTTTGGAACTCCAAAACATTAATGCAAAAGTAGCTCAAGCTTCTGCAGTTACTGACAAAACACAGAAGAGGTATTTCATCACTTGTCTCTACTCCAATATGCACCAGTGAATTTCTGACACCAGCTTGCATATCTTTTGTCAAAAAAAGGTTTAGTTTTAATTCATTATTGACATTACTATGACTCAAAAGGTATAGGTTTTTGGCATAATCACTTTTGGATTATGCATACGGGCGTAAACTTATTGTAAATAGTTACCCCTATCACCTCCCAACAAGAATACAGCAAATTACTAATAACCCTGTATAACTAAAAAAATGTTTAACCTTATGCATATAACTTTAATTACAATTCATATTGTCATCTAGAGTGTCACCAGTTACAGTAATATCAGTTTTGTATTAATTAGAGATAAGCAATCATTTACATATAATTTTAAACATCCAGATTGTGAGAGTGTGGTCAATAATTAACTAAATAACTTCTACAACGAATCACTAAATAATTCTTTTGTTGTACAATAATAAATTTAAAGTATCAAAGATAAATATGACATTACTCACTCGATAACAGTGATATTAACATTCTATTTTTAATTTTCAATTGTTACTTCAGAATAGCCTTAAAAAATATCATTGAATGGAACTAACAGAGTTGTTAAATAACATTAAGTTAGTTATTTGCTTATTTCTGATAACAAATTTATTATGGTGAGATAGTATTCCTTATTGACAGACATATCACAATCGAATTTTACTAAGCAGCTAGACATCAAAACTTTATGTCAACCAAGTCACACAGTGACCTAATCTACATCATTAGATAAAAAGAAACATGAATTTCACAATGTCTGTACTGTCAGGAACTGTATGGGTAATCTAACAGTGAACCATAGTGAAAAAAATGTAAATAGGAGTTTATTGAAATATGATGTCACCGCGATCTGAAATGCCGACCTACGCGTCTTCGGTAATTCTTAATCTTAAGGGGTCGGGGTATAATTGCATCTCGGTGACCCTCGACCTCGCAAGCGCTCTATGAATCTAACATTTCGTAATAGATTGCCACCAAAACAATATAGTCGACACACTTTCCTTACTCGAGAGAATGACACAACTAACTTATTATAATAGTTCTTACCCGCTCGCACTCGCTACAAAAACAGAAAAACGTGCGAGACATAATGACCTGTCAAAACTTTGAAAAATATTTACACGCATTAAAAAGTCTAGATTAAAGTAAATAAAACATAACATTGTTGATATATATATCATACTAACCGTAACCAAGTAAACATAAATCCAAGACAAACAACAAATTTATGATCTCCGTGAAAACAAGACACAAAACACTAACGAAAACTAATTTGCTTTCGGGTTTTCACAGTATTAACACTCATAAGCACAACATGCACTATCACGGTTAACAATGGTGCACACCAAAACTATACGGTGATTATTATCCACGACCTATAATCGTTTAATTGAAAACATATTTCATGGGACGTCCGTCGCAGCCCAAGGAGTTCTAGCCATTTTGCTTTTACTCACAGATAATGTTAATATTTATAAAGTTTCGTTTTGAATATAGATTAAAAAGCAACTATTCACTTAAAAGATATAAAATCTAACTATAATATATACATATACAATATATTTTGACAAATAATAGTAAATAAATATTTATTATATATACGTTTGAGAATTATTTTCATTTTATTTATAAAATAAAAACATTTTTTAATTCCGTTCATCCGGTTTCTGGTTTTATAGTTGATATTTTAGTTAGAGAACTTCATATTTAAATTGTTATTTGTAAAACATTGGTTGTTTTATTGACGTTGATTCTATCAATAATTTAAAATATAAATGGTGAAAAAAGTTATAAGACGCCTGGTAGAAGTGAAACCCCATTTTTTTATGGAAGATGCAGGTAAACAAATAATTTATATACTATAAAATATAAATAGTTGCGCCAAGAGAGATGGTGAATAAAGACTTGTGGCAACGCTTTACCACGGCATGCGTCGGTGTAACGCGCCTCTCATATTTCTCAAAATGGAGTTTCATAAAAAAGCAGAACTTGTACATTGTACATGGATGCGTCCATCTAAAGTGAATCCCATAAAGTAAATTATCTTTGATATATAATCCATAGAGAAAGTTATTATAGAATTCTGATAAATATTTTAGACTGATAACTCAAATGGCATTGCGCGAAATTTAAAATTGTTACATTGTAATATTTCATTATTAATATGCTCTTTAGTAAGAAAATTTTTGTAATGCTACTTTTCACTTTAGTAAGAAATGAACAAATTACTTTAATGTGATAACTATGATTTGTTTATACTAAGCAATAGATATAGCAACAATATTTTGTTCATTCTTTTTAGGTGAACTTTCAAGTCGATTGCATAGAGAATGGTTTAAAAGAAGCATTCAACACTCGCTTAAAGCAGGGTATGTTTTATATATTGTGAATGCAATTTTATTTTATATATATAATCCTATTTGTAATTATATATTCTTATTCTAGAACCAACATACGAATTTCCACTTCACTTTGACCAAGTATTGAACGATGCTAGTAATGTGTTTGGGAAAGTTATTCAAAAAATGCTAGCAAGAAAACGGTTGCTTGGCCTGGACTCTAAATGGTATTGGTAATCTTAAATAAATCTTAAACAGATATATTAAATACTCTTTTATTATATCCAAAAGAGCTAAGAAACCCAATTGTAATATTACAAATTTGATTCCTCTTGACTTACTTAAAATTTGTGTCACCTTTTGCCCTCGTGAAGTACTTACCTTAAACATTGCAATAACTCATTTCAACCAATTACACAAGGACTGAAATGTAATATAAACTAATCAGAAATGATGGAATTTTGGGCAGGTAAGGGACCGGATAAGGTACCAGAGGTAATTTTAAATGAAACAGCATTTCGGATTGTAACCAAATTCAAGTACCTAGGCTACATTCTTACTGAATGCTTATAGGATGATTGCGATATTGAATGGTAAAGGAGATCGCTCTCGGCCCCTTGTGACATGCTAGCGCATTGGAAGATTCGGTAAATGTCAAGAAAACATTATTCACCGCGTATTGCCAGTGCTTTTATACCTGTCAACTTTGGACAAAATTTCTCAGAAAATCCTACACGGCAATACGTATGCAGTATAACGAGGTTTTTCGCATCTTGATTGGTTTGCTCAGGATATTGCAGCGCGTCTGGTATGTTTGCTGAATCGGGAGTGCCCGATTTCTATGCTGTTACGAGGGCACGCATTGCCTCTCTTTGGGAGAGAACAAGGGCATCGCATAACATACATACTTAAAACGATTTGTGTGGGGATGCCTAGCCCTATATTTACAAATTGGCTGTCTGTTCATCTGAATAGCAACAGAAGATGACAGGACAACCCTCAGCTAGTATATAGACGTCTTTATATTTATAGTATTTTCAAATTTGTAATTTTAATTGATCAACGTGATTTTAATTTCATTTGATTGGATTTAATTGTACTTAATTTAGTTTAATTTTATTTCTTTTTTGAATTAATATATTATTTCTACACTGACAATTTGGACCAAATGTTGCCTTGAATAAAAACTTATTATTATTATAGTATGCCTCCATTGTTCTGGCAAAGCATGCAGCAACATCATGAACATATCAAACTTAATAGAAAAAAAGGAAGATATAAATATAACTTCTTGTAATTACTTTATTTAATATTACTTGAGACTGTTGGGTTTAACCCTACTGGGTATTTGCCTGAGAAATAAAGATTATTACATACATACCTACATAGTATCACGCCTCATTCCCATAGGGGTAGGCAGAGACAACATCCTTCCACTTGCCACGATCTTTGCATATCTCCTTCGCTTCGTTCATTCTCATTAAACCTTTCATACAAGTTCGTCGGTTTAGAGTACTCTTGACTTGGCCCATAATTAAAATGTCCTGGATTTGATCGAGGAACGTTCGCCTTGGTCTTCCCCTTCCAACTTTCGCGTTCGCTCTTGACTCATAAATCCTTTTTGTCAGTCTCCTTTCATGCATTCTCCCTACATGTCCAAACCATCTAAGCATACCTTTCTCAATTTTAGTCACTACGTCTTCTTTTATACCACAACGTTCTCTTATCACACCATTTCTTACTCTGTCACTCAGTTTTAATCCACACATACTTCTCAACGCTCTCATCTCTACCGCATTTATTTTACTTTTGTGATTCTTCTGCCATACCCAACTTTCACTACCATACATAAGTGTTGGCACCAACACTCCTGCATGCACAACCATTCTAGCCCTTTGAGACTCCATCTGGCTATTCATAAAGGCGAGTTGGGCACCATTAACCATATTCCCTGCATTCACTCTCCTTTCAATACCACCTTCACATTTTCCATCTTTTGTAAATTTAGATCCCAAGTGTACAAACTCTTTCACCTCTTCCACTTGATCCCCATCTATCAAAATATTGCCATCTAGCATAGATTCATCTCTTTCAAAAACCATAACTTTCGTTTTGTTTACATTCACTTTCATTCCTTTCCCTTTCAAAGCTTCATTCATAATATTTAGCATCTCCTGTAGCTCATTAGCGGATGACGCAAGTATTACTTGATCATCAGCGTAAAGTAAACATTTGATGAGTAATTCATTTATTCTTAATCGATACATACCTTCTTTTAAATATGTCAATAAGTTATCCATGAATTGGTTGAACAGCCAAGGTTTAGCAACACATCCCTGTCGAACACCTCTTTCGACAGGAAACCACTCCGTGTACGCTCCGTTTATTCTGACACAGGCACTNTACGCCCCGTTTATTCTGACACAAGCACTAGAACCCTCATAGAGAGACTTCAATGCTTGAATCAGATTACCACTCGCCCCATACGTAGATAACGTTGACCACAGCTCATTCCTCACCACTAGATCGTAGGCCTTTTCTAAATTTACGAAAGCGCAATAAACTTTTTGGTGTTATAATATATACATAAATAGTATACATACGAAAACTAACGTAAAATTAAATATATTATTGAATCGACGCTTACGATTAAGAAGTGATTTTGAGCAACGGATTTCACGAGGCACGTTATACCAGAATTATAGCTTTTCCTCTAAAAGGGTTTAAGTTATAGTTTGAATTACTGAAAGGAATAAAGAAATGATTGTCATTGGGGAAACCGAAAGTTGGATTTATATCACAATTAGAACTGCGTAAGCGAAACATTCACTATATACGATATGAAGGAGCAAAATAGTTAAAACAGAATGGAAGAAAATGTCCGATAATATTGATTCCGCCGCTAACTTCAAATTTTGATCCAAACTATAATATTTAATATAGCTTGGATCAAAAACACAATCTCCCGAAACCTGCAATCTAAAAAATTTCCAGAAAAGGGTGAATATGTATCTTTTAGGCTAGCCTACCACCTTTGATTTCATAGTTCATCACAGGGTTCCATCAGGCGTGATTCGAGTGCAAAACTATGCTAAATCTTAAACACGCACGCACATATATTCTCAGTCACAACACTTAATATATACAAAAGTACCGACTACGGTACTCGGTTGTCAGTCATAGATAATACCTATATACTTGTCAGTTTTCCGCGTAGTTTCGCTAGGGATGGCCATATAGCTATAAAAAATAAGTAATGAAAATCTTTTTGTAATCTATAAAATAAATGTATGTAGTATTGCCTTATTTTGAATTTACTGTATTAACTTCTAGTAGATTTTAAGAGTATCTAACCAGTATATAGGTACTATATATTTGTGAGAGTATCTTTTGCGATTCCTCCCATTAAAGTATATGACATTTAAAATTATTACATGTCTAATTAATTGGCAAGATTTATTTAAAGAATTTCTATTTCACTAACGTAGAATAATTATTACGAATTTGAGTCATCATTTCACAATTCAAAGTTTGACGTAACATGGCGTCTGTTCTTAAGTGCTTTCATTGTTGAATTCTTGAACGAAAAAATTTCAAAGCGCGCGTATTTTCGGATTTCTATGTCGATTGAAATAAGTTTTCTTTAATTAATTTATCTATCACTAGGAAAAAATGTTGGAGCAATTTAATATAAGTCTTGTTGTGTCTAATATTATAAGCGAGAATTCTTATAGTCACTGTAGGTTATGTTTAAAAGTTATACAGCAAGATTACGTTCGTTTTGACGACCCTGTTTCCCTTTATCCTGATGATGGTATTTTCCAGCCCTTGTCGGATATTTTAACAAAGCTTCTTGGTGAAAGTGTAAGTACGAATATTTAGTAAGGTCAGCTAAAATGGAAGTCACTGCATTACTTTAAAAGCTATTAATTAAACGACTACATCTAAAAACTAAATTATAAATCTTTTTTTTATAAAAGCTGTTATATTATGAAACAATAATTATTGTCATATTTGTAATAGTTTCTAAAAACATTTACTCACTATGAAGTGACAAATACAGTGAAAATGAATCTGTCAATTTTCAATGGTTTGTATGCATTGTAATTTATTCACCAGGTTTGCGATGAGATTACTGGTATTGAAGCTGTATGCACGGATTGTGTCGAAAATGCACTTTCTTCTATTCGATTTATGGAGAAATGTCAAAAATCTGAGTATGTCATTAACCAAGTATTCTCCAACTTAACTGAAACTCTTGGAGCTAACATTAATACAAAAGACAAGAAGAAAACATTGTATTTACTAATTCAGGACTTGGAAAGTAAAGCATTACTTGTAAATAAGCAGCGCAGAATGCAAAATTTCAATTTTGTCAAACATCCTTTTAAGTGTCACCCATGCCATGAGTACTTTAATACTTTTTCAGAAGTGAAAGCCCACAATTTAACTGTACATAGTACTTTTACTTGCGATAAATGCTTGGAAACATTTAATAGTGATTTAGACTTATTTACACATGGCAGTAATTATCATAAATATAAATGTCCAGAATGTCCTCAGTACCGGAGTTCAGAAGAAGGTTTAAAAGATCATCAGAACATGGTACACAATGTGTATGTCTGTAAAGAATGTGGAAAAAGTTGTCACGGCTTAGAGAGATTACATTTACATGAAGACAAGCATAAAATAAAAAATTCTTGTCCAAAATGTGGGAAAACCTATACCACCAGAGAATTTTATGAAAAGCATGTAAAGCTATGTTTGAATAACCTCATTGATCCTCACCCTATAAGAAGTACTTTAGAAAAATGTTTCAGATGTGAAAAATGTAATAAAGCCTACAGTACCCCTGGCGGTCTCAGGGTGCACAATAGATTTGTACATGGCAATGCAAAGCCTCATGTTTGTAAGGAATGCGGAAAGAAATTCACAGCACCAAGTTATTTAAAAGTTCATATGATTAAGCATACTGGTGAGAAAAATTTCAAATGTGAAATTTGTAGCAGCAAATTTGTCTCTAAGGAAGCCTTGTTATATCACACCAGACGGCATACTGGTGAAAAACCATATAGTTGTAAAATTTGCAAAGAGAGATTTGTCAATGCATCTGCTAGGGCTGAACATTACAAATTCAAACATGTCGGACCTACATTAATGTGTGAGATTTGCTCGAGAAAATTTGTTACACCACATTTCTTGAAGCAACACATTAGTAGACATCATGACCCTAGTAGTAAATTATATTATGGTAGAAATATGATACCACCAAATTTACCTGTAGAGCAGAATATGAGGAGATTTATCATTGAGACCGATAACTGAGTTATCCTTGAACTAGAAATGCAACATATATGTGCAACTTTTATTTTAAGTATGGGATGGACTTAAACTTGAGAGATGTGAAGTATAAGTGAGCACAAGCTCAAAGAACATGGATATACTTAGAGCTTGTTGCGTTGGGCATGTGGAAAAAAAATTGAAAATATCGAAAATATGTCATAAAAACTGGAAAATATTAAGAAAGTAGGAAAAAAACAGGTGAAGTATATTGAAAGCGAAATTAATTTTTTAAAATTGTTATTAAGCTAATTAAATTTAAGTTCATGTTTTACTTTCAAAAATATTGTTTTTATACAATAAAAGTTTTTTCCTCAAAATACAGGTTAATTACTTTTGAGAATTAGGGTGCCTTAACAATGAAGTGAGAAAAAAAGACTTCTATATATTACACAATACATACATAGAAACTGCAGATCGCTTGGAAAAAGCTCGTTGCAATGATGCCCTTTTACTACTGTCATTGATACTAAGATGGGGACATGGGTATTATTTGGAATCATGTTATAGATGAACTATCTATGGCTTTACTAAGATATATATTCAAAAAGTATATTTCTAATACCATAATAATCGTTACTTGGAGGACAATATGTAATAAGAGTAATTAGTATATTATGAGCCAGTGAATAACAACTATATTTTAAAAGGTCTGTAGATTAGGTCATACTCAGTATATAATATATTGATACTAAATAAAAAAAAACTATTACCCTTTTTTTATTCCATGCCTATTAATTATTATATAGGATCTATAGTGATACAATTATAACAAATCTTTGTACATTATGCTAAATGCCAGCTAATCTTTTAAGATGACTAATGTGTAATAGGGTTTTGATTTAGAAATTATCAGTCTACTTTAGTAATGTGGTCAATATCATAAGTATTTTAGGTCTAATACAAATAATAACTGAATATATATGATATCTGGCTTATAAATAAAAGTTAGATATGGGCACAATCACACTTTCTTACTATATACCAATTATTACTAACATTGGTATAGCTGTTCTTGAGTTCTAATTGTAAAATTCTATAGTACTTAGTCTATACATACATATAATTGTCATCAGTGAGTCAATATAAAAATGCTTTATTTGGAAAGGTTAACCTTTCTTTTTATATTGATTCTTGAGGCATACATAATACTTAATATTGGTCATAGGTTTCCAATGAAATGGATATTTTTTGCATAATATAATATTATAATTTAAAAAATATGACATTACAGAGGTTACAAATTAAAATACAAATATAGATTAAACATTTAATTTTTGTTAAACTTAAACCCTTGAGATAAAACTTGGATATTCGAAATTAGGAAAAACAATATTTAATTTTCATTATAACCTGAACTGAGGAAAACGGATATTAAAACTTCCCGAGGATTTAACCTCTACTGTTCGCAGTTTTTTAATTGGTTACGTTAACATTTAGTATCAAAAATTAATTTTAGACCTTAATAACACTGTTAAAATGTGTTTATAACAAGGGTAACTGTGTTTGATATTATGATGCCAATGTTATAATAATAATTAATTGGTGTGGTCACGGCAGAGGAGAATTGGACCACCCCCTTTCATCCCGTGGGTGTCGTAAAAAGCGACTAAGGGACAAATTGCTGCAGAACATCTATGCAGCCCACCCAGGGAAGATGAGCGGCGTTGGTTGCGTAAATTAACAGCTTAACAAATTTTTGATGATGGATTTGCCAAATAATTATGTACATTTAGGGTCGCTGCCTGGGGACAGCTAGGGCATGTCTGGAGCTGGCGCTGGACGTGGCAGCATGCGGGCCGCCAGCTCGTCGAGCGCCACTTGTCGGCCGGCACGACCACCTAGCTGGCCGACAAATCCATCGTCACCACCAGAAGACTTGGCATCGGCTGGGGCCGCAAGGCCCCGAATTCCGGAGCCCGCCGCTGGTGGAGTACGCCGCATGCGATAGACTTCTCTAATGAACGAGAATGTCATGCGTGCGTACTTCATGGCTATAGGAGGGGAAACCGGACGGCCTGGCTACAGGCGGCAATGTATCGCGAGTTTTTGCTGCTGGAGCCAAACATAACTATGACGGAGCAAAACCTGGCAGACCGAGCTCGGTATATTCAGCAGTCTAACATCTTAGCTGCTGCCGAGCTCGAACGACTGAGACTTGAGGCTGTTTCTGAGATCGCCCCCTCAACCACAGAGCGAATCGAATCCGCGGAATCTGCGGTGGTTGAACCCGAAGAAACGGGAACAATCAAGATCTGCCTGTGGATGGGGACGGCGAGGAAACTGTCTCCCTTGATATAGAGAGAATGGGAAGGATCCTTGGGGAGGCGATTTCCGAAATTCGAAACGCTCCTCTTGAGTGTCGACCACGAATCTCCCGACTTACGTTAAATAAAGTGATGCGGAATGTCATTGAGGCCATCAACACGATGCTGCCCCAATACTTAGAAGGCAGCACTGGTTTGAGTGACACGACGTCTATCCTTTATGGCACCGCTTTGACAGTTCATCGCTTTGTTGGTGCCAAGACCCAGCAACCGGTATTCACTGCCGCACGCAGTAATGTAGTTCCGGCCTGGAAACAAAGGATAGATCACTTCTGCCAGACGCCTCATTGGCAGACTGCAAAGCTTCAGGTCGGGAAACACAAGTCTAAAGATTGTGCGCTCCGTTAGGATAGACTTGAACGGGTTGGGTATCGGGCTAGATCAGCCCGATATTACCCAAAAACTAACGGAACGCATCGACGACCTGAAGGAAAAAAATCGCTGCTTCGGGGAATCGTATTCGACGATACTCGGAGAGAGTCGAGCGTTTCCAACAAAATCGTCTCTTTGTGAGAGTTACTCCTCTATCATTGGCCAAAGAGGAATGGCAGAGACCAGCTGTACTTAGCACCTCTGACCGGGAGGCTCTATGGAAGGGGAAGGAAATGCATGGACGGTTTTTCGAGGCTCTGGACGAGCCTCACGTCAACCGGAAAGCCTCGGTACAATGGCTGCGCTTCGGGACCTCTTTGGGGAAACCGAAGGATTTGTCTCTGCGATACAGGATCAGGTAGTCAAGACGAGGAACTGTCGCAAGTACATTCTGAAGACTCACGACATATGTCCAGCCTGTCGCTATCCTGGCGAGTCACTCAGACATGTACTTTCGGGATGTTCCGCGCTTGCCAACACTGAGTATCACCACAGACACAATCAAGCGGCCAAAATCCTTCATCAAGAGCTCGGCCTGATATAGCCTGATATAGCAGCCTCTCATCAAGACTCAGAAGTTGCTCGTCAGATGCAACAGATAGCCAATATGTGAATATGGGGCTAGGCATCCCCACACAAATCGTTTTAAGTATGCTGTTATGCGATGCCCTCATTCTTCCCCAAAAAGAGGCAATGCGTGCCTTCATAACAGCATAGAAATCGGGCACTCCCGATTCAGCAAACATGCCAGACGCGCTGCAATATCTGGGCAAACCCATCAAGATGCGAAAAGCGTATAAGTTGACAGGTATAAAAGCACTAACAATACGCGGTGAATAATGTTTTCTTGGCGGCCTTGCTACATTTACCGAATCTTCGCGCTAGCATATTACACCGGACCGAGAGTGCTCTCCTTTCTCTTTCAATATCGCAATCATCCTGTAAGCATTCAGTAAGTATATGGCCTAGGTATTTGAATTTTGTTACAATACGAACTGCTGTGTTATTTAAAATTACGTCTGGTAGCCTCTCCGGCCCCTTACCTGCCCGAAATACCATCATTTGTGATTTATTTACATGATATTTCAGTCCATGAGAAATAGCATAACTCTCACAGACTGAAATTACTTTTCTCAGCCTTTTGATGGAGGGGCTGAGTACTACCATGTCATCAGCATAGCTCAAACTAATAAAGCATGTGTTGCCAATATAACATCCGACTTTTAGTTCTCAGGTCTTCAATCAAATCATTGACATAGATGTTATGTCCCAATGAACTTAAAATATGGCATAACAGGGTTTTAATTTTATTTACCATTACTTGTAAGAAATTATTAGTCTTGCCACCATTATTATGTTACTTTCACCTTCAGATGAAATTGAAATAAGCAATGTAATAATGAGACTCAACCCAAGTAATGCGCAAGGAATCGACACCATTTCTTCTATTATCATCAAAAAATTTAAAAATTTTGTTATTCAACCCATTGCTTACCTATGCAATCTCAGCTTCGAAACCGGAACCTTCCCAATAATTTACAAAACTGCAATTATATCCCCTATATATAAATCTGGGGATAGTAAACTACCAACTAATTACCGACCAATTGCCTTGCTCTGTGTCATTTCGAAAATAATTGAAAAACTTGAAATAAAAGACTTGTATCTTTTCTCAACAAATATGATATAATTGCCAACAACCAATACGGCTTTAGAACAGGCCGCTACGCGGAAGATGCAATTCAAGCTTTAGTGTCAACAGTAGTGTCACAAATTGACTCTGGCCAAAAGAGTATAGGAGTGTTTTTAGATCTGCAAAAAGCTTTCGACACGGTTTCCATTCCAATACTGTTGGCGCGTTTAGAAAATATTGGAATAAGAGGGATCCCTCTCAAATGGTTCACTAGCTACCTTTATGGACGCTCACAAATGGTGAAGGTTAATAATGTCTACAGTGACGTAGAGAACTGTGAATTTGGTATTCCACAAGGTAGTGCTTTGGGGCCTACTCTATTCCTGATATATATCAACGGTTTAAGCACGTTGTCTATTCCAAATGGTAATATCTTTATGTTTGCCGATGACACGGTGGCGCTTTTTCATGGGAACACGTGGGAACACACAAACAGCAACGCAGAGCTCGGGCTAAAATTGGTTAGCAAGTGGTTGGAAGACAGTCTTCTTTCCCTCAACGCTGACAAAACAAGATATGTCTGTTTTGGGAAAACCAGGGCATCTGAATCCCCTAACAATCTCACATTGACTATCCACACTTATCCATGCAATCGAGACCTAAATACCTTAGATTCTAACTGTTCATGCAGTAAACTCGTCAAAGTTGATTACATAAAATATCTGGGCGTTATCATAGATGGACACCTAACGTGGGAGAGACACGTAACATCACTCACAAATAGGGTAAGGAAACTCATTTTCGCATTTAAAAATCTCCGGAAATTTGCCAATACGAAACTAATTAATCAAACATACAAAGCCATATGTCAAAGTATAATAAACTATTGCATTACTGTTTGGGGAGGGGCCAGCAAAACCTGTCTGCTAAAATTAGAACGAGCCCAACGTACTGTACTTAAAGTAATGATGTCTTTACCTATTAGATTCTCTACAAGAGATTTGTATAAAAAAGCCAAACTGCTCTCGGTTCGTAAACTATACATATTTAGTTGTATCCGGAAATATCATAAAACGTCTACTGCCCTATTGTTACCTAATAAAAGGATAGCTAAAACCACCATACCAAGAGTACACAGCAAGTTCGCTAGTAGACATTACGCATTTCAAGCACCTTGTTTGTACAACGATTTAATCAGGCATTCTCCTAAAACTAGAATTACCAAACTTAACGACTATAACCTAAAAAAATTGTTAAACTTATGGTTAGAGGAATACGACTATGAGACGACAGAAAACTTAATTAAATAACCGAATCACATTCGTAAGGTACACTCACTAATAAACAACGCATGCATCACTTACCACCTTCAAAATATACACGCGCACAAATGGACACTCATATACGAGTATATTAATTTGGTTTGCAACTTACGTAGGTACTTAGATAATAATTATAAGTTAAGTGTTGTCTTGTAATTACCAATTCGCTAATCTCATAACTATAGTTTATTTTATTTAATTTTCCTTAAACGTAGCTATAGGCGGAGTGGGTACTGGTTCCTGGAACACAGTTAGATCTAGTTCAGGAGCCAGTAACTCACGTTATTTAAGAGCCAATTGTAAGCAATAAACAAGTGTAAGCAATTGTAAACTTATAATAAT
This sequence comes from Elymnias hypermnestra, assembly GCA_015832385.1. Lineage (NCBI taxonomy): Eukaryota > Metazoa > Arthropoda > Insecta > Lepidoptera > Nymphalidae > Elymnias > Elymnias hypermnestra. Next base: position 5,441,718 of record JACTOM010000194.1, on the reverse strand, counting down.
AATAATAAATTTCATTTCATTTCATTATGATTTATATGATCATAGAGCATAGAGGCTATCGGAAGTTAGAATTGAGGGTAAATCATGATATACTCAACACGAGTAACACATGATTTGAAAGTTTGTTTGTAATATTAACCTCTTTCTTGCACTGTAGTATAAGTTGTCATTTCAAATGAGGGCGTGTTGTAGGAAAGTTTTGTTTTAGTTTAAATTTTAGCATTTTTTTTCCAAATAATGATAGATAAAAGAGAAATTGATGTCAGATGATTTTTTTATATATTCATCATCATTTTCTTGCCCTTATCCCACTAGTCGGGTCGGCACAGTATGTTTCCTTTCGCCCCTTCACGCTATCCGCTGTCATTTCTACATTCACACCCCTTACACTCATACTCTTTCACACAGTTCATCCACACTGTTTTTGGTCGCCCTCTCCCGGCCCTGCCACTTACCATCATATTTAGGGTCCTCTTGTATACATGAATGATTTTTTATGTTATTATTTAAAAATGTGCCTGTTACTGTTATTTTCATTTTGTTATCTCTATCAATGCACGCATCCGCCCCATATCTCCGTCGCGCTCGTCCGACATTTGCTCGATGTGTCTAGGGACGCAAACGATACATCGATGTTTTCCAATATCGTTCATAAACATCGATGTTGAAATTCAAAACATCGACGATACATCGTTCTTTATGAACGATATTTCATGAACGATGTTTTATCATAGCGCTGTCTCGTCCATAATTTACAGCTACACTTAAACAAATAATTCAAATATAAGTCTCGTTAATTCGTCTCATTCGGCAACGTGCATCGGTGACCATAAATTTCTTTTAGTCTTGAGCAGAACATGATTTGAAACTGAGTTGGGAAGAATAGTCTCTTTTTGCACTAAGCTAATACAAGGGCCCACTTTAAATAATACAAGGTAATATACCTTGTATTACTCAAAGAAAGAACATTTTCAATTAGTTTTATATTTAGCCATTTTAGGAAATAATAGCATATAAAAAAGATTCTTCGTACAAACAAATGTACGACTTCGTGTACGTACTACTCAACATATTGTTTGTTGTTTGACATTCACCACATCGCCAGAGCTAAGCTAAGCTAATAAGCTTAGCTTAGCTCTCATCGAATAAAGAGAACTAAGTTATAATTAGCTGTGATAATTAATAAAACTAATTATAAAAAGATATATATATAAACTAAAAAAAAGAAAATAAATTTCCATATTTTACTTTAACAATGGAAACTAAAAGGAGGTTATATTTATCAATTAGTTGTTGTACTATATACACCGGCATATTAAGATTAAGAAACATAAAAAAAATACGCCACATACCGTTAGGGTAACTCAAGCATATCTTAGTTATATGAATATTACTCTTATGGAATGGCCAGCGAGATCACAGGATATGAACCCAATAGAGCACGTTTGGGACTTGCTGAAACGAAAAGTTAAGTCCAGAATTCCAGCTCCTGCCAACGTGGGTGAACTGCGAATCGCTGTAGTTGAGGAATGGCTGAGACTATCCCAGGAGACCATCGATAACATCATTCTCAGTATGCCTAGACGGGTAGAAACTTTAAGAAGAGCACGTGGAACAGATACACGATATTAATCACCATTTCTCTAATTTAATTAATGGTTATTTTAATATTAATTTTCACTTTTCCCGTTTACTTAAAAAGGTCAAAAATGTACCATTTTTCACAAATAGCCTTTACTCGCAAAATGTGTTCTGAATGTGGTCTCATTTTAATTAAAATAAAGGAACCTTTAAATAACAAAAGAAGTATAATAAGTAAATTTTAAAATAAAACCATATTTTTTAAATTATGGAGTTTTTTTTTGTGTTCCACTAAATATGCCGGTGTGTGTATATGAGGTTTATTTAGTATACTTATTTGTTTAATTCCTGTTAAACTTGAATATTTATTCGATATATTACATTTAAATACATATACACAAATAAAAATATTTATTAAATGGTGATAAAAAAATTTGCCAAGAAAATCTTAACATCGATATTACAAACATCGATGTTTGTAATATCGATGTTATACTGTGGAAAACATTGATGTTCTAATATCGATGTTTTTTATGAGCGATGTTGCATCCCTAGATGTGTCTCTGGGTCTGGTTTCATTTCTTCCCGCTCCCACCTTATATTCTATATCTATACTCTAAAGTATAGTTTCTTGAAGCAGAATAACAGGAAATAAAATTTGAAGTAGTACAAAATATAATTTTAACTTTTAAGAAATATTTTGACGTTTTATATGGGACAAATGTGAGACTTCATGTATGTCTTACTTAAAGCTGATCATGTTCGAAAATAGATTAGCTAAACAAAACAGGGCTCTAAAAGTTATTAAAAATTAGCAGAACATCGAACAGAGGTGAGGTATTTTATTTAAATAAATAATGATGTATTATTTTACTGTGATTAATTAATTATTAATACTGATCAAATACTTATTTTATTATATGCTATATATTATAAAATAAGTATTTCATCAGCACATCTTCGTATCGTAATGAAAAATAAAGAATAAGCATAGGATGATCAACATAATGTTACGACTTATTCTCATACCTACCAATTATACAAAAAAAAATTTAAAATTGGTATAGCCCTCTGAAAGGAGTGCAAATATGGAATAACTTTTAATAGGAAATTTAAATTTAGCTGAGTAAAGTAGATGATTTAAGTGGTTTCATAATTAGTATAGACATGATAAACAGTATGGAGTATCTGAGGTAATACCATTAAGCCTTATCTATTTTCTCATTTATACACATTAACCTCCTCAAATATTTATGAGTTAAAAATATTTTTGGACCTTGCTTTGTAATATTAAAACTTTATTTTCAAAGTGGCCCACTTTGTCTATATTATATATCTCAGATTTCTATAACTTCAGATGCCAAAACGGCATCAGCTGTCTATAACATAGGTACCAATATTGTCCATGGCAATGGGAATTTCAGGTTTTTAAATACTTGATGTGTATGCCCGAACCTAGTTTGGATGCAGCTTTGTATCAAAACTGCAACTTTTAAAGGGCTACTTAGCAGGTTTTCCCGCATTGAGAATGGTGATGAACCTTGAATATACCTAAGTAATTTCTAAGCAACATATTATAGATTTCTGTGGTTGCAGCAAGGGCACAATTTTGAAAAAATGTGAGTGTCAACTGATTAAGTAATCAGTCTGAGCTACAGTGATATGGGATTGAATTGAGCTAGTATTATGTTAAGATATATGGCAGCTTTTAAATTATAGAACATTTATACAAACAGTTGTTGAGGTTGTCAAAGCTAGTATGGTTAGCAGTTAAAAGACATTTGAGATATAGTAATATAAAAGTTGATAAAGTAAATTTGTATGCTATCTATTGCAAGCTTCTTAAAGTTAATATATCAACTAAATTTATCCTTGGAGAAATATGTAGAGATAGTAGGCAAGCATTAAACCTACTAATAAAGGACATTTGACAAAACTTCCCCTAGTTTTAAGATATAATAAGATGTATGTTTGTTATTATTGTGGATAATTTGGTGCTCAAGTGTGATCTCTTCTGTTGGTACAGGATGATATAGTCAAAGATGGTCGCACATTAACTTAGTAAGAGGTAAATTAACACTTTTTTTTACTTCATGGTAAGATTAAACTAGCAAAAACCTTCCACTAATCCAGACTCGAAACTAATTAGAAAACGCTTTTTTGAGTTTGCCCTGATGGGAATCGAACTCAGGATTTATGCCAGTGAAGGAAGTATTTGTACCATCGCTCCAGTTTGGCCATAATATTTCTTTAATTAAAGGGTGTAATATTTGTTTAAATTTTTCAGATGGGTTACAACTTCCCGATATTATTGTCAGGATCAAATCTGAAGGAAAGACATCATTATCTAAATTCATTAGTCAACCAAGCTTATAAGGAAAATGTCACTTTTAAAGAAATTGCCTTTCAACCTGAAAGATCACCTATTGATAGATTGTTCAAAATTGATCTTGCTTCAAAGTATACAAATGTAGAATACATAATAAGAAATCTTAAAGATGATGATATGTTATATGTCAGTAGGTCACTGAAATGTTTGTGGCTCCTGGAACCAGAATATCTTCATATAATAAATCCAACATACCTTGAAAATTCTCTGTATCCAGAAATGATACAACCAGCTGTGAATAAAATGAAATACTGGATTCATAAATATTTAAAGGATAGTGAGAGATGCAAGGAATTTTACAATTTCTATAAAAATGACATTGTAGAATCTTATCATTATCTACTGCATTGTTCCAATGATTTTATTATTTCAGAGTTCCCAAATATTATTCATAATTTGTCACCAAAACAGCTGAAAATCCTTTTTGAAGTTTGTCCTTCCACTTGTAAAATATATTTTGAAATTTTGCCAAATAATAGTGCAGCACTCGCTAAGTATGTGGACAAAAGGCTTGATTATTTCAGTAATATTAAAATTGTTCTGAAATATGATGGTAATTTATTTTTGGATATTGTTGAACAACATTTTGACTGTGACTCTTTTAGACCCTTTGGTTCATCTGTGACTCAATATATTATGAAATATTATAGAAGCAGATTTGATACTAAAAGTGAGCTGTATGTTTCATCGTTGTTTGATATAGCAACCATAGCTGCAAATCTGACTGATGACCAAGCAAAACAGCTGATATTGCGACTGGCGTGCGCTGAATATCTCGGTCATTGGTTTTCATACAAAAAAGTGGAACCATTAATAAAACGTTTAAAACCAGAGGACAGAATATCCCTGAAGAAAAAAGTGTTTGTTGATAAATTAATTGGTGATAAAGTTAAAGAATGGCCTTATCCTATTCCCAAGATGATACAAATTGAAGGAAATGACAATAAGGAAACTATTTTTACTGATTTGGAACACCAAATATATTATCCCTTTGATTATTTAGAATGCAAAAGCATATGCCTACAAAGCGCGCCACTTTGCAAGAGATCTATAAAAAAAAGAACTTTAAAAGGGGATTGTGATATAATAAGCACAGGAAAATCTCGTCTTGATCAACTATTTAATCGATATCGTTTTATTGGTTTTGAACAAACATTTTATGAGCTCAGTAAAAACTTACTCGCTGAGAGTACTATAGATGGAAGACTCAATATGATGCTGGTACTTGTCAGCAAGAGTGGCGGTATTGCAAAACAAGTTGAGAAAATACTAAAGCTATTAGTAGAAAGACACAGAAATGAGACTACAACTCTTCGAGCTGCAATTGTTAGGTCCTTTGTGAAACGATCATGTGTGTGGCGTCTGCCTGATAACATTTGGGATCTATTGTTAGAATTTGGCAGAGATATTGGCCTTGATGGGGCAGAATCAGATCCAATTTGTCGCGAGGGTCTTCATGCCGTTGTCATACGCCATCTACTAGCCAATAGCACAATACCATCCAATGTAATTACTGGCTTCCTTCGTGAATTCTCTACGTTATCCGAATATCAACTTAACAAAGAAGAGATTAAACTTATAAGAATACGTTTACCAATGTTCATTTTAATGTTGGACGCAAATGCATTTTTAGACACTTTGATTCAATACAAGATAAACATCAAAGATATTCCGGATGCCAAACCCGTCTTACTAAAAGCTGCAAGAAGTAATAGCGCATTAGCTGCAAGATTATACAAAGCGAAAGTATTTAGACGTGAACTATTTCATGAAACATTCGTGATAACTCCGAATGATGCAGCATTTATAAATGCATTGCGACACGACACGATACCTTTAGAAAATGGTAAAAGCTTTATTAAGCTCGCTACCAAAGAACGACCGAAACATGATCGATTTCTTAAATCTCTTCATATCTATTTTGGTGAAGCAGGTGGATTAGCAGAGCAACATAGAATAGCAATGGAAGAAACTTTTTTAACTACACCAAACATTTGGTGCGCCCGCTCGTTGTGCTGTCTGCTATCTAACGTACAATTGTTAAGTGTTATATTGAAGATTGAATCAGAAAGACCTTTATCTAATATACAAGTGCTGATGTCGGCAGCACTTAGAGCAAATTCTCATAAATCTAAACCATCCATTGATATCGACGCATTTGATTGGCGATGGATTGGTGTTAAAGCAGTCGCGAATAAAACTCTTATATGCAGAGTGAATGATAGGGAAATATATATTAATAAATTGATGAAATGGCGTCGTACTGCGAGAATTTCGATGCGTCTATCTTTAAAGACTTCTACATCTGTTGACACTTTCTTAGTTTTTTGCTCATTGCGTCCATTAGCCGCAGTAAAAATGGCATTTAGTTTGTTCCTAACAAAAGACTATGTCGAACTTCCTATATGGAATGCTATAAAGGAGATAATAACAAAATCCGATTTATCTAAAAATCGGAGTATATTGAAAAAATTATCAAACCCCAGTTCGATCTCAAAAAATATATTACCAGATTATTGGATGGTAGTTTTCATGGTTTTCATTAAAATTGATAAAAAGGAAGCAATGCCCATACTAGGTCGATTGGAAAGCGTCTTACCTGACGTCAATCACAGTTTTGTTCGTCAAAATATTAAGGAGTTTATTGAAATTGAATTAAATCCCGAAACATTTTTAAGTGAAGACGAGGATAATAATTGTATTAAAAATTTGTACGTTAGAATTATTGCAAAACATTTACTTCTTTGTAAATCCGAGGATGAACAGAAAGAAGTACTTGAAAACGTTTTTGAGCCTTTTTTCGATGCTATTGAAATATTATCACAAAAAACAGAAACAAAAAAACAGTTGATAGATCTGTTGAATAATTTTTCGAGTTCATTAAAATATAATAAAGTATTATTGTCTAATGAATACGTGTCTTGTTTGCCAATATTCGAAAGGTTTCTTAAAAAAATGCACACAATTTTCTCTGTCGAAGATTACTTCGGCAAATATGTAGAAATACATCTGACTATGCTTTATTATAAAACAATAAAGCATGTTATGAAATTGAAACCTAACATATTTGATGAGTCCACAAATCATAAAGACGCTGTAGAGATTGTAGGTAGAATATTTGGAAATTATATAGGCCACGAAATAAAGGAGCTTATTAAAAAATATTTTGCATCTATCGTTGACCTTTATAAGGTCACCTTAAGAAAATATTTGCGTGATTATTATAAATATAATGAGAGTAGACAACTTTTTATTACTTACGTTATAAAAGGTCTACTTGAAGTAGACACGTTAGAAGCATCAATATTGGCCGAATACGTTTTCAACAAAGAAGAATATTCCATACCTGATACTCATCGCTGTGAAATATTGAAAGCTTTACAAGAATCAAAGCATATCGAAATAAAGTTCTTTATTCATGCTGATGTTAAAATGGTATCTTGTATGTCTTAACCTCTCAGACCCTAAGTATCAAAAAATTACGCGTGAACCGAACGGGGGTACCAAAAACACTCCAGTTCATTTGTATGGAAATCTGAAACAGAGTAATTAGAACATCACGTATTGATTGTTGTGGTTCTCTCTAAAATGTAACTTTATAATGCTTTAATGATGATAAAAAAAATATGAAGAGAGTAACTCTATTAACATTCAAGTCAACAAATTAAAGCTAGGCTAATATGGAAACATATTTTTTTTAATTATTGTGCCATTTGACAGTCCTCACGTATAAAGATCCATTACTCATTTTAGACATTTTGACGTTTATGTTATTTATTAAGGAATCAAACATTATTAAAAATTAGTCGCAAATTATCTACAATGATAATTGTGAAAATATATTTACAATTATCATCGATTGTTGTGAATACGTCTTTAAATCTCATCCAAAGAAAGGCAATTCAGAAAAACGAATGATGACAAAATCAGGGGATAGTTTTGTGTTGTAGCTACATATCTATCACCTTCATCCGAAATTCAGTTATAGCACTAGATCGCTAAATAATCATATAATTTTATCGCTATGTAAAGACTTTAAACATGTTACTTAAAAAAATATCATTAGTACAAAACGTGGTATAGTAATAAATAATCTATCTCTGAAACACTGTATTACCAATTTTTATACACAGGAGCCGTCGATATATAGATAGACATTTTTTATAAGAGATTTAAAACAGTATATAATTGGTTATTATTATATAATGTATTTAGTTCATAAGTTTTATATTATGTATTTTTTTAATACTGTATATGTCTATTTATCTAATAATAATTCTTTGGAGTATTAATAATTATTTAAAAAGGAATTTTGTTTTATTTACTTAAACCATTTGCTTTCTATAAAACAATTTTACTGTCAGGCTTAGAGATAAATGTTGATTAAAATGTGTATAACATGTCTCGCTGTATTAATCTTACGAGAGTGTTTTTTTATTTCTTACCAAATAGCGCTTGCATCTGATAGCACCTGATGGTAAATGATGCTACAGTCTAGGATGCTAGAAAATTGTATTAAAATCAAAACATTATTAAGACAATACTTACATATTACAATTATTAGAAGCGTTTTACATATATAGGCGGGAAACGTGAGGCGTATCTCAATTAATAAGGTAAGTAAATTAATATGCGTTTTATTGACTATACCGTTAATAATTTGACTGTACCGTTATGCGAAGGTTATTAATTGAGACTGGTTTTCGCCTGGTGGTGGAGAAAGACGCCAATGTGACACCAAGATGGATTATAATTTGAACGTACTTGTGGACTATTGGAGTATATTCCTGGAAGAATAACATCAGGGACTAATTAACAACTCAATATTTGAGAATAACCTTATGGCTATTACGTCACTAGTTAACAGTTTGAGTAACTTCGTATTATTTACCTCTCATGTTTACATTGAGATTAAATGAAAGTTTTAGATTTTCTCCATATTGATATGGACTCCCAAATGTTATTTATGTTATTAGTTGTCATCAAGATCGTTAGTCAAAAATTTAATTAGGACTTCTTGTTCGAGTTTGTTACGGATATTCAGTATATTTTGTGGCTTGATGTTGTTTGCAGCATCGCTTACGAGGATCCTAAGTATTTTTTGTAGAGTTTTTAGTTCACATCACCAACAAGGCTCTTTCCCAAGTCCGGACTTTACCGCAAAAATAGTACATGAGATTCGCTTGCCATTATTTTCCCTTAAATTATAAAATCGGAAACGTAAGCGAGACTGGAAAATATGCAAGCTTGAGGAAATAAAGTGTTCAATATCAATGCATTAAGTCCTCCAAGTCCAAATAACATTAGCAATTATTTTCACCAGATCGAATTTCCGCCACAAAGGCTAATTATATTGTATTGCAATCATGTATTAGTAAACAAAATTGGTTCTCTCTTTGCTCGTAGATTCTTATAATCCGGTGGAACTATCAATGAGACTCGGCCGCAAGAACCACGGCTCAGAACGAGAAACGAGTGAGCCTTCGTAGGGTCGAATATCTAAGTAGTTCCTTGTTATCGTGATCAGTAGTCGATTGATAAAGTCAAAAACCGCTACAATCACTTAACCGAATAAGGAAGTTAGATTTGACATTCTGCGTAAGCATAAGGATGGAGCACCAGCCTATCGGTCGTGAACTGAAACAGTACGTTTACTACATGAATGAAATAATTTATTCAGATTTATTTATACAGTAACCCAATTTTAAGAAAACTGGATATCGATCTAAACGATATACTCGGGCGCTATGCGCGATGCCGATAAATGGTTATGCAACCATTGCATACTTAAGTTATAATAACTCTGCAACAGATAAAAGTATAGACTTCGCTTAACGTTCATATCGATTATTAGCAACGTTACTTTTTTTCCTAATAATTTATTTATTTACCAAAAATACAATATTTTGTTATAAAATTATTTTCTTAAAATTAGTTTGGTGTATCCATTTTACATTCGTTCTGTAGCTGAACTAGGTGAAACCTGTGTTACAGCTGCCAGTGCAGACTCCTTATGACGTATTGTTAAAAGAAGCCCTTATTATATGTTGTGTTTCAAGTACAATTTATTATGGCATTACAAAATTTGGTAAATATTGCTGGGTATATATATATATATATATATATATATACCCAGTAATATTTACCAATATTTTTTTATATATAGTATTTTCAGGCATAATATGTTTATAGATTAAATGTTTGTGTAATGCATAGTCGTACGTATGTGTAAAAATGATGTGGTTATGTGTGTGGATATGTGCGACTCTACTTTTTTGAAAATTGTTTTATTTAGTGGATAAATTTGTATTTCTTTATTTATTTTATTATATAAGTAAGGCCCGAGGAACCAATAAAATTTATTTATAAAGCTAGTGGTTTAATTTTCTGTTCTCTTAATTACAAAATGGATGTTACGTTTTTCTAAAAACGTTTTATCATAGATCAATTCATTATGTTGTTTGGATAATGTGTAAAGTACTAATAACAATGAATTAATTTTAAAATAGTCCGTTGTGATACTTCTATCTTTTTTAATGTAGTTTTTAGGACCCCGCCTCGTGATAAAACAGAAACGACCACCCCCCCCCCCCCCTTCGCTAGGGGATGAAAGGGACTGGATGCGCCAGGCGCAGGCGGTCCTACAAACTGAGTGGCGGGACCGGTTGAGAGAACCGAGCGCTGGGCGGTCGACGATCGAGGCTGTGTCTCCGCTTCTTGATCAGTGGGCGTCTCGTGGCCACGGCGTGATCACTTTCCACTTGGTGCAGATCCTCTCGGGGCACGGGTGCTTCGGGAGGTATCTATGCCAGGTGGCCTGTTGGGAGCCCATTAAGAAATACCACGAGTCTGGGTCCGCCGTTAACACGGCGGAGCACACGCTTGCCGTGTGCCCCAGTTGGGATAGACGAGAGTTCTACCCCAGTGGCCGTATTAGGGTCGACCGACCCGTCCGTGCCCACCGTCGTAAGAGCGATGGTGGAGCGGAGGGAGTTTTGGAAAGCGGTGGCTTCCTAAACTGATGTGGTGATGACGCTGAAGGAGGCCGCGGAGCGGCGTCGGGAGACAGATCCCGCCGCCCACGCCCTCCGTCGTAGGCGTCCGGGACGACGACTTGCGGCTCACGACCGCCCTCTTCCCCCTTAGCACTAGCCTCTGGGACGGCGGACCGCGGAGGCCGTCGTCCCAATGAGCGAGGCTCCATAGATTGTCGGGCGGCGCGCCTTCGCGCTGCCCCATAGGTAGCTCGATCCTTAGGATCAAGGTAGGTGGCCCTCATTGCTACGTTGTGCTCAGTTTTACTCTAGAGCTAACCTGTTGCGTCGAAAATTGTAACAGTGCGTAGAACGGCGGGTCGTTTTTAGCCGGTAAGAGTCCGGCATAACTGAGACGTCCGCGGCTAGGAACTGCACTCTGGCACGCAGACGTTGCAATTCGCCAAAATCAAAATAAAATTTTCTTTAGTAGGCTCAAAAGGCACTTTAGAATAGTCAGTAATCCGTCCGTTGGTATCAAATCTAATGCCGACACGGAAAGTTGAATCTTCTGAGAACAAACCGGCAACAAACTCAACGGCTACTCTTTTAGAGATAGTTAGGTATGTTACAATGAGTAATAAGTCACTATTATAGACTTAAAGAACGGCCCAAAAACTCAGTATTCAACGCTCCTGTCGTGTTATGACCTACCACATTTAACGCATTTAGCGGGAGCATGCTCCTGAAGTAGCAGTACAAATTAAAAGCCACTCTCAGAATGACCTTCACTCCAGAGTGAATAAAAGATTACACCAAAAAATTCCTCGTTATTTATGAGATTTCAAGACACCCTTAAACCACCATAATTTCTAAAGAACCTTTGTGTCTTCAAAATATGCAAAAATAGTTATTTGTAGCGCTGGCTCCAATAAACAAAAATTTCTCATCGGTGCGAGCGAATAAAGCTGGTCATGTCATTCAGTGATTAACTAGAAATAATTTCAATCTGGTAGGTATGAGCTTCTTAAGCGAACTTAAATAAGAATCTTACGAGATTCTTTAGCAAATGAATAAATAATCCTTTTGTAGTAGACGATTTCAAAGACTTGGAAAAATAATTGTTTTAAGCTTAAATTTTCGTGGTTTATTAACATATTGACTATTAGCCGATATTTGCCGATATTTCGACCCAGTTGCATGTATCGTCGTCACGACGGTCACTGACCGTCGTGACCACGATCCATGCAACTTAGCAAAGCGTTGCTAAAATCAATAAGCACCAGAACTGTAACTAACTTACTGCTCTCCATACCTTGCCTAATATATTCTCTAACTTTAAGGAGCGCCGTCGTTGTGCTGTGACCCGTTTTAAATCCGGATTGGAATTTATTTAGGAGATTATGATTAGAAAGATGATTAGACAGTTGATTGTGGATAACGGACTCAAGGATCTTGGAGAAAAAGGGAAGAATTGATGATATGGGACGATAGTGTGTAGGTGAAGTGGGAACAGAAACTTTAGAAAGTGGAAGAATATATGCCTTTCGCCATAGTGCTGGAAAAGTACTAGTGACTAAAGAAAAAATAATGACATGAGTTATAGAAGGTAGAGGTATAGAAGGTATAGAAGGAGATAATCCAAAATATTCATTATCATAACACGTCCCATTTCGTCACATCCGACAGCCTTTGAAGAGAGTCCAAACAGGTGTTTTTTAATTTGCCTACAATCTACTAAGGCAAAATCAAAAGTGGGGATGTCTGGCATAGGTGAATTATGAATCTTATTGTATCTTATAAAGTGTTATTTTTCAGGCCAGAAATATTTTTAAACTTACATACTGCACCTATCAATTAAATGCATCTGTACTTTTATACAGTACCTGTAAGAAAATTTAAAAACGTAATATTCTCCTAGCTAACCTCAACCTCTTTTTTTTACGGGTAGTCAATTTATGCCACTTTTCGATGAACACCTTTATGCTTTAAAAATACCAAGTCAAAAAAATATATTGTTTTTCATAAACATTTGAAAAGAGCTCGAGAACCACAGGAAGCAGGAGCGTGTTTACCAAATTGGCCTTTTATTATAAGAAGTCCGCGACTGACAAACGTGTCCCACTGTGACAACAAATAAAAACGACATCGGCTGGTATTTTATTAGTACATCCTGTGATTGACGTTCTATTATTTACCAATCAAAGGGACTACATTAAATACATAAACAACTTTATTCTTGGAAATAACAATCATACAAATATATACACGCTGTTACAAACATTTTTGTATATACGAATCTATATAGGGACTCGTAAGTTAATGAAAATATATTACTAAACGAAATACTATTATTTCTAATTTGAGAAAAGTCGCGAGCATCTCCGTCGCCGCAGCTCTTGCAGCTGGTCCTATCATTCGGGGTCGCGACTCTCGCCGTCCACGCGAAGAATAGCTAGCTTCCTCGTCTGCCGCCTCAGCATCCCGCACGCAGTCCTCACGTCGACAGCGCGAACTTCGCCGTCCGGACCCGGATACGTAGCGATTATGACGCCGCGCGGCCATACGTACCAAGCCGGGAAACGTAAGGCGTATCGATTTAAGAAGATTCGAATAACGGTACAGTCAAATTAATATTTTGTTAATAGCTGACTCGGCAAACTTCGTACCGCCATAGAATAAACAGATAAAACTGAATGATGATTGCGGTGTTTCAATTTTAGTAAGAAATGTGGGTAAAACTTAACCGGAACAAAAAGAATACGTAATCCAAAAAACACGACCTTGATGCCCAGATTCCCGCCAAAGTCGGTAAAATTTTATAGTTGCGATCGTAAATAAATAAACATTTGATATTCAAAACGCAAGAAAATAAAAGAGAACCTATATTTAAATTGTGTTTGATGACTGAACGACTTTTAAATTTTTTGATTTCTAAACGACCGGATCAACATCAAATGATTGACAGTTAGGAATAGGGAAAGCGAAAATGTTCTTCTATATTCCCAGCATTTCATATTTACTCACCCTTTAACCCTTCCCTCGACTTCCACGAATAATTCAAAAACAAAATCAGTCCAGCCGTTGTCGAATTTTAATGAGACTAAACCTACTCCATTTGATTTTTTATATGAATAGTATATATTTAAATTATGACAGCATGTTGCTGTTTTGTTAAGTCCATTAAATATTATAAATACTTATATTTTTATATTGATTATGGCAAAGCCTGGTATGGACATGTAATGAGAAGGGAGGATAGCCATGTATGTAAGAGGGTCCTAAATATGGTGGTAAGCGGCAGGGCCGGGAGAGGGCGACCAAAAAAAGTGTGGATGAATTGTGTGAAAGAGGATATGTGTATTAAGGGTGTGAATGTAGAAATGACAGCGGATAGAGTGAAGTGGCGAAAGGAAACATGCTGTGCCGACCCCACCTAGTGGGATAAGGGCAAGAAAACAACAACATTGATTATGGCAATACCAAATTTTAACTATGTATTTGGAAGACATAATATTACGCCAACTATAGTGAAGCAACGTAGCGCAAGGAATAATCAAATTAAAGTAATGAATTTACATGTATAAATAGAAAATTATATACACACAATTATTTTTAGATGTAACAAGGTTTATGAGGTGGTGTTAGAATATAATAAAACAATGTTTTGTGCAACATTTTTTTATAAATATAACTTAATCGAGATTAATTTATTAACAATACATCGAACGGGTAAACTTTAATCCTACAATATATTGTATATACCCAAACACTACTTCTCTTTATTCAATGCTTCTATAAACTCCTCTAGTTTCTCTTGCACTTGTCTTACGCGTTCTGAAAATTTTTATAACATTTATATGAGACACACACACGCACACACATATATACAAAAATATCGTTTATATTAACAAAGTAACACATTGAAAATATCGTGTGTATTCAAGAATGGTTAAATTAACAATCCGAAACGATAAACAATCGATTTTTCCCTATCTATCCACAAGTTTGAAAACGTGGTGGCTGATATAATGTACGTAAATGAAAACAAACACGTCTAAAAATTTAATAATGTTACGTAATACTTACTTAGTTCTTCGGCGAGTTCAACTCGTCTTCCGGAAAGGAGTTTCTTCTTTAATTCGGGGTCCGCTGACATCTTTAAAAAATAAAATAACCTTCCTTATTTACAATTTTAAACTAGATATTTAAAATTTTAGGACCCGGTACTGTCTTACATCACCTCATTATCTCGAAGCCAAAGTTTCTCTTATACTAAGTGTAAATTGCACACATATATAAATAAAAAAATATATTTCTTTTTTCGTAAAATGAATTATAATTAATACATTACACTTCATTCTATCGTTATTCATAAATTAATTAAGAGGCTTTTCAGTTATATATATTTCTATTTTATTTCTCTATATATATATATATAGAGAGAGAGAGAGAGTCAGAGAAAAGGTATCTATTGACTCATCACGATATCTCTGGAAGCATAA
Organism: Elymnias hypermnestra; assembly: GCA_015832385.1. NCBI lineage: Eukaryota > Metazoa > Arthropoda > Insecta > Lepidoptera > Nymphalidae > Elymnias > Elymnias hypermnestra. The sequence goes on along the minus strand of JACTOM010000194.1, from coordinate 5,426,269 downwards.
GGCGTAGAGTCTTGAAATTTGGTGGGAATATTACTTTTGAGGAGTAAAGGTCAGCTCAGAACGGATTTTATGAAATTCCACCCGCAAGGAGTTTGCGGGGGTACTACTTATTCTTATTTGTAAAACAATTTGCCTAAATTAATGAAAATTCTATCAAAGAAACATTTCACGCAGACGAAGTCGCGGGTACTGCTAGTACATTATATATGAATTTATAATACATATTTATAACTTTATGCGCGTGTATACACACACTAGTATGTTATTTATATATACGTACGTGACAGTAGTTCTACGCCTGTGTCTGCGAGTGCGAGTAAGATAACGAATAGGGCAAAGTTAAATAAAGGAGCAAACATGTTTTTGTATTTATAGTATATATATATATATATAATCAATACAATTTGCCCGAGGGAGATCTACTTCCTCGGAGCTTTGTAAAATCAGAAGTTTAGATGGAAGTTTAATAAAAGGAGAAGAATGGATATTGAAGAGATGGAAGGATCATTTTGAAAGTTTGTTNATGTATGTATATATATATATATTTACAGTGTGTGCGCTTGTATATGTGTGGCTGTGTGTTTATTTAGTACAAGATTTTAGTGTAGATATCAATTTGTTCTATAATATTGCAGAACATTTTTTGTTCTATCTTCAATAGGTACCGCAGCGCACGCGATAACAGGTTCTTTTTCACACTGGGTTATATTACAGCTTTCTAATGGAGAAAAAAATTTTCAAGTCGGTCCAGTGATTTTTGTATGAAAACATTACATACATACTTACATACAAATTTTTGGACGAAATTTTTGGTTTTTATTTTTTTGTGGTACAGATTACAAAAATACATACAACCCGAAATTTTCACTTTTCCATCACCAACACCTATTTGTTAATAGCGATAATAGTAATTATATGGCAAAACAACGTTTGCTGGGTCAGCTAGTATATATAAAATTAAAGACAATCTATAATGTACATATATATCGAACGCCCCTACGTATACAGAGTCAAGTATAATATCCAAAATTTGACATATTAATCAAAGATTAATTATTTATTATTGCACAACCTTTTGTGCTAATGAAATATTTTTAAGTGTCTTGTTTAAATAACTGTACGAAATATAATCATCGAAATTGCAAAATCGCCATAATATCGAAAATGCAGGTTGAAAAGACATATAAACAAGCACCCGCACACATACAATTTATATAGCCAAAAACAAAGTGTCCATTACAAAACTTATAGTGACGATGTAAGCAATTACCTCATCCAGCACTTCTCGTAGGTCTCGGTCTAGCCTCGCGGCTTCCCTGTTCGCTATTTGCTGCCTCAACGCGTTTGCTGTTGTGCGGAGTGCAGCTTGAACGCGCCAAAACATCACCACTTCACAGCACTCCTTCTGCAAAATCATCATAATATTACAATCCTAAATATATGTGTATATATAATCAAGCTTATTATCTAATTTATAATATGTTATCTAAATTGATATTAAATAGCAAGAAGAACAGATATCTATTTAGATATGGGTACTGAATAATAAAGAAGAACTGTGCCCACGAACAAAAACAGTAATTTTGGAATACATAGTATTTTTTGTTTATACTATATGTGTATGACGACATGTGAAAAAAGTGGTACATAATGCGAATAAAATTAATATGGCCATCGCTACACTACTACATTATATTGTTTAGATTGACATTTTTAAATTCGCCATATCTTTTGAATGGAATGTCCGAGTTAAACTATATTAAAATTGCTTTCCAGGTATTAAAACGGTCTTTAATATTATAAAGTTAACTTTTGAAATGTAAAGAATTAGTTATAGTGGCAGAACTTACAGTAATGGGACATATGATTTCGCTGACTTTTTTGTAGACCTTAATACCTTCTTTTATAATTTAAATTTTTTTTTGTTCTATATCAATAGATATTTACTGCGGCGTTGGAAGACACCTTCAAGCTTTTGGACTGGAACGGATTCGGCACCAATATCAACGGGGAGTACATCACTCATTTGCGGTTTGCCGATGATATAGTCGTAATGACTGAGACTCTGGGTGATCACAATATAATGCTCTATGACCCTGCAGAGTGTCGCAACAGATGGGGCTTAAAATGGGCTATGGAACATCTTTTCATCCCAAATTCCTCAGTGCCTGAAGACTAAGGTCTTCGAACAGTGCGTGTTGCCAGCGATTACATGTTTCCGAGACATGGCCGCTGACTATGAGGCTCGTAAGAAGACTCAGAGTCACTCAGCGGGCAATGGAGAGGGCTATGCTCGGGGTTTTCCTACGTGATCAAATCAGAAATGAGAAGATCCGTAGGAGAACTAAAGTCACCGATGTAGCCTACCGAATTGAAAAAGCTGAAGTGGCAATGGGCAGGACACATAGTTCGCAGAACCGATAGACGTTGGCGCCCGAAGGTGCTAGAGTGGCGGCATCGCACCGGAAACCGCAGCGTCGGCAGACCCCCCACCAGGTGGACCGATGACATCAGGCGGGTCGCTGGCAGCCGCTGGATACAAGCGGCGCAAAATCGGGCCCACTCATTAAGAGAGACCTTTGTCCAGCAGTGGACGTACATCGGTTGAGACGACGACGATATCAATAGTTTTCCCAGCGCACGCGATAACATATTTTATATGACCAATTTCGTCACACCTCGGGTTACTTTGATGCATTTTTATTAGGGATCCCTAATTTTTTTTTTTTTTTGAGTAAGTAATATAGCCTATGTCACATAGTGAAATAGCAGCTTCCAAATGGAGAAAAAATTGAAAATCGGATCAGTGATTTGTGTGAAAACATTACAAACATATATACATACATACAAAAAAATATGGTATTGGTATTGTGTAAATTACCTCAGCGCCATTTTGCTGAGAGTATAGATAAAAACTTTTTTTACAATCCCTAGCGCGGGCTTGAGCACGTAACAAGAAGTTTCTGAAAATAAAACATTCAGATTAGAAATCAAGTTATCTTTAACAATATATTGCTATTATATACACATATACGATTCAATTAAATATGAAAATAACATTATTTGTGCGAATATTCTTTAGGATAAATGACAAAAAATATCTGAGCCTAAACTGGACTTTAAACTTTCCGGCCCTAATTTTTAAAAAAATTACGCGTTGTCCGAACAGGGAAACCAATAGACCCCAGTTGATTTGTATGGAAATCTACAATAGAGTCATCAGAACATCACGAGCAAGCCGTAGCTCAGTCGTCTTATGGTATCCACAAGAGACACGCGTACAAATCGACGAAATCGAAAATAGTATCGTATATTTATCCCACTCTTTCATTAAGGCGGTACCGCGTTAGTTAGAGTGAGAAAATAACGTTTCACTAGCAGACCATAACAGAACGTGCTAATAATCTGAATTATCTTTCGTTCAACGAATATGTTTGGTAAGAACTATTTGACTTTTTGATATCAACAACAATAGTTTAAATTGAATTGCACTTTTGACAACGAGAAATAAAAAAAACGGGGAAAGGTTTTTCTATAATAGTTTTATAATTACAAAAAAGGTAGTAGCTTTTCTAATACTCAAGTTACTAAATTAAAAATCACAGATGGGGAGTTCCAAATGTTCGGACCAGCTAGGTTAAAGACGAGCGAATTTTTTTTTCTTTGTTTTAGGAATCGCTCGTACATTATAAACAATACGAATAATTATCAATGTGTTTACAGGCCAGCGCTTACCTGTATGAAGTAACACTACTTATTCCTGGCTTATTATTATATGAGACGCAATTTCGCGAGTACTTGCTTCACCAGCAAAGGTCGTGAGTTCGATTTCCCTCAAAGGCAAAATTAAGAAAATGCATTTTCTAATTTGGCTGAGTCTGGACTGATGATGGGTTTCGACGGCGGACAGTTACAAACCCACCAACAAAAATGTACAACCAAGCAAAAATATTGCTTTCCGGCAGAAACCATAAGAGACTTTCATCTTAGACTGTATTATGAATTACCATCTGGTGAATTCACAGTACACCGGGACAAACAAAATATATTGATTATCAGTTCGATCGATATTGAATATATGTATCGGAACGGTTTATGAATAAAGTGAAATTGTTACTAGAATTATAAAGATATGAAATGCAGTAACAATAAAACACATAACAATCGAAAATTCGCGAAAATGAATCAGGATAGTAATAGATACGAGTGAGGATCGAGGTAGCGGTATTCTCGAAGTACCCAGTAATTTAAATTTACATACCTTAAGTAGACAGGTCTCCAAGTCTCCCGTATATACTCGTTGTCAACTTCGACTCCGCGTCGACGTAAATTGTCCCGTACTGCTACCACCTGAAACGAACAAAAGAATGCTAATTGAACTTTACCAACCATGTCTTTTGAAGATTATTACCAACAATTGTTGTCAATTTAGAGAAAATTGTGACTGTGAAAGTCGCGTTGCAATCAAAATCAAAATGTCAATTGACCATGAGCCACTTCTTGAAATATTCTTGATATGATAATTAGTTAAAATTTCACATTTATAACCTCTACATATACAACTCTTGACGACAACTCGTAAAAATTAGTATGTCATATCCGATCCCTTAAATAAATATTTAGTAGATGGTTTTTAAAGTTAAGGAGACCCCTAACGATGAGATACTTTAGGGGATATTGGTGAAATCAGGCATGAGACACACAAAGTGTTAATAATTCTTTATCGCAAGTATGGTTTTACACCAATTTTCAATAGCCAGATCTTGTCATAGTGTTAGATCCTGTGTTACCTCATCATAGGAGAGTGCTGGTCTGTTGGAGCCTAGCTTGTCCAGTTCCCCGCGTACCTCAGCACGACGCGTCTGCTCCTCGCTTGTATATTGCCAGCGTAACCAGCGATCACGGAAACCGGGACCTGCACAAGAATGGTTTTTTGTAACGTAAAACCTTCCTTACCTATATTCTATCGACTATGCTGCAGAGCTTCCCTTCCAAAGTGTATAATCCCAGTCCGTTTCATATTCAGTAACATAGGCTTATAACAAATAACCTCTCAGTATCCACCTTTTACTTCGAAGACAAGTTAAAGCCTAAACTCACCATCCGCAAACTTTGCAAGGGTGAAATATGGAACAGCGTGGTGGGACTATGCCCTATAAACCCCCTCTTTTATGAATGACGAGGCCTGTGCGTAGCAGTGGGACGGTAATGGGCTGCTATTTACCTTACCTTTTTATATAATAATCATCCTAAATATAACGGTTACCATACCTATATTCAATAACATACCTAATAAGAATATTTATTGTCAAATCTAGTTCTTACATGACGTCATTATATCATGGTCTGCTGTACACACGAAAATATTTGGTAAGTTATTTTTAACCGACTTCAAAAAAAGGAGGAGGTAATTCGGATTTTGAAGTTTTTTTTTATATGTAAGGTGGTGCTTGTCGTAGGGTCCCATTTTTTAAAATCCAGTTCTGAGGATGACATCCATGATAAAACCGTATGAGTCTTGAGTTTGCATTAAGCGCGACAAATGGACGAATAACTCAAGATCACGCCAACCGATTTTGATGATTCTTTTTTATTTGAAGGATATCCTTCAAGGGTTGTTTACTGTAGTTTGGTTAGGTTTTGATCATGGGATTCTTGACAAAATAACGGTACTCTTCAATTCTTAGGAGCAAATTAATGATACTCGGCAGAATCTTTTATAGGCTTTCCCGATATTTGAGTCACCTACCGCCACGCTGGTATGGGTAAGTGATTGTCGTAGTTAAATATGATGACAAATGGAACTCCTCAACGGCTTATAGTAAGGGTGCGATGTATTACATCTGTGAAGCGGTGGTAGCAGAGTCTGGGGGGGGGGGGGGGTTTCGAAAATANGGGGGGGGGGGGGGGGGGGGGGGGGGGGGGGGGGGGGGGGGGGGGGGGGGGGGGGGGGGGACGAAAATGTTTGCGTGTTCGTGATGTGAGCAACACGTTTTTTAGTTGTACCTACACATATTCAGATAAATTCAGTGTACTTCAGATTAACTGGGAATAAAAAAATAAAAAACAATTTAACGAAAAAGAACCGCCTTGAAAACAAACTAACGATTATATTACTATGCACTAAAAAGTGAAAAAATAGAGACTTTTTTAGAGTTCTTCGTATTCTTATTCAAACGCTAAACTATCAGCAATAAAATAAAAAAATATTTGTTTTCTGTCACTCGTATGACGTCATATTGTAACGTATATGCATTTGGTGTGTGTGTGGAATATGTGTTGTGTGTTTTACCTGTGAGCGCTTTGAGGTCTGTCTCAACGGCTTCTAAGCGTTCTCGTAATGCAGTCTCCATGAGAGCAACAGCCGCATCCCATTCCGCACGTGAGCGCACGCAACGATCTTGTAAAGCGTTCACCTGAAGTACGCGCAGCACCTACACATACATACCTTTAGGTGGATTGCGTTTAGCTATGATGCATAAGAGTCTATAGTGTTAATTATTTATAGATGCACCAAAATTTATTAAATTAAACGTTGTCACGATAGTGTGTTCATTGATTTGTTATAAACCCACTTCGTGTAAAAAAGTATGTGATTGACAAAAAACAGGCCATTAGTATCCCAGAGCTGGGCTAAGATTTTTCCGTACATATGTTTTTGGAGCTTAGACTCATTACGCTACCATAATACGGGTTACACATATCCCAGAATTGCTTTTGGGATATGCAAGTACCTACATAATGATTTTCTATAACGAAAAGCACAATGAAACATTTTAAACAACATTTATACCAAACGTTTCTCTGGATTGCAAAATCCTCAACATTTAATGAGAAGGAAGTCTCAGTAGACTCCAGAATAGAGATGCTCTTGTAGAATTAGCTTTTAAGAATTGTGTCATTATTCCTGCAAAACAGCATTACATTTAACAAGGACAAATTAGAGGTGCTTTCATTGTTTTTAAGTCATAAAAGATAACAGAAAAAAAATGTAAGGAAACTTGCATCTTGTGCTCTCTCCTCCCACTGGTGCCTAGATAGGGCTTCTTCTACGGCTGCCTGCTTTACAGGCTCATATACTGCATCAGTGTCAGTGGAGCGAGTTAAAAGCTCGTTGAACTCCTCCCGCAAAGCCTCTCTCCCTGCTTCCACGGACTGACGAGCTAATTCGCTCTCCGCCCATTCCCGTAACTTTATATCCACTGATGTGTTGAATTTATCTGTTTTTGTGTTATTAGGAAATTTAGTAAAAGGTCCTTAGGGAAGTCAGAATCTTTAAAATTAGTTAACGATTAGCTTTAATTTCACCTTAAAATACTGTCTACGATGGTAGCACGTTAACCGATGAAGGATTATCTCCATCTTAAAGGGCCATAATTTATTACAATTAGAGCAGTTATTCACTCTTTATTTCGTCTCAGTAATTCTTCAAATGATAATTTCATAATATGAAACAGCTTTATTTGTCCATACAAATGTACGAGTCAAATTACGTAAGAAAATTAATATGATCTGTTGTCTCGGCTATAATCTCGGCTTATTGTTACATATTAAAACAAAAATATAAATATGAAGTTAAAGTCCCAAAAAAATTACATTTGCAATTGTTTTATGTTCACATAATTACGACAAGATTAATTTCGCTCTTGAAATGTAACAACTGATGATGCTGTATGAGATCGTAGCGCTCTAAACTGGAATGGTAATTTACCCTTTATTGGTACCCTAATATATTCAACTTATAATTTTTAAATTAGCTTTCATTAAAGTTTATAGACACAGGTAGCACTTGTATGGACAAAGATAGGAGACAAATTCCCTCCAATATCAATTATACCTGCGAAATGATACATGATATTTATTTTTGATGCCATTTGGCAGGATTAATGCTACTCAACACATTAAAACGTGTTCATTTATTAGTCGTCCGCGTGTGAATTTTACATTTTTAAAATAATGATGTAAATATGAAATGTGAATTAATAGATAGTGGAGGTATTTATCTTCTATATTTGGAAGGAACTATTGTGCTGGGAAATCTTTAATTCCAGCTACAAAGCGGCTCACAGAAATGGGAAAATATTCATTTTAATAAATACAACATTACAATGACTCTAAATAAAAGATGATTGATTTATAAATATCTCTTACTGAAATCAAAATCATAAGGGTCAAGCCATACGGGGCTGGAGTTACCGTCCACTTGCTTGTGTTTCATCTGACATGCCACGGGACGTACTGAGATGGAAAGGAATAGGAAAAGATGTGAGTCAATGTGGGAAACAAGGCAATGCATATAACACTCGATCACGCTTTTTTCAACAACCTTTTCAACAACAATACGCTTGGAATTTCCCTTACCCTAAAAATTTAGGCATAAAAAGTAGTCAATTTAATATCAGGTAAACATAATAATTTATTACATCAAATATATTTCATTGTTTGTTACTCTTACCAGTACAAGTAATACCTTGTTAAACCTTTAGCAAATACATGTCTCCCTGTAATGTAACAAAGTTTCTAATCCTATATAACAACCTTAAGTTGTGAATTTGAATAAGTATTAAGGTAAACTTTTTAATTAACTAACTATGTAATTTCTTACTCATTCTTTATCGTAAAGAAAAATGGATATTAGTACTAACTTTCATTCTAGGTTAAATAAATCTATATAAAGACTATTATGATCCCCAGCTGTGGAAAGTTCGAATTAATTTGAACTGCATAGTAATATATTATAGTGTTAGGATTTTTTTTTTAAATTCTATTATAGTTTTTATTGACGTGATTGAAGCTTTAAATGTTGTCTAAGAATTATCTCGCTTTCGTAATAAAAACAAATAATGAAGTTTATGTAGTTAAGTGCGAGAAGTATAAGAAATAAAAGGTTATTTATATATTTGGAGGTTGAATGGTATAAGAGGAAAAATGGAAGATTGTTTTCAGGTGAGATTAAGGTCAGCGCTTGACTGTTATAACTCCTGAATCTGACCTGAGTCGAATATAGTTTAAGATGGAAACCCACAAACTTGATAAGAGGTAACTCACCTCTTACGGTTTCTACACAGAATACCAGAACGTAGTTTTATGTTGGTGGTACGTCTTAGCTGGTAGTGTGGTAACTAGCTATGGTAAACGCCTCTTACAAATAGAGTTTCGTACAAAATAGCAAATGCAAATTCCCAAATTTGTCATATCAGAAATCGAAGGCGGAAGAAGCAAGAAGCAAGTCAAATTGGTAAGTTGTGATTGAGCAGAGGAGAACAGTATAGATACTCACCGACATCGTCATGCGCTTGGGCAGCAGAAGGAAGATATATCCCACTGAAGATCCTGTCGGCTGTGGAGGCCCATAGGGCATTATGCAATCTCTGTTCCCAAGCAGATGCTGGTACAGCAGACAGTTCAGCTGATTGGTCGAGCAACTCTGCTCGGGCGCGTTCGAACAACTCATCTCGATCAAGCTCACGCTGTCTACCCCCAAATAAAAAAAAATAATCTTCAACATTGGTACTCTCAACTAGTTAGCTATGTAGTCCGAATACAGATCGGCTGGCGTATACGATACGACTACTCGCTTGCAGGTGGGCAAATTTACAAAATAGTATTTCTTAATTTATCCTAGAATAACCGGCGACTTCTGCCTCACCTAGTTACCACCAAAGAAGTGGCGCCAAGAAAAAAATTGCGTTTAATTTAAACAAAACACTAACCACGGGTGATTCTTTCTATAATAGAGACGTAGTAAGTAGCAGCCCTTTAACGTCCCATTGCTGGGCAGAAACCTCTTCACTCATATGAGAGAGGGTTTTTAGAGCAGAGACCCACCATGCTGCTCCACGCTGCTGCGAATTGGCAAGGATAGTACACAAGTACATTCTCCATTTCCTCACTCTCATAATCCGATGTGGCGGAAATTCGACATGACCAGAGAGAACAGGCGCAGGACCCACGGCTTAAAGTGCCCTCAGAGGCACGGGGATGTAGCACACCACCAAATAAAATATTGAAAAAATCTGAATAGAAAATTCAATATTGATTTTTGAATTGGCCCGATCCGGGACTGGAACCCAGGACCTCATGTCTGTAGTAGAACATGCTAACCTAGACCAATGAGGGAGTAAGAAAGGCAAACGAATAACAATTTCCTAAATTTACCACGCCGGAAATCGAAACCAAGACCTCTTTTAATTAAGTAGTTACAACATTAAGCCAAGGAGGTCGCCAAAATTTGAGGTTAATATTTCTCTCAAATAATTTAACATACATACCTACATATAGATGAAGTTAAACATACACAGGAAAAAGAATATTTCGACAATCACCTCGGGAAGGTATTCTTCCACTCAGTCTCGAGGTTAAAACGCATGGCTTTGAAGGCGTCGGCTTGTTGCTCTACAGAATCACGCACCATGCGCCAGAAACAGTCAGCCACGCCTAGCGCCAGATTACGTGTCGTCACTTGAGCAGCTCCCACTAGCCCCTCCCTGTCAAATAGTGTGTCAATTGAGGCATTGCAACATATACTGGACATTGTATGTTAATCTATAAAATGAAGCTAACCTGTACATTCGAATCAGATCACATCAAATTTATTTTCATTTCTCATAGAGATGGCTTTAATAGAATATGAGTCACTGGCTCCTGAATTGGATTTAACCGTCTCAGGAACCAGTATGCCCTCCAACTATAGCTATACAAAAGGAGAAAACAGAGGATGTATAGGAAATTAACGAAATAGTAAAATAATTAAAAGAGAGAACTTTATTATAGGTATATGTGCACATTCCAAAGCGAAATGCTACCTATGAGTGTGAATGTGTGTATATCCGCGCATGGATGTTTTGACGGTGGTGAAAGTAGGTTATGTATGTATTGTTTGTTAGTGAGTAGAGGATTCGAATGTGGGCTTCAATTATTTAATTAAGTTCAAACATGTATTCAGCGTTTTTTTAGGCTAAAATCAATGGGCTTGATAATTCTAATTTTAGGAAACATTTATTTTTCTATCTTCACTAATTCATATCTCCCTGTCAACTTTCGTTCGCAATTTTCGTAACGCTTTCGTCACGCCTTCACCAGCTTACTCCCCAATTCACGCGCGCTTAAAGAAGTTTTACTATATAGACTGTAAAGTTATTTACAAGCGTAAATAACTTTATAAAATATTTTAACAGTAATATGTTTTTGCTATCTATTCAATATGCATATGAAAATTTACTTTACAAACAATAATACACAAAGTTCCTTAAATATTTAACAAGTCAAGTTTTAAAATACGACAGTATTTATTTTGAACTTACTTGAATAGCTTAGATGATCTGAAGAACCTCTCTTCATACTCCCTGATGTTTTGAATGGAATCATCTTTCCGACTGCGCCCCGTCACAACTGCATAGTATCCTAATGCCTTCATCGGGAATAGTTTTCCCTCCAAAATACGACGAATCTAGATAATTTGAAATATATTTGCATGTTAAATGATAAGTAACTTGAAAAAAATTGTCGGTTTGATATTCGGAACCATGACATTGAACATTGTTTTATTCTGAAGTCGTTTAGTACATTATTGACACCCGTTTCTAATTTTGCCGCCAAGCAAAAGATTTGCATTCCGGTACGATGAGGTGTAGAAACCTTTAGAGGTGAACTAAAGTAATGCGCCTTTATCTTAAGACTGTATCATCACGTTAGATCACAGTCAAGCGCTAACGTGTCAGCAATAAAAAACGTGTAGTTGTTACAAACAGAAACGACGGACTTTGAGTCTAGCTATATGATAGACTGTGTGTCTATGTGTTTGCGAGAATATAGATGTTTGAATCTATAAAAGTGAATCATATACCCGTTTGCCGTTCATTAAAACAAATTGACTTACTCTATTTGGATTGGCGAGATTTTCTTCCGCAAGATCTACTTTAGTAAGTACGAAGATCGTTCTCTTGCCTTGAGGGTCGCAGGATGCCACCAAGTCGGTGACATTGCTTCTTTCCGCGTCTACTGATCCATCCTAAATACAAATATAAATAGGTTTTTCAAGATGGAATTTTGCTTTGTACTCGATAGCGTCAGAAATTCACATAGGGAGAAACCATGCATCCGATAATGTACTCTTAGCTAATATTAACCGTCAATATAGGGGGCTTAGTAAAGGGCAGATAAAACGTCAGGGATTTAAAGAGGTCACTTTTTTGTACTTAACATTTACTTTGAATATCTGACACGCTGGCATAACTTTTTTTTTGTTTTATTCCCCTTTTCCCGGTCACCCCCCATTAGTTAATTGTCAGATTAATGTGTATTGGTGATCAGAAATAGCTACAAATTTCTGACGCGACCGAGTATTTTGTTATAATTGTTTTTTTAACTACTACACGCCCCCCCATTAAAATGGAAAACATTACATTTTTTTGTTTATCTATCGAGTAACAGAAAATTTTGCTTTTTAAGCTCCGCTATTACAAGTTTATGAACCGCTTATAAATAACCTATATGTTAAAGTAGCTTACAAATTAATTTGTATAGGTACTAAACTCTAGGCAAACAGGCACAGCCGGTACTGCGTGATTATTTCATTATTATTAATCAATTATCAAAATAACCAAATATATAAGCTTATTAATTTGTAATATTATGATTGCAAATTATGCGTTTCCTACAATACAAAAAAATTACAATGTTGCCAACATTTAACACGTGAATTAAAAAAATTTAACGATAAATATGCTCACCTGTATGCAGAGTATGATAGCATTTGGATTGTCCATATATTGCTTGGTCATCTGCTTGATAGCATCCCTGGTGTCGGACGCCATATCCACTGTTTGTGTCTGTCAGATGATGTAAAAGTATCATTAATGGTCTTTATGAATTATTCAGTTTTTAAGGGTACACGTTCGCTTACGATAAACATTACCATATTATATAATATATTAAATATGACTTTTATCATAACAAAGTATATAAAAAATCTGGATTAGTTTGTGTCCTTAAAATTTTGAAAAGTGTGATTATTCATCCAAAGCAACGATATTATAATAAACAAATATATTCTACTTATAAGAAACCAGCTAATAACTTAACAATTACTTTTTAACATGTCATACCGATATCACACCGGGTAAGTCAACCAACACCATCCTGGGTATGCCGGGACCACGGACCGACATGGCGATGACGTCACTGGACACCGTGCGTCCGCCGCGGACGCTATTGCGCATTCGTAACTCCACTTCCCTGTACACATTTGAAAGAAAATGAAAAAAACCTGACAATAAGATACGAATTGTTTGACGGCCTAGATGGTGCAGTAGTGCGACTACTCGCTTTGCTAGCAGAGGTCCCGGGTTCGATACTTGTTAAGCCGATTTTAGGAAATTACATTGTCTAATTTGTCTTGACTAATCTTTTAAGTCTGGACTGATGGAAGTCGGCCGTTGTTAGTTACCACTCTATCAGGTAAGACGCAACTGAAAAAAGTTCTTTAAAAGACGCAAAAAATTTTAAAACAGTTATTTTTTTACTCAGTTCATTATTGACACCTGCGACTAAATTTGCCATCAAGTAAAACATTTGCGTTTCGGTATGATGCTGTGTAGAAACCATAACAGGTAAATTGCCTCTTACCAGATTAACTCGCTTCCATCTTAGATTATATAATCAGGTGTGATCACAGTCAAGTATCAAAAAATGCATATTAATTACAATCTAAATATTTTACTGCATAAACTTTAGTGCTTGACTGTAATCTCATCTAGCTATATACACAAAATCTAAGGGAGGTGGTATCTAACTACGAACATTAGTTATATAAACAAAAAAAATAATTTAAAACATCATTTTCTAATTTAACTCTCTCATCGAAGTCTCTCCCGGATTAGTCAGATTAGGTTCAATTCTTGTGAAGGTTATTCTTTTAAATATTAGTATTTTTAGGGGAGTTAACAAATCCAAACTTACTTCCTTAAATCTGCGAGGTCAGACTCCTTGTTGAGATCAAATTCTCGTGACGAGTCCCTGAACTGGGCCACGTGATATGGGCCTTCAGATAGAGTCACTTTTACTGGCGCTCTGTAAATATCGATATCTAATTTCCTTAATAGAGTATGTTTAATAAATTCTACTACTGAATTATATTTCTACTGAATCAAAGTAAACATGTTCAAAATTTTGTACTTTTAAGATTTACAAATAACATGTGGCATTTCAACTTGCCACTCGTCATTTAATATACTATTTCTCATAAAATAAAAGTATTTCATTAATTCTCTGTTCTAAATTTTAATAAAAAAAAAAAATTAATTGATAATATCTATTATTGACAAAAACGCGAGGCATTTTTATTTACAATTCGTCATTTGAGAATTCCACAAATTATTTGTATTAATTTTCAACATTTTTAATATTCTAACGACAATTAAATTCATTAAGTTCCTAACGTAACTTCCTTTTTCCCTCCCCCTAAGTCTCAGAAATGTAGTTTTAAATTTGTATAAATATACAGAAGACTTGAAAATTACTTTGCCAAAGAAGTTTCACATGTGCATTTTGTACGCAACCACTTTTTACTTGTCACGATTTTTTATTTATAGTCTGTATTACCAGCATTACTACCGGCATATGAGCCAAACACTAAGTAATAATAATAATAGATTTTTATTAACAGCAACATTTGGCTCAGTTGTTAATATATAATGAACTTATACCTATGTTAGTAGACTACATAAGAAGCTTAAAAAATCTTATGCTAAAACAGAGAATTTCATTACATGTTAAACTTAAGTATAAACTATTCCTCTATATTCACTTCAACAGCCGGTAATTATTATGCACATATCGCCCGTTTCTTGCATCGGGTCGAGGTATGCAAAATAATCCAGTGCTTGACGAAAGGATCGTCTGGCTTCATAATTAACGTTTTCAGAATACTACTGTACTACTTGTTATATTGTACACGCAGGTCGTTGTAAGCCCTCTGCGTATACCTTACCCACAGGTTGCTGATGTAAATTATCTGGCAATATACCCCAAAAAACCTTAGTTTTACTTCCTTAGAACACCGTGCAAATCTGCGAGCCATGGTGTTGTGTGATACGGGCTCAAATTCAGTGCTCTTGTCACGTGTTTGTACACATTATGAAATGTACTTATGTGCAAATCACATGTGATAGAAGAGAAATCTTCAAAAACTTCAGCTACAAGATAATAACACGAAAGTAACATTTGGGTAAGAGGATAATTGCAGGTTTTAGTCATGTATTAATTTTAACTCGCACTGTCTCTTGGTGAACACGACTGAAGAGGGTACACATCAAAGCACGAAGAGAGCCAGTAACATAAGGAACACTGTATAATGCTTACTGTCTCATTTTCTCCCATGTTAAATCTTATGTATTTATGTTTCTCTTTTTATTAACAATTACCTGGTGCACATCTCCCCAGCTCCACGTGGAAAAATTCTGGCTTGAGCTATCATCTCCAGTACGGAGGTTTTACCGGCTGATTGGTCGCCTACTACCACCACACGGGGTAAACGACCTGCTTCACCAGATTCCCAACCCGCCAACTCATCCAACACCGATGAGTACATATCGATAAGGGATCGCTGTAAGACACTGAATCTATTAGGATTAGTTTTGAAAACAATGATAAAGTCAAAACGTTTAAGTTACAGTTATTTATTCACTACCTTTATTATCGTTTATATTTATCTTTATTATCGTTTAAAGCGATTTTTAAATTTAATCTGTCCTTTAATAAAGGGATTGAATTATTGAGTGACATCTCTAAAATGTCTTCTGTGAGTTTATTACAGAAATTTTAATGAATTGGTAATTTTATAATGATGACGTGTTTATTTGTTTTATATGATATGAAATCATATATAGACATATCAGTATTCAAAAATTTATATACTAATTGATATAGCTATTAATGAAAAGTTTTTTGGTAATCTTTAACTTTTATTTGATGCTTATATAACTTTGCCCCAACCCGCTCCCGCCGATCGGTGATAACAGTTACGAAACTTTGATGTCTTCTACGATAGCCATTTGAATGAAATACTGTTTTTATTATTGTATATAATTGGATAAAGAATGACACTGTGAAGAGCACGTATTTTTGCCTAATATTTAAAAGACCAGAGTTTGCGATTTAAGCGCGTAAAAATATGTATGTTTCGACATCACATTACAAATCACAAAATTTTCGGCTTTTCTTTGCCATAATATATCTGTATATTACGCATATACATCTTCCTTTTGAATCACTCTATTCATAGCTGAAAATTGCATTAAAATTTGTTGAAAAGTTTAACAGATCCAAGCGAATTGACAGCGAAAGCAACTACATTTTATACTATGTAACGATTTCATGTAATTATAAATAATAAATAAAATACAAAACACATTATCGGGGGATGCCTGAGCAACGGTTTTAATGAGACTGTTCTCGCAATTGCAAACCGTCTCCCAAAAGCCAGCGATTTTTTTGCGTATGATCGCATAGAAGTCGGAAACGCCTTCGCCGGCAAACATAGCTGAAGCACTGCAAAATCTTGGCATTCGTAGTAGGATGCGAAGGGCGTTGTTGTATTGAACTCTGAGGGTGTTAAAGGCCTTTTTGGAATACTGTAGCCATAACTGTGAAGTATAGAAGCTGGTGCAGTAGGCTTTGAACAAAGTAACCTTAACCCCATCAGAGCACCTTGCAAAACGGCGAGCAAGCATATTACACCGTGTAGCCAACGAGCGTCGTTCCCGCTCCATATCCAAATCGTCACTCAGACATCCCGTCAAGATGTGTCCGAGATACCGAAACCGCTGCACTTCCTGAACCGGTGAACCATTTAACAGCAGTGGGGGTACTCTCTCCGGACCCCTACCATATCGAAATATGAGTAATTCCGATTTGCATGCATTATATTTGAGACCATGACGTAAGGCATATTCTTCGCAAATTGAAACTAGCTTACGAAGACCTTTTATCGAGGGGCTGAGCAACACCATGTCATCTGCGTAACTTAAATTATTGAAACTGATTCCGTCAATATGGCAGCCCACACCAGTGCCACTCAGCTCCTCGATTAGGTCATTCATGTACAGATTAAACAAGTCCGGAGAGGTAAGTCCTTTATCAAACTCATTAATTATCAAACTCACTTTCATCTTTTTAGCGGGCGGCTGTCGGCCTTGTCTCAATAGCATATTTTGTTGTCTTAATTCCCTGTTCTCTTGTTCGAGTCGCTGCAACTCGCGTTGGTATCGCGCTTGCAGTGCAAGAACTTCCTCTTGAAGGACATGTACCCTTTTCTCTACACGACAATTTGAATATGATTTTAAAACGGCAGGTCGAAATTTCTAACTTATTAATGTAATTGCGCCACTTAACAATCATAATAATCGTCTCCTGAATCTCATGCAGAGATTAGCCATTTGCAAGTGACATATTGTAGTGCAAGTGTATGCGCAAACATAAATGCATTCTCTATTCCGTTTATTTCTCCATTTTCTATTTTTTCATTCCGAAGTGACGGCAATCCGACACGAGCAGAAAGAGATCAGGCGTAGGAACGACGGGTTAAAGGGAAAATAATGAGATTTTCTTAACAGATAGCTCTGCCCAATTTTTTAATTCACCCGACTCGGGACTAGAACCAAGGACCTCATGTTTTTAGCCGAACAAGCTGATTGCTAAACAATGACTAAATGCGTCATATATAAATTTCGCTTCCTCATATGTAGGTAAGTAACAGCCGATCAACGTTTCACAATTGGGCACATTGGTCCCTCAATCATTGGTGAGATTTTTGGAACGTAGACTCACCACACAGGCTTCTACTCGCCTATTTTCCTTTACCGACAAATGCAATAACAATACTTCTCCTCCCGGTTACGCTGTAAAAGCCAGTAGGGCTAACAGCTAAACACAGTTCGAGAAAAAAAAAAAAANTATCAAAAAAAAAAAAAAAAACAATTTTCTAACAGTTCCTTCTTATACTGTATAAGCATTATCTTTCAGATCAGCTTAGGAAACAATCTTATTCTAGAAATAAAATACATCGATTTGAATTATTTAAACATTCAATATCAAATAATTTGTAACTTTGGAACCACCCACCTGTTGAGCCTCAAACAGTTTCATTGGAAAGGCAATAATATGAAAATAATTTTAGAACACTAAACTCATTCAAAAACACATAGACTCCTTTCGCCTATTCCCACAAAATCGAGAGATATGCGGGTAATACCACGGGCAAAAGTAAGTAAAAAAATCAAACCATTACCAAAAGTTATTATATAAAAATAGTCTATAAGGATTTCAAGAATTTGTTGCTTACCATATACTGCAGCTTCTTCACTGGGAGATCGACTGGAAGCTGGTGTAGGGGCCGGTTTGCTTTGCAGATTATTTACTATTTTAGCTGCTGGTTCTGGGGTAAATATATATCTATTTGAGTATAAATGTGTAGCTTAATCAAACAATAAATGCATAAAGATGCATTCAACAGAAGAGTATGTGTTGTAACACCTACAGCACCAAAACACCATCAGTTTAACTTTTGTAAATTTGTTGGGTTTGTTTTATTATAGAAAATTTACTCTAGGCTAATTTAGAGCATTTTGAGATATGAAGCTATTTTTACCAATTTAGCACCCGTTTACCAATTAAGTTTTACAGACAAATTTTGTTGGAATATTTTTAAAGTAAGGTAAAAGATAAGCAGGAGCCTATTAATCTCTCACTACAAGTTACATACATTAAAAGTCTCTTCCTTAACACAATAGACCGCCACACTATTCCACTGCAGTTTGGTAAGTTACATACACTCCAGAATTGGCTCCAGGACATGCAGGTTTACGTAAGATGTTTTCTTTTTTATAATAAATAATCAGAATATACATATAAAATAAACCTATAGTACAGTATATTTCACCAAACTATGTCTACTAAAATTTAATTACTTTATATAATGACAACAATTTAAACAAAAAATACAATAATTACAATATCTATTTCAACTAATGCCTATGATATAGCCTTATTATGTATGCTTTAAATGAAGTAACTGTTTATTTTGACTTTAATGTGATAAATTCTGATGACTAGGGAATGTTGATGTTGATTTTGTAAAATCATATTTCAAGTTTATTTGAACGCATCTAAAGTATAGTGTTGTTTAATTATTAAGACAAGTGTTTGACTCATCTCACTATAATGAAGTGTAGGTGATGATACAGGTTAACCTTAACATGCAACTGTTAATCTATACTTGGATAATTTAGAAACTACAATTTCTTTTTCCTGCATGAAATCGGACTCGAACCTTCAGTTATTAAAGGAAATACAAGGATGAAAGAATAAAAATATGAATATAAAAAAATTATAGTGTATTGTTAAGTTTTTTATATTTATTATACAGATAGAAAAGTAAACTTATAACACAAGCAGAGAGAGACATATTTGGCGTACATAAAAATGCCATAGGTTGTGAAGAAAATACTGAGAAGGTAAAATAGTTAACTTACACAAACATTATTTTAATTTACTATGCTTACAATATGTAGTCTTATAAATAAAACCATTCTAAGATCCCAGACTATAGCTCTTTGTTGTTATACTGATTATGTTATATATTGATTTTTATAATTGTTGGTTGGTGCATCCTCATTTTTTATTGAACAAAAGGATAAAACTTTTATCATAGAAGAATGTGAGATTTCTTGAGTACAAAAATAAGATATATTACTTATACAATATTGCAATGTAAGAGTTATCAGGGGAATACAAGAATAAAAAAAAAATATTAAGTGGGTTGCAAATTGAAAAAAAAAAAAGCTTGGAAAGAACTGCTAAAGTAGAAGCAGGAAATATATTTGAAGAATAAGACTTTATAATCTATACAAACTCACCAATGTTACTAGTAGTATTGTTAGCAGCTGCAGCAGCAACCGCATCCTCATATCGCTGCGAGAGCCACTCCCTCAGCTCAGAGGCCCGCGCCAGTCCCGCCTCACGAAGTCTTGGATCTGAGGTCACCGACAGCGTCAGTGGGACCCCTAGCGGTACACACTGGGTAGTACACTGCATATTTCCCTAACACTAGGGCCTAAGGATTGTTTTGTACTGTGGCCCACTTTTTTTTTTAAGTATTGGCCCTATTAGAAAAAACTTCAAAAGAACTTTAATTAAATATATGCATACATAAAATATTAAAATTAATAATGAATTTTATGGACTGTTAACTTCAGTAAAGTATATATAAAAAAATACCTGTATAATATTGAAACAATAAATAAATTTTTGTCTTAAAGTTATAACACTGTGAATATGGAGCAAAATGTAGAAAAAAAGCAAAACTTTTAAATAAGTAGGCAGTCTATAGGAGAAAGTAACTTGTGAGTTAAGTGTTTTAGATTTTTACAAAGGTATGGCTACTGTTTTTGTTATATTGTCTACTTTAAAAATTGTTAGTTCTTGTTAATGAGTGAACGTGAATTCTGCATAATTGTTTATAACAAAATATAAGGCAACATACACTAAAAAACTTAACACTAAAATGGATTTACCATTGTATAATGATACAAGCATATATTATTATATAAGGTACATATTTAGCAATATACAGTACTAAACTAGTCTACTCAAATAAAATGTTTAATAAATAGCTTACCAATTTGTAACTGATCTCCAATTTTATCTTTAGCAGAGATAAGGGTTGTTGTAAATTGATTCCATTGATCATTATCTGGTAACAATTCATTTAGCCATCCCATATCTGGTAGTCCGTCCTTCCATTCTGCATATTTCTGAAAAATGTTATCAATAATTTCTATTTACAAGAGTAAGACTAATTATTTATCTAAATTTTAAAGGTTCAACCAAAAAATATTTAATCATATGACTGAGCTTTATATATTGAAGAAAAAAATAAGATGGAAGCTTATTTTGAATATAGAAGGAGGATATAAGAACACTTTTCAATTAAAAACATTAGTTTGGTTTAGAAAAATGATATACAAATGTTGCAGAGAAATGTTGGTAAAATGTCACAAAAATGATAATGAAAACTGAGAACACGTTACACCAGCCAGTCCTCTAACAAAGACAAGACCCTCTTTTATAAATCAGGAAATATGATAAGTGGAATTTATTTGGACCCATTTTCATTTAATAGTTAAAGCACTTGCATTAATATCTTCACTCAATACAAATTTATTTCATGACAATAACATGTATTGAGTATATAAAAATTACCAATATATTTTCATCAGACTAATAAAGACAAGAATTTAATTCAAAATGCCAGTAACTTGACAATTATATTTTTGGATATAACAGAATTGAAACTATATTGATATAGTTAAAACTTTGTCAGACAGATAATAACATAGTTTTATAGTTTATGTTTACAATATATGAAAAATTACATTGCTAAAGTATTTAAAGTACCTTATTCAAAGTCATGCCTCCACCAACTGCCCCTCCTAGTAGTAAGTATCGAATTTTCAACATTCCCCTAACAGCTCTTGCTACTAACATTCCATATTTCCTTCTTGGTATATGATTTTGGGCTAAAGGCTTTCGTAAGAGTAAACTGCGCCCAGTCCATATAGAAAATGCTACAGCTCTCTTGTCAATTGGTGACCAAGACTGTTTTTTTAGAGATGCTCTGTAATAGATTAAGAAATGCATTTTTACATTTTCATGTAGACACATTATTATTATACTTGTGATGTTTTACATTTTATTGCAGTAGCAATATTAAATAAATGACAATATTTTTATAATATATATTTTAAATAAGATCAACCTTGACAGCCTCCCAGTATATTGGTGCAATTAATGTATTTGCTGCCGCCTCATTCGTATAATGGTTAGCAAGTTTTACTAAAGACATGAGGTCCTGGGTTTGTGTCCCTGTTCAGGCTACATCAAAAATTGATATTGAGTTTTCTATTAAGATTGTCTCCACATTTGCTCAAGTTGGGAAGTTGGGGGTGCGAATCACCCCAGTGCCTCGGAGAGCCTGTTAAGCCATTGGTCCTGCACCTGATCTATCTGAGGTTGTGTCGGATTCCTGTCACATCAGACTATGAGAGTGAAGGAGTAGAGAGTACACTCATGTACTATGCCTGGTGATCCACAGCAGTATGGTGGGTCTATGCTCTAAAAACCCTCTCTTATATGGGTGAGGAGGCCTATGCCCAGCAGTAAAACTAAATAGGTAGGTACCTACTGTATTTGCTAGCAATGCTCCCAGGTTCAATACAAGGTGGGCAAATATATTGTTAAGCAAAAAGTATTTATTTTGGCATGACAGTGTGTGCCAACCATTAGAAGGCGATTACCTCTTACCAGGTAAGTGCTTTACCATTAATTAATCTTTATGATTAGGTGCGACGAATGAGGCGAATAGCCGAACCGACTAGGAAGAGAGATTGTGGCGACGTTTCGCCACGAATTGTCGATCTCACTCGCATAACATGTTTCACATAAAAAAAACTTAAATATTTGGAGGATTAGAATTACAATGAATATAATATAAAAATATGTTTTTGTGAAATATGTACTGTTTTGATTATATTTGAATATGAATGTGAAAAATGTGTACTTATAATGAGTTAACAATCTTGTTACCTCATACGGTGATTCAATATCCTCGACATGCTGCTGTTAAATAGTTTTCTAAATAATGGTTAGAATATAAAAGGTAATTCTTAAAACATTATAACCAATAAGACTATGTTAGTTTCCAATTCTATTTCATAACCTACGCCGGCCACTTTTTACAATTCAACTTCTATAGCCAATCGACTAATGTATAATAAATAAAATAATTAAAGTAAATATATTACACAATCAACATGTAAATCATTATACTAGATTACTTCATATTTTGAAAATTTGACAAATTAATGACGGATAACTGCAGGAGAATTTTCACCGTCACATTCCATTTTTCGCAGAAAGTAATATACGAAATCATGACTCTGATTCTTTAATCTTAATAAATATCATACAATTATAAAGTAAATATTTTTGTGCATAATATTTATATGGAATAAAAACTTTCTGAAAAATTATAGGAAAACTTAAATATTGGAAATCAGTGGCAATGATAAAATGGCAAGTGGCAACACATCCATATTTGGGAAAATGTCAAAAAAGGTCTGAGATTTGCTTTTCGCTGCGGTAACTTAATAAATTTACGTAAAAATAAAACATAAAGCGTAACCTCTTTCTATAAATTACTTTAGCAATAACAAGTGAGAAACTTTTGTGATCAGTGATAATTTTACTAGTGGACAGTGATAAAATGACCTCTGCAGTTGAATGACATCCCATCGAAATTCTGCATACTTTGTGAGTATTGCTAATCGTGGTGGCCCTTGTCAAGGTTGGGCGGTATTTACCCATCATTAGTTTATAGAGCACTTCATAGTGGCATAAGGAAATGATGATATCATGATCGGTTTTATGAATTTTTATATGTAACGAGGCAAAGTGCCTACATTTATTCGTGTAGGGCTTCTTTAAGTTTATTTTTAGCTCTTCAACTACGTAAAACTTACAGTGCCAGTGTTTGTTTCCTCAGGCGTGTATACAAAGATCTCTTTATATAGATTGCTGTTTCAATTTGTTATCAAATCAAACATATAATTGATGTATCTGTCTGGTGTAGGTTCTATCTTAAGTTCAATTGTAAGTTATAGCTTACTTTCAGTTTGCTCAAATTTGTAAGATAATTCTCATTTATAGCTTTTTGATTAAAACAACTTTTTTTATGAACATATGACATACATCAAATAAAAAGATTTCATAGACCAACACCAAAGAAAAGTATTAGTTATAGTTGTTACATTCACATATCATTTATAAATGAGAAAAACTATAACAGTAGTTAATTATTTGTACATGCAAAAACATTGGCATTTTTTGCATCAATAGTAATTACACTCATTATAAAGTCAACTAACACAGTCAAACATTTAAATAAGCAAGTTAATGGCCTTATTTTAATTAATAATACAATAATATTATTCCATATTCCAATCCAAAGGAATACTCAATTTGTTCTATTAAGCAATTTTGTTGTGTTTTCATAGGAACCTGTAGTCTAGAACAGTATGAAATATATTCATAAAAATATGATATTTATAAATATGAAAGTAATTTGTTTTGTTTCATGCCCAAATCACTGCACCAATTTAAATGCCTTGTTACAGAAATATATGAGATATTGCAGAAGGACATGGCTGTCTATACTTTTAAAATATTTTTTTAAGACATCAAGGAAACTCCAATAGTATTTATAATCAATATAATAATTAAATAAGCCATAGTAATTATTATCAAAATAAGTAGTATGTAAAAAAAAACAAGTAATATAAAAAAATGTATTTGAACTTGAGCAAAAGAATAAAAAACTATTTTATTAATAGTTAAAAATTTTAACATGACATATAGAGGGAAGGTGAACTAATAGTGAGAACTGAGACAGTAAAAATGCTGTTGGAAGAATTTAATAATTAGTAACATATGTTTATGAAACAAATGATCCATTAATGTATAAATTATCTTATGTTTGTTTGAATTCAGAGGCCAAGGTTTCAGAATCATTCTATATTTATATCAACTGATGTCATACTGTGATATGTCTATCAATATTGAATATTTTACTACTTGACCTGTGGAACTACATTCCTCTGTTAAAAATGGTGGGGTGGTCGAAGAAAGGTGAAAAACATTTTACAACTGTTTCACAATAGTCTGACCACAAATACAGTGATACAAGATTTTTATATATTAGGTTACAAGATGGCCAAGCTGTGCTATAGAATAATAATACTATGTGTTACTATTGTAATTTTATTTATTAATGTGTTGTAATAAATATTGATAGAACCCCTCAATGAAGTTAACATATATTTACTGCAATTATGGCTGAATTTTTAACATTTGTTATGTATATAATCTGTTGAATGAATAATCTTAATCCAAAATTTTAGTTAGGAAACATCATAGTATACAATAGTCAATATTTTTTTAAATGTCAGTAACTCCCATTCGAATATGCAAAAATGATGTTGTGTAATTGCAAAATTTTATTATATCATTTGTTGGTTTAAACATTCTGTTTCAGTTTTGTACTAACTTTTTTAAATTCTATCCCTAATCTAATAAAGCCACAAAATGTGTTTTGGTAAATTATTATTTAGATCTATCTAAATTTGATTTGCATTGGAGTAGGTTGATATTTTTGAATTTGAAGGTTCCTGTTTATGTGAAAACTTAAGGATAAAATGATAAATAAACATCTTAGTATAAAGGCAAATATTTGCCAGTGAAAGCCATATTGAATTGTTAATTCTATTAGAGGAAACTGATATAAAATTTTGCCAGAGGGTGCTTAGTCAGGTAATCTGTCAGGTTACTAACGAAGCATGCGGATAAGTGACCCAGGGTATCTCCAGCTGTTACAACTGCTCTCTACTTTCAGCTCCGCAGCAGTAATATCCTATACCTAACCCTACCTACCTATGCTCCCCAATACTCCCATTATCCCACATACCAAATCTTTCCTACCCAACTCCCATACCGATAAATGGCGGTATATCCATTCCTCCCTAACCTAAATGTCACAGACTGATAACGGGCAGCAGTGTTATCGGTGAGAGAGGGTCAGCACTGCGATCACCAACCCGCCTGCCAAGTGTGGTGATTGGCAAATCCAGAAATGATGACGACAAGGCAGCAACGGCCCCCAGACCCCGGCAGTCCGGCTATTCCAAGCTCTGGCAGCGGTTTTGGTAACGGCGGGGCAGGGGGTGCTAAGAATCTCCGGAAGAGATTTCGCTGCCAACCCCGAAAGGAGGGTCGCTGTTAGCCGCTGGGGCCAGGCGGCGCAAGATCGGGCCTTGTGGTCATCATTTCGCGAGACCTATGTCCAGCAGTGGACGTCCATCGGTTGAAGCGACCACGACGATGATAGAACATTTTATAAAGCTTAATATATGTCCAGTATAAATATTGCTAAGTATTGAGTAAAAGTAAAGCTGTATTTGTAATATTACATAAAGAAACTTCAGTTTCATTTTAGGAATTCATTGCATCATTGTAAATGAGGATAACAACCTAGTAAATTGGTGTAGAACATATCAAAATAACATAATTGGTATTATTTTTGTGAGATGTGACAGACTGACAAAAATTTTATACAGTATGGAATAAGTGCTAAGTTTGTTTGCATTACATCATTGTATGAGATCATACAGATGGTGGCATCAGGTGTTTTATGTGGGAGTAAAACAAACTAAGCTCTTTTATATCATGGTTTAATCTATTTGCTTGTTTCTGCTTTTTATCTAGTGGTCAATATGTTCAATACAAACCAGGCAGTTCTGTTTCAGTTAATAATAGATATTTGCAGCATGTTTTTGAAATTTTATTAGCTGGTTGTAGGCCACATCCCCATACTTTGGAGACAATGTCAAGCCTGCACTATGCACCCTCGATGGGTGAGAAGTTTGCCTAAATTTTGTTCAGCCTTGACTAGAATTTGAGACGCCAGTGAAACGCTTACTCCCACATTTTGCACCATCACAAACAGCATGTTATAATTTTGAACTACATTATAAATTATGAGCAAATTAAATCTTATTCAAGAACAATATCATATGTTTAGGGGTCAGGCTTATTTCAATATGTGTCAGAAGTATATATATTATTTTACAATTCATAAAAAAAAATGTATATTTTCGTGCCAAACCAGCATTTCGATAGAAGTATGTATAATACATTTGATTCTAATAAATAAATAATAAATAAATAATTTAAAGATGGAGTGGTTGGTGCTGCTATTGATGTATGTGGCGTGTCTAAAAGGAGGAAAGGTAAGAAAGAGAAGAATTTGTGGATGGACAAAAATGTTCAAGCAGCTGTGTGTGAAAAGAAGAAAGCTTGGTCCCTGTCTCTTATACACATCTAGATATAGTTATTTCTATTATTTCTTTTTTACTTAGAATTCCAGCAATATTCTGATGAAGAATAGTTAAAGTAGACTCCTTATTATTAGCGAAAAAATTGGTTTTCAATAAATGGTTGAGAGGCTGTTTGTTTTATTTTGGGAAAATAATCGAGTATAGTTCTTTTAATAGGAACTTTTATCGACAAATTATTATGGGAGTTACTTTGTTTTGAAAAATAATACGGTATGGTACCTTTTTTGTATATATCATGACTAATCGTATTGTTAGGCGTCGAGCTTGTCGGAGTGTGTATGGTTGTTTTGTTTAGTCGGCGTGATTTATGAGATTTCATAAAATAAAGATATTTAGAATCGTAGTCTAATGAATCAATTTGAAGGTTGATTTTTCTGCACAACATAGAAGTATTCTTTATCGACCAGCTATTCATTTTTAGAAAACTACAGTTTTTAAACTTACTACATACCATTTCTAAATTTTCATTTAACAAATTTACATTTAAATAACGATTATACAATACTCCCAAAAC
>JACTOM010000194.1:5174242-5390065 GCA_015832385.1 Elymnias hypermnestra | reverse complement strand
CAAATTTCCTTTTTATGCATGATAATGCAAGAGCCCATACGGCCGGCATCGTCAGGGAATATCTTCGGGGTGTGAACATCACAGTTATGGACTGGCCAGCCAGAAGCCCAGACATGAACCTCATTGAGCACATGTGGGACGAGCTAAAAAGACTTGTTAGGGCTCGTCAGCCAGTTGCCCAGACGATGCAGGAGTTGAAAACTGCCATAGAAGAGGAATGGGAGATGATCCCCCAAAACTTCATAGAGCGGTTGATAAACTCTATGCCTAATCGTATGAGAGCTGTGGTAGAAGCCTATGGAGGCAACACGCGTTATTAAATTGAACATGTTTTTTATTCAATAATCAAGTGCCTTCATCAAGGCGCATACCCGACTTGTTAGGCGTAGCTCCATGTCGTGTGGTATTCTGAATTCAAATTTAAAACATTACGATCGAAAAAGATGGTAAAAAGTACCAGGTTTAAAACTGCATCAATAGTTGTTGTTCAATCTAGCAATAATATTTCTGTAGGGGCCATCGAAACCTAAACTCTAAGGTGGGCCAATAGATGTGTCCAGAAGAGTAATAAATCATGACCTTTAAGATAATATTTATAAGGTCTTTACGAATACAGTTTATATAAAAAACGACGGTAAATGTGTTATTGTTAGCAATTTTGAAGAAAATAGGCGACGAG
Source organism: Elymnias hypermnestra (assembly GCA_015832385.1). Taxonomy (NCBI): domain Eukaryota; kingdom Metazoa; phylum Arthropoda; class Insecta; order Lepidoptera; family Nymphalidae; genus Elymnias; species Elymnias hypermnestra. The sequence goes on along the minus strand of JACTOM010000194.1, from coordinate 5,389,386 downwards.
AAATTATATATAATATTTTGTTATTAATAAATATAGTTTTACTCTAATAGATCTATTGTTTAATTTGAAATTAGATTTACTGTCGAAATTACACTTCAGCGAGAACTTTTTCCATGTTGTATGTAAATGATTTATTGTTTAACTATCTGTAGGCATTTACAGATAAGTTTCGCTATAATCTTTATAGTAATTCTACATAAATATATTTCCATAGAATTAGAGCAAGCTTTTTATTTTGGTATGAAAAAGAATTATTTTATCAGGGCTCGGGAACTAATACGCGCGTTGAACATTGAACTCCAATATATTAGTTTGCCGTGAAAAGATAGGTATCGACAGACGTGATGGCTGGCAGACACGCCTGTTTTTCCACTTTAAGTGAATTAGATCAATATCAGGAAGGAGGTTTCATATGTCTTTATATACTAATACATACAATTTAAGAAACAGTTTATGATATCTCATGCATAGAACAATGGTCTCAGCCGTCTTACTAATGTTAATTTACTGTAAATAACGTACGACTAATTATTTATTTTGGAATATTTTTCTTACAGGAAACCGAACAAATTAAGCATTGTATGGACACGACGATCAAGACGAGTCATTACTGAACCTTTGGAATGGGAGCCTTCGCTAAAGGATCCATTAAAGTAAGGGCTTTTTCGTTGCCTATTTAAACTTGTCATCCACATGTGTGACAACTTCTATGAAACGGCGCCCAACATCGAAAACTTAATAACTAAAACATTTGAAACGAGTAATCTTTAATTTGGCAGAGGGTCCGTTATATTCACGGTGCCAGAAAATCAAACGGTGGCTGTGACTTTGTTCCGTGATGCGCGAACAAATGAGCTGGAGGATAAGGACTGGACTTTCGTTTTGGAAGATGTAAGTATTTTAAAAACAAAAGAAATCCGTACATTTTTTAAAATTTTAGCTACGTGAAAAACATTGACGCGTTGTCTATAACTCTGGCTCCTTTAGTTGACGAGAGCGCTACATAGCCGAGGGTTTCAGCTCAGTCTCAAGTAAAAAATATGTTACCTTTATCTAGCCGAACTGGACGTCTAATATATATATATATATGCAAAACTACTGTATAAAGATATCTAAGTATATTTATGAAATAAAACCGCTACATCTTGTTTTTTATTATATTGTGTGCAATAGAGAATTAATACATAAATAATAAAATATTATTTATTGCAAATAATAACGTAAGTGTTAGTGAATTGGAGCTCTGACTTCTACGTACATCAGAAGTCTTTCTTACAGTTACTAGTTATTGGTTTTTTACAAATAATAAAATATTATTAACGAAGAAAAGGCCTATGATCGAGTGGTGAGGAATGAGCTGGGTCAACGTTATCTACGTATGGGGTGAGCGGTAATCTGATTCAAGCATTGAAGTGTCTCTATGAGGGTTCTAGTGCTTGTGTCAGAATAAACGGGGCGTACACGGTGTGGTTTCCTGTCGAAAGAGGTGTTCGATAGGGATGTGTTGCGTTACCATGGCTGTTCAACCTATTCATGGATAACTGTTTGGCAGATTTAAAAGAACGTATGTATGGGTTAAGAATGAATGAATTTCTTATCAAATGTTTACTTTACGCTGATGATCAAGTAATACTTCCGTCATCCGCTAATGAGCTACAGGAGATGGTAAATATTATGAATGAAGCTTTGAAAGGGAAAGGGAAAGGAATGAAAGTGAATGTAAACAAAACGAAAGTTATGGTTTTTGAAAGAGATGAATCTATGATGAATGGCAATATTTTGATAGATGGGGAACAAGTGGAAGAAGTGCAAGAATTCCTATACTTGGGATCTAAATATACAAAAGATGGAAAATGTGAAGATGCTATTGAAAGGAGAGTGAATGCAGGGAATATGGTTAATGGTGCCCTGCGCGCCTTTATGAATAGCCAGATGGTGTCTCAAAGGGCTAGAATGGCTGTGCATGCAGGAGTGTTGGTGCCAACACTTATGTATGGTAGTGAATGTTGGGTATGGCAGAAGAATCACAAAAGTAAAATAAATGCGGTAGAGATGAGAGCGTTGAGAAGTATGTGTGGATTAAAACTGAGTGACAGAGTAAGAAATGGTGTGATAAGAGAACGTTGTGGTATAAAAGATGACGTAGTGACTAAAATTGAGAAAGGTATGCTTAGATGGTTTGGGCATGTAGAGAGAATGAATGAAAGTAGACTGACAAGTAGGATTTATGAGTGAAAAATGAATGCGAAAGTTGGAAGGGGAAGACCAAGGATGCCTGGATCAGCATAAGTAGCAGCCCATTAACGTCCCTCTTCTGGGCATAGGCCACCTCACTCATACGAGAGAGGGTTATTAGAGCATATACCCACCATACTGCTCCACTGCGGGTTGGCAGGCGTAGTACACACAAGTGCATTCTCTATTCATTCACTCTCATAGTCCGGCACGACCGGAGAGATATCAGGCGCAGGACCAACGGCTAAACGTGGCATGGGGGTTGAGCACATCAGCAACTTCCCCACTTCATTTTGAATTGGCCCCGCCCGGGACTCGAACCCAGGACCTCATGTCTGTGGCTGAACAATGCTAAACACTAGACCAATGACAGTTTTCATAACAACAACTTATTCGGTTTAGATGCGATTATGAACAAGCTCCTCTACCTATTTATAATTAAGTTCTTTTAACCATATTTTTGCCTTTTCTTTTAATTTGTAATTTGTGAGGTTTTTTGTTTTATAGATTTTATGATAGAGAATAGGTGCGAGAATATTGTATTGTTGCCATGAAAATTTACTATTCACTTTAACTAATGGGAGGCGATCTCTCCTGTTATCAGTATTGGGTAACAAGGGAACAACACTGGTGTGATATTTTTCTACACACAATTTAAAAACAACTTTTTTTGAAGAGAGATAGGGGAGTACTAACGTTATTTTTATATAGGATGAGTATAAAATAGAAAACAGCTATTTGAGATAAGTGTTTCCTATCGCTCAAGCTTAGTTTATTGGCAGGTATCCCCCACGGGTAAGCGACGTCGCTTAGCCGCATGTGCAGTGAACTTGCGGCGACATGCGTCCCTCACGCCGGCGCAGCGTGCGCTTCGCCTCACGCTGGAGCCAACGTCACGTAAACTGAAGGCGGCGCGGTTACACCTCACCTTGCACTGTGTACTTTTGCGGGAGGGACAGGCCACGTATGTATTTCTATATTTCCACGGCTTTGTTGACGCAGTGGTGCGAGTGTTCGTTTTGCTAGCAGAGGCCCCGGGTTCGATCCCCGGTAGGGCGAATTTATAAAATTGTATTTATTAATTTGTCTGAGTCTGGACTGGTGGAAGGCTTCGGCCGTAGCTAGTTACCTGCAAAAAATTACCTCCAAATAAAAAGATTTGTGTTTCGGTACCATACTGTGTAGAAACCAAAAAATATATCGCCTATCATCTTAGCACGCTTCCATCTTAAGACTGTATTATCACTTACCAACAATCTCAATAATGAAGAGCTAAACTGTCAGCAATAAAAAAAGTAACTGTTCCCGGCGGTGATATAAGCGTAGTTTCCGAAGTCATGAAAATATTGGAAAATATTTCCACCAATTCACAAATTAAACTTTCGTAAAAATTCCTGAATAACATAAAAATCGCTCCAGCCGCTCAAGAGTTCAGTCAAATACACACACGTAGAAGAATTATGGTTTATATGTAACAAGTAGTCATTATGTTCCCGACTAGATTATAAAATATTGTCTTATTTCTGGATTATTTACATAAGAAAAACAGTTGTTTTGTTTACTAAATTTCTAACGACTTTCGTTATTATTATATTCTAAATGTTGTTTATTAATCGCGTAATAGTGATTTCTTCAAGTGTTTATTAAAGTTACGCGGTTGTGGTTTTGTAGAGATGAAGATATGCAGTCGTTGGCGTCTCTCCTATCAGTTAACAATAACTCCGATATCGCTGTGTTAGAAGACTTGGATGAGGACGACTATACCCTATCCGACAATTCTACTAGACAGGTGAATACGTCATTATCTCAAGGGCCCCACACACTCACAGTTACCCATAACACATTAACAGTTAATTGCAACACACTTACAGCTCCGTTAAAGTTTTGACAATTGGTCTTATGGTGCCGCAGGACCACTTCGGCCAACTAGAAATAGGGTGGTGAAAAAGGATTATTACCTACATGAATGTAGGTAATAATCATTGCCGGATTCAATCAAACGGGCGGTCTGTTAATGTGTTGCTCTTTGTTAGTAAAAAGAGACAACCTATCTCAATATCCTCCTTATGTTAAAGAAATGAAGGTAACAACTGGGATCGATTATTTTCAAACTGAACTAGAAAATAATCGAACAGAGCTAATAAAGAAAAATAGTCGCGATAGACAACATATAGTTTATTGCGACTATTTTTCTTTATTATTTTAAATTCGTAACTTATTGTGAATTTAATCTATAAAATACGGAGAAAAGTTTAAATTGTATTTTATAACATAAATTATATTTACTCTAATTGTCTTTCAAAACTGCTTCGTAATAATACAATGACCTATTATCAATACTTCAATAAAAATTTACGAAATCTATAACAAATACCCTACACAAAACACGCATTATCATACATTTACGAACACACACAAAGACGCGCGCGCGCACACACACACACACACACACACACACACACACACACACACACACACACACACACACACACACACACACACAACCACAAGCACAAATATGCAGATTAATATTAACAAAAATAACATGTAAATATGTATAAAAAAGAGCATAAAACGATGGAAATTGTGTAGTTTTTATCTATAAAAATAACATGCTGCTAATTATGCATGATAGTAAAATTTTAATTATTCTTTCTTCTATATTAATGATGGCTAAAACAGTATTACCAAATGTTACAAACCGAGAAAGGGCCGATGACCTGAAGCTCAGATCTAATTTAGTTTAGGCACCATATTATAAGTTGCATGTAAATTATATTGTTACTCGTTAACAATTTTTTTGTGATATAGTCTAATGTGGAGAAAATAAAAAAATCATTCATTCAATGAGACAAACTTCAATGTTTTTTTTTAAATATAACTTCACCAGCATTCATAGTACTACGCGGTTGCGTTGTTATTCATTCTTATAAAGTTACACGATTTAGTAACATTAATAGAAAATAGTGCTTATTGTATAAAGGTAAACACCACATGCTTACAAAATATGTAAGATGTATTTGGTAAATTGGTACCATATGAGACTAATCTGAAAATATTTATGCAGACACCGATAGCATTTTATACGTATTGTTACCTTCCTTTCAGATGTTTGACCTACGACAGCAAATGGAAGAAATGACGCAAAGTCTGACAAACAGTGATATAGCTGCAACCCCAAATAGTGTTCAAAGCCTTAACTTTGACAATTCCCGTACACCCACAGCGCCAATGACGCCCGAATCCACTACCCCTACAACTCCCATACCGGCCAAAGAGGTCGAACCTGACTTGAAAATAAACGAAACCTCAATTGCGCCTAAATCTAGACCGGAATATTTAAGTAATCTCACAAAACTAGCTATGAAAAGTGAACCACCAAAATACACTTCCACTCCAAAAATTATTCCGGTAACGACTGACGAAGTTAAGGTCGATAACTTAAAGTGGGGGGCTTTAAAACCGAAAACTGTAGCGAAAAGGAATCTCAAGCCTTTGGAATTAAAATCAAATTTGAACAACATTAGTTTAGACACTAACGATAATGAAAAGGAGGAGGACAATGATAAAACACCAATAGCTGACGTTGAAAAACTATTCCCGCTTAAAGGATTGGACAAGGATAAAACTCCGGTGAGATTTTTGTCTATTTATGTATCAATACAAATAAAACAATTTACAAAAATATTTGGTATAAAACATACCTCTTAACCTTTCCCGCCTTAAGTATAAAAAAATTATGAGTGCTCCGAATGGGGTTACCAATAGACCCCAAATAATTTGTATGCAAATTAAAACAATCGAGGCAACTGATCTACATACGTGGCTGTACTATTCGACGAAAACGAAACATGTTTACTGTAAATTGTAAGATTTACTAGCTTCCTTTTAATTGATTTTGATTAGTGCATTTTATTATTATTATTTTATGTCATTAGGTTCAAGACCTTCTGGAGTGGTGCAGCGGTGTGACACGGGAGTACAGCTACTGCCGCGTCACCAATCTCACTACCAGCTTCCGAAATGGACTCGCCTTCTGTGCTATCATCCACCATTACCGCCCCGATCTCATGTAAGTATACTTCGATATGTAAATTTTATATGTATATATACAAATATAAATTGTTTCTACCGGTATCCGCTATAGAATTTGACGTCCTCGATGGCTAAGGGGTGCGAGTACTCGCTATTCTAGCAGAGGGTTGGCTTCTTTTTCCGGCAAGACCAATTTGTTTGTTACCGCCAGCAAAGACGTGCCAAGCATTAAATTTGCGTTCCGGTACGATGCTTTGTAAAATATGTCAGCAAGTGAAAAATATCGATGTGCTCCAAACTGATTTCATTATAAAAGAAATAATGTGAAGGTGATTCCAGACTAGTTAAAGTCACACGACAGATCTTCAATCTTTTTTTTCACTTTGCGATTGAATTGAAATTTACCAAATTGACTACTTTAGCAATTTAGACTAAGTACTAATTTTTCCATATTCCCACGGGATGACACTGCAAACAGTCGTTTATAATGTATGTAACCTAACTTTACATTTTTAATTAAGTCAAGAAAGCGACCTAGTTAAGGTTGTCTGGATGAACTAGCTTTATAACGATAAGACCGCCTTTTGTCCCTTAATTATTTACATGTTATTTTTACGTATACAGAATTTTCGATTGAATTTTATTTCAAATATATAGACCTGGCCTAGTAACTGCCTCATGGGACTAGTGGTTAGCACATTCGTCTACAGACATGTGGTCATGGGGTCGAGTTCCAGGTCGGGCCAATTCAAAAATCCATATTGAGTTTTCCATTAAGATTTTCTCGAAATTGGGAAGTTGGTGGTGTGCTCCACCCCCGTTCGTCAGATAGCACGTTAAGCTGTCGATCCTGCGTCTGATCTTTCTCCGGTCGTTGTGGATTGTCGTCACATCAGACAATGAGAGTATAAGAATAAAAAGTGCACCTGTGTACTATGCCAACCACAGCGGAGCAGTGTGGTGATTTTATGCTCTAAAACCCCTTTCTCTTTCGAGTGAGGAGGACTGTGTAAAAAAGTAGGTAGCTAATAAACTGCTACTTACTGACTGCGATGTCTTTACATATGTTATATTTCCTGACTCAAAATGTGTTCGCAGCGATTTTTCCGGGCTTCAAGCGGAGGAGGCGGAAGTGAATGTACGCACAGCACTAGAGGCCAGTGCGAGGCTGGGCATTGCACAAGTTCTCACAGCTGCCGACGTTTGCAAGCCGCCTGTTCCCGACAAACTAGCGGCAAGTAATATTTGTGTATAACAAACCATATTGAAAAAAAAACTAAAGAAAATTGTAAAACTTGTGGTCCGGCTATAAAAAGATAGACGTTTTTATAAAAAAAAATCTGACTGCACCTCGTATAACTTAACAAATAAAAATAAAGTTGCTGAAATTCTAGTAGGCTACACAAAATTGACAAGTCATTTAAGGGTAACGGTATATGTTTCTATAACAAACTTCCAAAAGAAAAGTGAATCTACTTTTATATATAACTTATTTCCAGATTATGACATATTTGTTTCAACTGCGGGCTTACTTTACGGGTAATGAGCTACAAGTTGAACAATTAGGTGAGTAAAATACCTATTTTTATTATTCATCGATCTTATTTAATCTAAAATTTGGATTCAGTGTTCAAATTATTATTTTAATAAAAATTCGTTAGTAATTCGTCATATTACTATTAATAGAGATGCATTTTTATATTATATACCAATTATATAGTTGTTAACACTCAACAAGCAAAACGTGCCGCCAAGGAAAAAATTCTGTTCCAGTACGATGCTGTGTAAAAACCGTAAGAGATAAATTACATCTCACCAGGTTGTCGCGATTCTAGACTGTATTATCGCTTACAAACAGGTGAGGTTGCAATCAATCCCTAAACTGTCAGCATTAAAAATCTTGGCTGGATGTCGCTAACATCTGTAATGGAACAATTACTGTAGTTCATATAAATAATTTTCACTTTCTTTTTTAAAGATTTTTTTTTTAATCGTTAGGTAACGACGAGACGGAGTCGTCGTATATGGTTGGCCGTCACGACACTGATGCCACATTACCTGCGGAGCTCTTTAGCCGCGAAGTGAGCACTCGAAGGTCAAGGAATATGACGGATAGACCAAGACCTGTGTGAGTTGAAAGATATTATATATGCTTATTTGCGAATAAAAAAAAATTGGCCTTTGTATCTTTTATTCGATATATATTCAAAAAATCTTAAGACTTTCTTTGACGAGGGAGCTAAAGACTCGTAAGGTTACTGTTGTATTCTAATTCATTAATTCATATAACGTTAATGGCAATTAGTTTTTGTCAATAATTTGTATACAATTATAATAATATATATATTGTAAATGTTAGGATTTTATGAATATAGTACAAAAGTAAAACTTGTATTTTATATCAGTTGCCACACCTTGATGAAGTTTTTATTTATGTCGTATGGTCTTAAGCACACACTCTCTCTATTTCTTTCAAATTTTTCACCTTTATTACACAAATTTTGTACATAGGACACTCCTGCTCTTGCGACATCATCACAATACATCAAAATATTTTTTAAATTGTCATCCACCTTTGATCACATGTAACATCACTCGTGGTCTATATATAACCAGCACTACTAAGATTTTCTTTATAAAAAAAATATGGATTTAAAAATAATTTCAAGAAGTATTCTACATTTAATTGTCGAATACAGTGTTTTCCCCGCAATTTTTTTAAAAGTCATTGCTTAATAGCATGTATTCAAATATGCGTACATAGTGAACCTTCATTATTTCTACTACCCTTAATTTTAAACATGCTCACTGTATTTCTCGGTGAAGAAAATGACGTTGTAAAACATCTGGGCATCTTTAAGGTATTTGTAATCTGCTAACCCGCTATGCATTAGGGTTTTGGGTCGTAAGCTCTGTGAACTCTCCTCTATTAGAGTAGAGGACTGTTCGGTATAGTTAATAGACTTTTGCTTATCTTTTTAGATCACAAGGTTCGCAAGATTCCCGCCAGTCACAAGAGCGCTCACCAGAGAAATCTCCTGCTGCTATTAAAGATGTCAGGGATATGCTTATGCAGTCCAAAAATATTTTAGGTAAAATGCTCTCTCCGGCAAAAGATCTACGAGAAAAACCGACCGCTAAATGGTTTGCTGATCCTCTTAAGGTTAATGAGGTAATTTTAGTTTAATTATTTATTTTAAAACTAATCAATTAGTGACAGTAGAGAGATTAGGTAAGAGACAAGTAGAGAGAGTTTAGGTAGTTGGTGCAAAAGAGAAATATGAGTTGAAAATACATATGTGTGTGTGTGTATACACACACATATGTATTTTATACATTAATGTTATAGCGAATTTTTTAATTCTGTGTTAACGACAACGTGAATTGTATAGAATTGTAATGGCATTAAAACGTCAATTTTCGATCACAATATTAATTCGTTCGTACCCCCCCCCCCCCCCCCCCCCCCCCCCCCCCCCCCCCCCCCCCCCCCCCCCCCCCCCCCCCCCCCCCCNCCCCCCCCCCCCTCCTCCCACCCCTGCCGGTGCTGTCCCTAGTGGAGCTTCCCATCTTCACTTATCTTTTTTGTTAGACATTTTGACGGCCTCGCTGGCGCAGTGGTGCCAGTTCTTGCCTTGCTAGCAGAGGCCCGGGGTTCGATCCCCGGTAGGACGAATTTAGAAAATTGTATTTTCTAATTTGTCTGAGTCTGGTCTGGCTTCAGCCGTAGCTAGTTACCAATCTACCTGCAAAGACGTACCGCCAAAACAAAGAGATTTGTGTTCCGATACGATGCTGTGTAGAAACCGTAAGATTAGCGCGCTTCCATCTTACACTGCATCATCACTTACCATCACGTGAGAGCACAGTCAAACGCTAAGCTGTCATCCATAGAAAGACATTATTTCTTACGTCTATGTTACAGCCCATACCTGCACGACCAGAGAAGCTAATGACTCGGAAGGAGTTTACTGACCCCTTCGCTTCTGACGATGAGGAGGAACCTCCACCGATTATAAATTCTAATCCTGTTGGAAATGGTGGTAAGTACGTTGTCGTGGGCTCGTCAGAGGCAATAAAAGGCTTTATTAATTAAATAAATTTATTCACTTGTTAATTAAAGTAACTTTTACAATATTATCTATTTCACACTTATTAACAATTTTACAATATTCAATTACTGTGTTACAATATGTACTTTTAAACCTGCTAATGTGTTTCGAATTTTAAAAAAAACGTGTGTTTCGGACCAGACGACTGAAGTAAAACACACACACACACACATACATATTGAGTAATTTTTTAACTTAACTAGGAGTAGAACTTTAATAACTACTGCTTACTTACAGTAGCGGTAGAATCAAAACTATCCATCGAAACATCAACTACGGACCCTTTACAAGTCCAACAATCCGAAAATCTGAGCAACGGTTCGGTCCCAGAGATACCAAAACCCGTCACACCAGAATTACCTAAACCCACGCCGGTAAGTAACACCATTTATATAGAGGGTGGCTTTTGTGTTGTTTAAGTTGATTTATTAAGTAAATGCAGGGTTAGTAGCCAGTAAGACAAGTACCAAATAATATTAGTTTGTAGAAAAAAATAAACATAAGTAGTATAATGCTGTCGATTCTGTCAGAAGTGACACCAATTATTGGAAATATAGTTTTATATAAATATATAGTTTTAATAATTATAATACAAAAGAAAACTATTTTCATAACCGTGTATAAACTAGATGTAATTCTTTGTAGAAAATGTTTTATTAATATTTTTCTGAAATAACCTATCATATGTAACACCGTTTCCATAGATCTTGCTAAAATATCGAATAACGTCATTTCTTTCCATTCCCGATGCATCATCGCTTTGAACGATTTGTGTGTGCGCTTGATACGACGCGTAACGCTTGCTTCCCTGTGATTGGTCGAATATGATGCGCTTGCTGTGTGTCCGCTCCTGGTTGGACAGCAATTATTATCACGTCATGACGAGCTTAAAGAGAGAGCGAGACAGTTGTTAGAGGCGACTAAACGCGAAGCGCGAGAAAAGGATAAAAAACGTCAGAATGGCAAAGAGAGTGAGGATAAACCGGAAGTTATTAATGGACTCAGAAACGGGGAGGCCGGAAGCCCTAAAAAGGTAAATAAATCGTGAGTAATTCTTCTATATTGCATGCTTTATTTTTTTTTTTGCAAAATAAGATTGTATAGTAGATGCGCTAGGCTTCTATTATGAAGGTATATTTCTTCTCCATCGTTTTGTATTAAAAAAAATTGGCAGAAATTCTAATGTTATATTAGTTGTAATGTCGAAATAACTTCGCTTAATCACTTTTTTTTAGGAAACTGAGATATCGAACATTTATTGTGAGTATGTGTATACACGCCCAGACATACGCGTGAACGCACACACAATAAATAAATAACAGTTAATTCTAATACAGTCATTTATTTTATAATTATATTTTTTAAAGCCTTTAACCGAGGAAGAGAGACAAGCAATGCTCAGAGAGCGAGCAAGAAAATTGATAGCTGACGCAAGAGCCGGAATAGTCAGGTAACAATTATTCTTTATAGGTTTTAAAAATATTTCTGTGTATTATAAAATCGATTCATAATTAAAAAATATATTTTTTTAAATTGTGTAACTATTTGATTAAAACAATGATTTTTTTTTGAGATTGGTGAAGTTTTTAAAGAGTTTATCGGTGTTTTGAAGATCGTATCATTTTTAGGAGAAGTTTTGTGTAGGAGCGTAAAAAGGTTTTGAGCCACTGGAAGAGATGAATTACTTATGTTGTTTGTTATTATAGATCATATTATTTTTTTGTTTATTCCAGTATGGTTAGAAAGCTCCTTTAAATCATTGTCTGTCCATTAGTAATAAATCTACCACTAGTTCCGTAATTCGAAACTACTTACAACAAGTTTGACAGTATAGCCATTTTACTTGAAAAATGATTTGACCCATATACTCGTATAAAACATATTTTTTGAAATATGTCTTATAAGAAATCTTCAGTTTAAAACGTTTAACTATATATAAGAACCTTTTAAAACCATTTACGTGCATTCGATAGTAAATGACATATGGTAAATAACTAAAGAATGTATTTTACCTAAAACAGTCCAACATCGCCGCTGTCACCATCAAGGACCAGGGGAACAGTGGAAATTATCACCAAACAGTCTGTTATGGAAGAACTTGCTGCAGGTACATACATAAATATTTATATTTTTCATGTTCATGGGGTAACTTGACTGTGATTTCAAGTGATTGTAAGCTAAGATACAGTCCAAGGCGGTAATACACAAATCTTAAAAAGACGTAAATTTACCTCTTAATGGTTTTGACAAAGCATCGAATGATTAGGCAAATCGTATTGCTTGACGTTGCACCTTCCAAGGGTGGTAACCAGCGTCCTAGTCGGCTCTTAGAATTATATATATAATAGAAAATATAATGTCTTAAACTTGTCCAACCGAGAATCGAATCCGGAGTCTTCTGTTAGTGACGCTCGCACTATTATGCTAAATAACGATGTCCGATATCTCTTAGACGTTTTATTAAATATTTGTGAGTGTGTAGGGTCATATTTATAAGTCCTAAATTATAAAATTTACATATTGCGACTTGTGACTAATTCAGTATACCATAATTTAGTTTTATATTAATAATGGATTAATTTCAACATTATGAAAATCTGTAATCAAAAATTTCAAACATCGAAAATTTGTTCATATATTTTTTGTCTTTTTTAATTCTAAAGTCATCGTACCTTCTATGTAACATTTACATCAATAGTCGTCCCTCCTAATTGATTAATTTTTGTACTTGAAAAATACCACTACATACTATTTCTTAATAATCTTTTTTATCTCGAGTTTGTTATTTTGATAAATAGTATCTATTAATTAAGGCCTATTTGATAAAAAAAATATCTTGCAAGACTTTACTATATATTAACTATAATATGTGAAAGCTTCATATGTTTAAAAAAAACAAATTAAAAAGCAATCCCACTTTGTTAGCGGGTGGTATGGAGCAATTAGAGGATCTTGTATCAAGGCCTGAGTCATTACCTTCAAGTCCTGGTTCTAGGAAGAGTGCAGCAAGTCCTGACAGATCAGGTAAAATATATTTTTTAATTAATAAACGATGAATTAATTACTAAACTTAATTTTGATTTAAAATTTATAATTTGTTATATTGTTCTTATGTATTTTAAGTTTCAACAGAAAGGGACAAAAAAATTGACAAAACAGAGTTTAATGTATTTTATTTTGTTTAATTTATTTAAATGTTATCCCCAAGTTTCGAACATAACAGTTTTCTTAAAATAATATTAAAAAATGATAGATATAAGTAATCTAAACTAATATTATAAAGAGGAAATATTTGTGTTTGTATGTATGTATGTTACGTTTTCACACAAAACTACAGGAATAACGAAAATTTTTTACCATCAGAAAGCTGCATTTTCATTAATGTAACCCCCGATGCGAAACAAAAAATCTGTTATCGCGTGCGCTGCGTAAACTATTGAAGATAGAACAAAAAAATTTTCTACGTTATCATAGAACGTATTAATATCTACAAACAAAAACTCTGCGATACCGTCCAATTACTGTAGTTATTCCACTGTAACTACTTTTTTTCATTTTAAAAGTTATTAAAAGTGCCGACAATAACTAAACCATATTATTTATACCTCAATCTAAAAAAAAATATGTATCCCGAGTCGAACACCAGAGTGTCAAATATCGTGTATAGGGAAGTTTTGAGACATTAAAGTATTAGAAATAAATCTATTCCCTTTCATTATAAATTCCTTTTGTTAAACCTTGTTAAAACATGAAATCATGAATAAAACATGAATCGCGATTAACTTTTCTCCCCTTATTATAAAATAAGGTTTGACTCTAGTGGTTTTCTTACACTTTAAACATGGGATTTGTTATAATATAATTAGCAATTGCACTCAACCGCAGCTTGTCATTGTTAACAGGCACTAATATTAAATCCGCGGGCCCCCTAGTTTGCCAGTCTAATGTTGTGAACATTTACGTCTTTTACAGCTTTATTTTGAAGTTTGCTTGGTTTTAGTCGTTTATGTAAAGCATGGGCTGGCAACCTTTCCGAAAGTGACATATCCTAATTAATATTGTACAAGATAACATTTATTTGTATTTTCACTTGATGCTGCATTCTTGAGATGGTATTGAGGCTTATCTACAATATCGTTTTTGTCTGAACGCACGTTTTTGCTCGTAGTTTCATACCTAACTACTGGGAAAAGGTACACTATAAAGTATCTCAACACAAAAAATACTCAATTTCTTACATTTACAAGAAATATATGGATCCCGGGAATCGAGCCCGGAATATATATATCGTCATCCCCTACGTATAAAGAGTAAACTCAAATTTTAGATATTTTGTCGTTTTTATCATTTCGATGACACTCCATTTATTACCTAGCACATCGTTTTTTTTATTTACATAAGTAACTTCTATTTATAGAGGAGCGGGTAAGTGAAGAGAGCCGCAGTGTTCGCAGTAACACTCCGCCATCCCCTCAACGCCTGTCCGCGCTGTCCGATCGTCTTTCGACCGAACTTGATACGGAGCACGTACGTAGTTATTTTTTATAAATCAAAAGCAGTGTAGTAACTAGTATGTACTAATCAATTGAGAGAAATAGGCTATTCCTATGGTAAACTAAACTAATAACGTAGAAAGAAACGTTTAAAACTCCTACGTGAGCTTTCAATTAGATGATGCTGTACAATTTTTCGGAAGTATAATTATTAACTAATTAAATTTAAATAATGAATTAATATTTGAAAAAACTGTATTAAACTAAAGTGTCACTACAAGATCCAAAATTGTATTTGAAGTTGAGCATATGTGAGTGGATAATATCTACCTATATGTGCTATAAATAGCAATTGTATCTATGTATGTATGTAATATCGTGAGAAATAGTAATGTGAATGAGATCACAGTCGAGATCTACATTAGGACATCTATCTTCGGATAATCTAATAGGACGCTAGCAAGATAGAACTTCTATTTTGACCGACCATAGCTTATATGCAGGGTCGTGAAACAGGCTCGTATATAGCGAGTGAGCTGGAAGCGCTGGAAAAGGAACAGAGTGCCATAGATGAGAAAGCAGCAGCGCTTGAGAAACAGCTACGGAGGGTCATGGATGCTGCTGACAACACTGAGGTATCGTATTTAACGTAATGGGCTTTTTTATAATTAATAAGTTATATTAAAGTAAAACTTAATTTCTGATCCAAGTACTGTAAACACGCCGTTAATATCCAAAGTAACCCGAGGGTGTGTGAGGTCACAATGTTAATTTCTCTAGTACACAGCTGTTAGTGTTTTGAACGTTATTAACACAATTTCTCGATTTCGTTATAAACATATCCATAAATATAAAAATTTAAGACGTACCAATCATGGCGGCCAATCGTTCACTATATTTTTTGTTTTATTGTATGATTTTTTTTTTAAATTAATGAAAAACTTTTTGTTCAAATTGAATTTTAATATAAGTTATGAAAAAGTCCAAAAATATATTAAAAAAGCCAATAATATTTTATATACAGTTATATCAAATATTTCGTATGTAACATCATGCACTCCCATGCACAGTCTCAATTTAACGCAACATAGTTCTTTTAAATGAAGATAAAACCTGGCCAGATGGCGTCATGTGTCGCCATGAGTCAATATGATATTAAAAAAATATAATTTAAACAGTTCCGTTTTATATGAGAGCTGTGTATATTTTGCCCTTCAGATATCCTTGATTTTTGTTTCAAAAAAGTTTGGGAATTGTAACAATCTGGGTGATGGTTAGTAAAATAATGATGTGTTTAGATTATTTTGTAGAGTTTTTGTTATTATGTATACGATTTCAGTGGAAATTGAATTTGAAAAGATAGTTATAGTAACAAACAATTACAGGTGAAATGGCGCAATATTTTCCTTGCGTGTGTTCAGATTCCTCATAATCCGGTACTCCTCTCCTTATTCCTTAATTTTTTTTCTTTTCAGCGTTTGAAATTAGACTTGACTACATAAAAAATTGCAGTCGTAATTATTGAATATACGTCTTTTATAAACAGAAGCGTTTAATAAAGAAAATATTATTTTAATATTATTTTTTATTAAGTCAATTTTTTTGAATTATCAGGATTTCTGAACAATTCAATATTATCCATATGATCAAAGTATAGCAATCTTCAATGTAGTATTGAATTTTTATGTCCTAGAAGTTCCTTAATTTCTATCCCTATTCATTTTACTACAACTTTCTTTCTATATATACGTTGATAGTTTTACATTATCTTATAGTATTTTGTGCAAGTTTTTGTTATATTTTAGTAAGTAGATCGAATATTCTTTGTTAATAATATGTATTATTTAAATAATAAATACAAATATAGTATGATTGAATAGGACGAAGGCCGGTTGATGTCGGAGTGGTTCAACCTCGTGAACAAGAAGAACGCACTCCTCAGAAGACAGATGCAACTTAATATTTTGTAAGTTGGTTCTTGATAGCTAGTCGAATCTGTGTGCATCCGTTTTCGAATTTGAATGCTATAGATATAACAAGTTTAATATCAAGGATATGACTATGATATACCTCTGGCATTCTAATGAAAATTTAACTGGGACGGCCTCGCTGGCGTGATGGCTGTTACGTCAGCGTACGGGAACGCTAAAGTGTTGCTTGGCGGTACGTCGTTGATGATAGGGTGGTAACCAGCCACGGTCGATGCCTTCTAACAGTCCAGACTCAAAGAATTAAAATAAAATCGTAATTTGCCCCACCGGGACGATTCCTGTTGGGGCGAGTACTTGTACCACCTCGCCAGAGAAGTCATCAAATATACATGAAGTCTTTTGCCTTACCTTTTCATGTATTTAGGGAGCAAGAGGAAGATCTCAGTAGAAGGTGTGAGCTGCTGGACCGAGAGTTGAGACTATTTTTAGGCGTGGAAGAATGGAGAAAGACGCCTGGACAGAAGAGAAGGGAGAGGCTACTCTTGCAGGTGATTGAATTAGATTGTTTGGGTAGATTTAAATCTGAACATCTAATTGCTAAAACACGATTGGATTGAAATTTGTAATTGTAAAATATTCTTCTCGTAAGTAATTTTAGCGTTAAATCTTTGAGGAATAAAATTCTTCCTAAGATTGAGAAAAAAATTGTGTAAATGGCTTTTGAAAAAAAGTTTTGTAACAAAACTATTTTTAGTTTAATGTTTTTTTTCCATAATTTCAAAGTTATAAAAAAATAATTTCTGAAAAGTGTACTGAAAACACGCTGATAGTATTCCGATAAACCCGAGTGCGTGGGACGTCACATTATGTTAATTTCTCTTGACAGTACACAGCTTAATCTATCGATTTTGTTTTAAATATATATATAAATAAATAAAATTATGACGTCATGAACATGACCACTAATCATTGCGGGTTTCTGTAAACTCTTTTTTACCTCTAAAAATCAAGTTACTATCAACGTGATTTTTTTTATTCATTATAGTAGTTCTTAATTGTTTAGATTTATTTAAAAGTTTCTTTTTCACATTGAATCTCAATATATCCAAAGATAAAGTTTTAAAATACATAAAAAAGCAATAATTACTTTTTTCACAATTCCAATTCAATGGTGACAAATTATTCGTTAATTCATGTAACGTCGTATGTGCTGACTAAACTAAACTGAAACCACTTGGAAGTTACTCCGCCGTCATATATATTAAACTGGCAATTGTAACCATTTCTAGGAGTTATTAGCCGCCGTGAACGAGAGAGATCGGCTAGTACAAGAAATGGATGAGCAAGAAAGAGCGTAAGTATTCCAAATATATAGTGATTACTAAAAGCTACGATGGCTTAGTTATGAGACGCGTGGATTCTCGT
Source organism: Elymnias hypermnestra (assembly GCA_015832385.1). NCBI lineage: Eukaryota > Metazoa > Arthropoda > Insecta > Lepidoptera > Nymphalidae > Elymnias > Elymnias hypermnestra. The sequence goes on along the minus strand of JACTOM010000194.1, from coordinate 5,371,155 downwards.
TTAGAGAATCCGCCGTTTTCAGTCCTGGGTGAGCACTGTTAAGGGTCTCTTTAAAAAAATGAAACTAACGTGCTTGATTATTCATTTTCAATTCATTATTGGGCTTTTCGGTGAAGGGAAAAATCGCGAGGAAACCCGCATATTCCGGGAGTAATTCAGTGGTACGTGTAGCCTGCCAAACCCGCAGTGGAACAGCGTGTATCCAGCAGTAGGATATTAATAGGCTGCTGTACTTCATTACACATCATTTTGGTTACATCACTGTTTGTTTGTTAAGACAGTCACGCAATTGAAACCTGGACAGACACCCTCAAGTTTCTTTTTATAACAATGACAAATTCGACACTAACTGGCGCAATGGTGCGAGTTCTTGTTAGGAGATTTCCTGGCTGCGATTCCTGGTAGTGCAAATTTAGGAGACAATGTACGATGCGGTGTAGAAACCACAAGAGTAGATTGCCTCTTACCAGGTTAGCGCACTTCTATCTTAGACAGCATCTGTCAGCAATAAAAAAGCTTAGTAAGTTAAAACTTGTTACCTTTAGGTGAGGTGATGATAGTAAAAAAAGGATACTCCACTGAATTTGTTGAGGTTTCTTAAAAGAATAGTCGTGAAAGTACCCTCGTTATTTTAGATTTTAAGCCATTCTTTAATATCATCTTAATCAGTTGTTCATTGGAAATAATCTTTGGAAAATTTTATATTACGATTCAAAGGTGCCTTAAATGCATATAAATGAAGAATTTTTTTTTATCTAAAAAGCCTATATTAGGTCGGCAATGAATGAGGAATGTCAGGATATTTAAATATAATCGTGTTAAATATTTTTTTTATCTCTACAGGATAGCGGAAGATGACGAGATCCAACGCAATCTAATGAACGTCGATATCCAAAGAAAAAACAACTGTATTTTGCAGTAAATAGAGTCTAAAACATTTTGGTGTCGCTTTCTAAATCATACAAAAAAGCATTTCCATAGGAAACAACGATTTTACTTAATTCCGCTAAATTATTGCTGATAATGAAATTATAGACGTATTTGATGTTTACAGGAAGTGCAATTGTCCATTAGGAGTTATAAAAAAATTTACAATTTCATCAATATTGTAAATGTAAATTGTTGTATGTTAGTTTGTGGATGCAGCAGTAAGAAAGGATGTTTGTGATATATTTTCAATTAAGTTATCATGATGACATGACGTATTCATTTAAAAATGACAGTTTAAGGTTTACTTAGGTATTTCACATTAAACTCTTTGTATTGGGTATTTTTTTAAATCTACGGTGCGATATATTTTTTGGGAATATCTCATTATCTCACTAGACTAATTGTCTTTTTTTTATCTTTGACGAAAATAGCTTAATATTTATGATTAAGTCGGTCTTACTGTTGTAAGTCGAGAAATACTCATATTGTTTCCTATAATAACAATAATTTAATTAATTATTTAAGATTAAATTTTATCGACTTGCGTTTACGCGAATTTTTCACGAATTATAACTAATGTATATCGTTTTTTAAATTAATACTATATTCAGTATAAAGTGGGAGTATCTGTAGAAATAGTGAATGAAGTATAAAAAAAATGCTTGTAGATTGTTTTTTTAATAATACCGTTTTCTTATAAAAACTTTCGAGCAATCGCAATGTTAAATAATTTTTCTTTCAAGTTTGTTAGTCCTCGCTTGTGTTGTTCTAGCATCATTTTTGCAATTTATTAAACTTTTTGACTAATGATCCGAATAAAATACTGCTTCTTTATTGTCGTCATTAAATGAAGTGAATAATTAATTGAGGAAATTAACATTTTCTTCAAATAGAGCTAGATCAAATGAATACTCTGTAGTGGGTAGGACATACATGAAGTCGTAGATTTGTCCCATACGAAACGTGAAAGTACTCAATTACTCAAAATTATAATTTATACTATTTAAAGATTTATGTACTAGTATTCTGCTTTAATAGAGTATAGGATGTGAGCGGGAAGATGCGAGACGAGTAAAGAAGCAATAGTAAAACCTCATACAACTAATTCTAAATAATAAAACTCTAATTTAAAACACATTTTAAAATACAAGTGTTATTTAAAAATCAAGTAGAGTAAGATTCATTTTTATCTACAATTATTTAAAAAAAAAATTACTAAAATTGAAACTAAAATAAGACACTTCTTAGAATAAGCCTAGCCTCATTTGAAGTGGGTCCTTGTACTAGCTCAGTGCAAATAGAGGCTACTCCTACAAATTCATTTTCAAATCATGTCCTACCCAAGTTACATAACATACGAGTCAAATAATCCTATACAATAAAAAAAATCCTATATCAAAAAAGCCTTCCCGCAACTTTCTACTAACGATAGATCAAGAATTACGGTGTTCATTTTTTTCAAACACCTATTTAAATTTTTAAGTTTCTATATTTTTATTAATTTTTAAAATTGTGACGCAATTGAAAATTTAAATTTTTTTCCTAATAAAATTGCATACTTTGGGATAATATTATTTAAACATAATTATTATTATTCACGTTTTGTATTCAACCCAGTTGTTTGCTTTATAACGGAACTGTTGTAAATTATAGTTAGATTCTTTTACATCTGCGTTTATTGAAAAAGATCGTATAAAGCCTTATAATTTTTTAAATATATATGTGATATATATTATGTTTTTGTGTAATGATTAATTTCCAATATCTTCTTATACCACATCTTAAATATCGTGCACGAGAAAAGTTTACACGAAATACATTTTGAATAATGAATGCAATTCAAATCACGGTACACATTTCCTGTACGCAAAGTTATTATTATATTATTTTCAACAATGACGTAGTTTGTGTAAAATGAACGCAGGTGTATAAAATAACTTGATTTTATATATTTATATTTCACAATAAAAAGATTATATGGAATAAGAGCGTTTACACATTTCCTATTGTAGGATCCGACTATATTATTTTTAAAACGAATGTTCAGTATAAAGTATACAATATATGTGTACTTACTCCTTTTATATCTTGGTATGACCGAAGTTTATCGGTTTCGACTAAGAAGGTAGGAAATACGTTATTTTGGAGTGTCTCATCTCCTTTATAACATTGAGAGTTTTTTCTGTTGTAGTTTCTCGAGAAAAAAGTGCACCAGAAACAGTTATAGTACATACGTACGTTTATATTTTGCGAAGGTTTTATGCATTGGCTTTCTTTCGGTATATTTAGCTCTATTGGCTTTGACAGTGACACTGTTAAAGGTGGCGAATTCGGAAGTTTAGTTGAAGAGAATTGAGGAAGAGCCCTCGACAAAAGGAGGTCGGGCGAATCTTGTCCTTAACGCTGCCATCTCCGAGACTGACTAGCGTTGCCTGGGTGTTATACCTTGGGTTAGTATTCAGTAAGGTGTTGTTTGTCTGGCAGGTTCCTATCCAGACAGATAAAAGGTGCAGTTCATCCCTTCCCCTACGAAGGAGAACGCTGGAATGCAGGAGGCGTCTTTTACGACCGCCTCCTGTCTTCTCCTTCAATCTTTGTCGGCTCAACCGGGAGTGTCATGACGAATGCGCAAGCTCTCTTCTGACTCCTCCAACTTAGATTGATGAGGGTGTTGCTGGGTTTTAGTGGGTAAGAAGGCCCAGAGAGTGATTCCAACATTCCTTGATCGTTCCGTGATCGTTGATTCCGTGATCCAAGCTTTCATGAAAAAAAGGCTTCCGATTGTTACAGACTAAGTCAATGCCCGGTTGTAGACATAAATAAGGACATCCGCTAGAGTCGTCGTTACAGATGTTACAGTAGTGAGTTGTCTGATATAAAATATAGCATTAGAAAGAGATGGAAAGTAGAAAAAGAACGGTAACGTGTATTTGTCGCCTTAATCCTTTTTCATTGTTTCTCCTGGCTGTCTTCACGACACCTGATTTTTTATGATTAAAATTATATCTAATTATTTCTTTGGTTGGCAATAAGTTTTAACGTCTAGTCCATGGCGACAATCCTACGAATAATAATAATATACCTACGCATTCGTTAATTACGAAAGGACAATTTATAGCTTTCTCCAGAAACGTATAAGTGATTTAAATATATTCTTAAAAGCGAATATTTTTTATCATTCGATCCGATAGGAAGTGTGAGCTTGGCTTAATCCAACTTCACGGTGATATATGAGTACAATGCCATAGATAATTTAATTTTTATTTGTACAATTAATTGATGTATTTTTTGTCATTCGGAAGACAATGATTTGTAAATATTAGTCATTTTTAGTTTTAAATTTATATTTATTTATGGCTATGTTAGAGTAATCTCTTGCCTTAATCGGTGGCGCGTTAATAAATATAGCTTTTTATATTTTATTTACGTATGGCTCAAGCTTTATTCTATATATTATTTCAAAGTAATTTTAAAAAGTCGATGAACTTAAAATAATGAAAGGAAAGTTTATAAACCGTGTCCAGCAAAGGCACTTGTGCATTTTTTATTTAATCACAACAAGATTATCTGTTCTCTGATTTATTTTGTGTGTTGTGTTGCTATAACGCAATGCATCTGTTTTTAAAAAAAAACATTTTTGTACATACGCTCCTCCTATTTTTATGAATAATAGAGAAGGCCGTGTTCGATTGTCCAAACACGGCTAATTACTCTAAAAACGGCTCTAGCCCTTTATGTTTTTGGGTCTAAGTATCAAAACCCGTAGTAATCAGTAAGTTAACTTGTGAGGCGATGTCACAAATCGTTAAGAAAGACTTAAAATTTGTTTTGTAATATAAAACTTCAATACTAATATAATGACAGTTAAACTGAAAGGTTTAGCCTTATTCGTAGTAACTATCAACAAGTTAACTAAACAATCTACTTACGAAGAAATTATTACGTGTATGAGCAGTAACTTACAGTTTTGCTTTAAATAAAAACAACTAGAACTACAATCATCGAAGGTATTAATTATCCAAAAATAAATTATGTTTTCAAAAATATTTATTTTTTGCACTTATGTAATAATATAGTTTAAGTAAATTTAAGGTGTTGTAGTAAAAATAAGGAAGGATACACACATCAAAATACGAACGAATGAGTGAGTCTTCTTTCATTACGTCTATGATCGAAAATCTTCTAAGCAAAGAAGTATAGAAAGCACAGGCATTAGATTGCATCCAATTGAATCCTCACTCGCATTAAATATTGTATACAAATATCCTAATATTTATATGTAAATAAACACAATAAACAATATAATGCATAATACCGACAGAACAAATAAAAACTGCATCCCTTTACTGTTTCCTGCAGAGAGACATACACAAAACTTACTTGAATTTTATCACGTATTGTATTATAGGTTGAAAGCGTATCTATATACAATTATATATTATTACTTGATATTTTATTTACCAACTCTTATTACATTAATTTCAATTACAACGTTTTCCACTATAATTTTTTTATTTATTTTTTCGTGGTATGTATAAAAATGGCTAACAATACGAAGACATTTATGCGATCCTAACATAAATATTTAATTCAAATAAATATCATGAAATCAAATTTTGCCTTACTTCACTTTTTGACACTAAAGTGGGCGGTGCTAAACTACAAAGTGGTGTTTTTAGAAACTTTTGTCTCAAATTTAGTTATTGTTGTATTGTAATCTGCATTATTGCTTATTTATCGTACGTAATTGTATTGTAATAACACGATGTTTACAATAGAGTACTACCCTGTGAGAGTACTCTATTGTAAACATCGTCTTGTTTAATTATCGCGTATGTATCTTTCAAAACTTGTTTTATTTATGGATAAAGGACATTGAAAACTTTAAAAATAATTAATGTAATTGTGTCATTTTCTTTAAAAAAAACACATGAGAAACGATCATGTATAAAAATGACATTTTGCAAATAGAATTTCTGTATAAAATGCGAAAGTTTCTTTAAAATTTTCAATGTTTCTAATCAAAATATTTTACCATCAATTTTGTCATTGATTTTCGCAATCTTTCACAATAAAAAGCTGAAATGACACCAAGGTAACCCAATTTCTTTGTTTATTTTAATATTCTAATCAACGACTTTTATAAATAAAATAAAATAACTGTTTTATCATAGTTAAAAGTGTATATTAATATGTAGGCCGGATTTGTAATATTGTACATAAGTTTTTAGTGGTATTTGTATTGTCTTACCTCTACTATATCCTTAGTCTACCCTTTTGCTGTATATCATTTAAATGGATGGAAGATAGAATCTTTGATACAAATTTGATATTAAATAAAAACATATTAAGAAGAGCAGGCATTTCCTGTCAAGTTATGATAATACTATTAAAGTGTTCATAAAAATATATAAAAGAATGTGATCAATGGATATATTTCATTTGTTCATTCATTAATGGATTCACAATTACAGTAAATATTTTCATTTTTTCTATCGAAGGATGTGCTTGTAAGTAGTAAGTTATGACTGGTCGGTCTGGTCTGTATAACTGCTTCATTGGTCTAGTGGTTAGCATGTTCGACTACAGACATGAGGTCCTGGGTTCGAGTCCCAGGTCGGGCCAATTCAAAAATGGATATTGAGTTTTATATTAAGATTTTCTCAATATTTGCGGGATGTTGGCGGTGTGTTCCACCCCCTCGCCTCGGAGAGCACGTTAAGCCGTCGGTCCTGCGCCTGATCTCTCTCCGGTAGTGTCTGATTACCGTCACATCGGACTATGAGAGTGAAGCAATAGAGAGTGCACTTATGTACTATGCCTGCCAATCCGCAGTGGAGCAGCGTGGTGGGTCTATGCTCTAAACACTCTGATATGAGTGAGGAGGCCTCTGCCCAGCTGGGGACGTTAATGGGATGCTACTTACTAAGTCTGGTCGGTAATGCATACAGGTGTATCCCCCCCCTTTACCCTTAAAAAATCCTGACGCCACGACGTAAGCAAAAATAAAGTAATGTTCTGCTGTTACCAAGTAATAATAATAAAAGAACATTATCATAAAAAAGACAATTAGCGCTTTACTTTTCATTACCTCTGCATTGCATGAATTACAGCAATACATTAGTCGATAATTTTGTCGTCATTGAAAAATTTAATTTTCTCTTATATTTCTTTAAATAAGTGTGTTTAATATTAAATTTGTATCACAAAATATTTTCATTTATTGACCACGTCTAATTAGATAGTGAATGATTTGTAGAAGTTTCAATATTCATGGTTATAGACACCAGCATTTCATAATACGTATTTGTATTGTAAACTATTTCGTTCAATAAGTTTATTACATTTAAGTCGTCTACTTAATTTTATATACAGTTTTATTTCACAAATTTATGGATAAGCTTAAAGATCAAGATCTACGTTGTAGATATACAAACTCAATGTATGCCAGAATGTTTTTACTTTTAATCGCTATGTCCCAAGTGAGTAGGAATGTCCAGAGTTGTACTTTACAGTAAAACCTGAGACTACATTTATTTTCCAAAGAAATTCTTTGTGCTATGAGAGAGAAGGTGTGTAGTGGGACGTTAATAGAGTTCTGTTTAACTTTTAAATTAAATTGAGTTCTAATTATATTAAATTGAAATCGCTTTAGCATATTTTTAACAAATTTACCGTATCTTGATTTTAAAATGTTTAATTTCATTTTATTAAGTGGAATTCTTTCTTTGTTATATTTATTATTTGTACAAAATTTTGGGTTATTTTTGATAATACTAAATATTTCTACTAAATGTAAAACTTGGGTGTATCATTATTTTAGCAATCTAAAGTAAGTAAGCACTCTTCAAGTAGACAAAGCAGTATTAGATGATTTTGTAGGGTATGTTTATTTTTGTATTTAGGGGCGTCGTGTTTGTGATATAAAATGAATCTGGTGCAGAAATCCATAATCTGGTTCGTAATAAGGATTGTGAATTCCAAATACGCTGACTGAGAATGTTGCTTAAATTCCCATACAAAATTTGTGCGTGACGTAACTTTGACGATTACTATTCGATGTCGTAATTTTTCATGATTAATCCTTTATATTCTCAATTAACTGGTTAACAGCTGTCGACTTCGGACTTATACTTGCTATTTCTTCTCTTACATAAAAATTATATTGAGATTGTCACTGCAAGGTTTATTGGAAGTTCTGTACCATCAGCTTTTTTGTAGTCACACGGTAGACGTCAACGAACGCAATGATTGTCTGTATTCACTCTGTATCCTATTTAGTAACTTTAAGCATCGGTAATAAAATAAAATGACCTCGGGAAAATAAGATTGTCTTTTATTTTTGAAGTTAAAGTTTTTTACTAAGTAAGCTGGTGAACGCATGACCAGCGCGTTACAAAAAGTGTAATCCAATTCACACTGAGGCGAATGGACGGCGAACATAACAAATTTTAATATATTAATTATATGTAAATGAATTTTCTGTTAAAAAATTAAAAGTGCGCGCGTACTACACTTGTCAGAAGCGAAACTTCTTTAACTCTTGTTTATTTACATAAATCTAAAACTTTGGATTTCCGACACTTACAGGGATTAAAAAAGAAAGATATGTTAGGAGTTTAATGAATTTAATTGTTATTAAAAGATGAAAGGTGTCGAAAATTAATACCAATAATTTATTGAAATCTCAAATGACGAATTGTAAATAAAAATGCCACGTTTTTTTTGTCAATATAAAAATTATTAAATTTTGTTTTTGAATTTAAAATTTAAAAAGATATTATTTTTTTTTTATATTTTATGACAAATAGTATCCAAATGTTTAAATGACGAGTGACAAATTTAAAATGCCACATGTAATCGAAACTATCTGGTACAGCTCACTTTCATTATATTGCTCAGAAATGTGAAAAGGGTGTTAACATCCTCAGGTCTCTGTCCGGGATTTGGTGGGGTTGTCATCCATATTGTCAAAAATTGCTGTACAATGCTTTAATNAAAGAAGAAGAAGAAGAATTTGTATATTTTAAAACTACCTAACCTTTAAACTAATTGGCATAAAAACGATGCATATCTTCATGACGCTAATTACGCGTTTCATGTGTAACAATGTCCCTCATGCGTCTAAAGAAGTTTCACTTCAATTAATTCTCAGTATTTATCCGAAGTTGGAGAGTGTATACACTTATGTACTATTCTTGCCAATCCACAGTGGAGAAGCGTGGTCGGTCTATGCTCAACCCTCTTTCTTATGAAGGAGGAGGCCTGTGCCTAGCAGTGCGACGTTAATAAGCTCCTTCTTACCTTTACCTTACCATATATTTATAATAAATTACATGGAAATATTTCAAGTAGTATAAAATTGTAAACATATTTCAATTTAATCCATACACGCAAGCCCTAAAGCTCATGTGTAGGCCTAATATGCTTACTACTCGTGGGAAAAATACGTTATCTAAATAAAATAACATTTTTAATGTAACTTTTTATTTATTAATCGTTGTTATAAGCAACTTGTAAGTAAAGAGTATAATTTTAACTTAAACGATATAAAGGCATAACATAATATTTATAAACTAAGGAATTATACTGGAAGAACTCGGTTTTTTTTTAATTGTCGGTAAATATTACTTGATTTTGCTAATGCAATAATATTTAAACGATCATTAAATAAATGGGAAAAATCCAGCTGCATTTGTCTTACAAGTACATTATTTTGGTCATATACAAAAATTGTTAAAATTATTATATTTCTTTTATTCAATATTAATAAAACCTTATCTTATTACAATTGTGTCATGTTCGGCCGGTCTCTATAACCTATCATTACTATTTGTTGTTTAAAAATAATCTATGACATTTCGTAAAATCACCTTGCAAGGTAATATAAGTTGGCAGATTCTTCATAACTTTTGAGAGACAACTTGCATCAATATACGATAAGGTCCGCTGCAAAAATGGATTTTTCTAGAAGAATTTCGGCAGTTTATATCTGTAGTTTCTAGAAGCCTCCACAGTTATAACAAATTTCACGGGTATTTAAATAATATCAGTTTGAGCTACGGAGAAGTATGGCTTTCAGATATGTCAGGGATCGGCAACATTTCTTTTAGAAAGGCCACAAATATTATAAGAATATTGGTGTAGGCCACTTTACATCTAATATACACAATTATTTTATAAACAGTATTTTGCATTTAATATATTGTTACTCTCATTGGTATGCCTGCAACACTGCAGTGGCTAACGGGACGCTGTTTCATGATCCCTGACATCTATCAATTATGGTCATTGAAACCGGTCGACAATGACTGGGAAATATGAACATTGTTGCGTTCACAATGGATTTGATGGACTGACTTGATACATCTATAACATTTTACATTAGCTCAATTTAGAATCATAGATATATATTTTTTATACAAATAATTTCCATAACTAAATAACATAATTTATATAGTCCGGGACAATATAACTTATTTAATAACTTGAATCTAAATCTTCCACAATAATCGATTTCATATTTATAAATAACAAGCAGAGATTTTAAAATATGTCAGTTATTATAGATGTATCCGTTTTGAGTGTCCTAATATAATACTTATTTATATAAATAAGAAGCACTTGGGGCTTCATATCGACTGTGGCAACACTGTTCTATGTTTCTATATACAAATATTTCTACGTTTCGATATACTTATAAAAATAATGAATACTTGAAAAGTAGCTTTAATAATTATTAAAATCAAATTTTGTGGAATGTTTGCTCTAAGAGAAATAATTATTATAGCTGGATATATTTTCTTTCGACTAATACATTGAAATCGATAAAATGTAAGTTATAAAGAACTCTCATTAATGGTTCTCTTTAAGTAAAATCTCTTAAAGTATTTTGCAATGTATTTTTATATCCCATAATAAATAAAGTGAACTGAACATACTATAAATAACTATATTAAAGAGCAGCTTTCCCAACTGCCGTTATAAATAATCGCGATATATTTAAGTGTTGCCACTAATATATAAAAACTACATATATATTAAAAAGACCATTAAATAGGTCGGAAAACTTCATATGGAAGTAGAAAAATTTCTGACCAGCAGAATATAATACAGCGTTCGTTTTGATTAATTATATTTTGCAAAATTTTTCGATTTGCAATACCTAGTAATATTTTTAAAAAATACTTTACAATAACATGAATAATACGTTACAATTGAAGTATAAAATTTATTTTAACAGTGTCTTTACTTTTTAATAACCATAGTAATTATTTTTAATCCAGATTTAATACTATTTTCGAGTATTTCTAATAATATAGTACATTAGAATTATAGTGTCAAATCTTCTTATATCATTGTCCCATACCTTACAAATTTTTGCTAGCGCCAAAAATGATTTATACGAAATGGCGACTATTTTATGTATACTCTTCCATTTTATTAAGGTTTTTGTTAGAAGCAAATTAGATGTTCCACATTATTAATCAGATAATTGATTATTCACGTTACGCCTAGGATTTATTCTGCATAGAATTATAATTAGAAGCAAATTGATGTTGTTTGATTATTTGCATTTGAACATCTATTTATTACATTTCAGATGGTATCTCTCAGTGAAGCCTTAGGTAATTATTTATGATTTGTTATGTCATACTTGTATAAGCGTTTCTTTAATATTTAAAAATACAGAAATATCTATGGTCAGTACGGCTAGTGCCATCTGACGACTGCGATATAAAATTGTACACCATGACACGACAGATTATATATGTCAAATAAAGACAGTATAGCAATATCCTCGTTCTGTATAACACGTTCGTCAGAATTTAATATTTACGTATAACACCATAAGAATGTAATCGTTACATACTTGTAGCGTACATTGATCGCCTTGTTTAAAACATATCGGTTTACATTACGCACGTGTATGGTTATTGTTAGTAATAGGAGGCGCTTCAGCTTCTGCTGCAGCGGCTTCTGCTTTCAATTTCCTGTATTTACCTGAAATTTTACGAGTAATAGTTTTAACGATGATTTATATGGACTGAATTAGACAGGCGTTATCCATTAATTATAATGAAAGGGCATAAAGACAGACTAATTGTATACTTAAAAAGACCTCTAAGGGATTACCCATGGTAATCATTTTTATCTTTTACATATAGCAAAAAATATGTGTTATTTACTAAGCTATTTTATACAATACAGTATTATTCCTTACGTTGTATATTCTACGTAGATTAAAACTGCCCTAAAATTATAACTGGCCTTAAAAGTATTTCAATAAAATAGCTATCTTAGAAGATATTAGCGATTTAAAAAGCATATGCACAGCGGCTGGCGGGCTTTAGGTTTCGTCCCGGATGTCACTGTACTTTATCACTCATACTTACGCAGACCAGTTACTAGGGTCAGCTATTATTAGAGAATATTTATGATTGTATATAGATAGATAAATTATAAACAATGCAAGAATTTTCAGACAGGTTTCAATAAGATTATAAGTAAAATTGATTGGAATTACTTACGCGAAATCTTAACCATTATGTATCCCCACCAAATGGACCATCCCCAGCCCACGAGACAGAACAACACTGTAAACAGCTGTCCGGCGCCCACCACCACATTTATAATGAAGGAACCTGATTTTTAAAAAAAATTATCATACACTCGTGAAATTGGAAGTATAGGAAACATTACAAATTAATAAAGAATATATATTTCAAAGGGACTGTCGATTGTCGTTGTTCTTAAGTTACCTACGGCTTGCCCTCAAGATCACCATTCAACAGTGGTATAGTGAAAAATGAATAGTGGTAAAATAAAAATCTGCACTCTTTTTGGGATGAAACAAATTAATTTCTACAGTATAATTAAGTAAAGAAGAAGAACCTATTGTATTTACAAGAAAACCAAATCAAGAAACAAAGTATTGTAGTTTTTAGATTTAGTGCGTAAAAAAATAGATTTATTAATTGAATACGCAATTTTCTTGTATCCCATTTATGTTTACACGGTCTACTTGAAGTAAGGGATAAATACATACTACTTAAGGTACACATAGATTAGAAAACTTACCTATCCTATGTTTAGCTCCATCGTGGACGCCGAATCGAGGGATTCCGAAACAAAGGCAGAACATTCCGCTAAAGATTGTGCCTGAAAAATAATATATTAATAAGAGTGTAGTTAATAAGAGTTAATGTTAATAAGAGTGTAGTTAATAAGAGTTAATGTTAATAAGAGTGTAGTTTTGTACGCGTGTAAAAGCATAAAAACTTTCACAAATCTGTATACATCATAAATATCTGTAAATTAAACTTTGCTTATCACGATATGCTTCGTGTAATCATTTTGTGCTTATTTTAAAAAGGATTCATAATGCATTGATAGCTTTTTAAGTGTCTATGAGCATTGGGTATCACTTATCATAAGGTGAACTGCGTGCTCATTTTCTGGTTTTAAAAAATACCTTGGTATGTATAAGCAGACGACAAAACCGATAACGTCAGTAAGTCGAAGTTAATGATACAAATTACAACCTTTTTTTGTTTCATAAAGTGACAATAATAACATAAATATAATTAAATATAATAAATACATTTTGAAATTATTGTGAACAATGTATTATCAAGACTGCCACATTAATTAATGAAATAGCATATAGCAGACGTGTTGACTATAACTTTTTAGTTCGAAAATAGATTTTTTTCAATACACACAAAATGAAGTGCGCCTGAATGCCTCACAGATCTTGGTCTATCATATTTCTTATTTTTTCTAGCTTTTTGTCCCTTATATTATTATAATTGTGTATAAATGATTGTCAATAATATATGGAGAATACGTTGAACAACGAATTAAAACGTAACAGTGATCCGTTGATTTTTTTGCTCTCGTAGTCGACTAAAGTCGACCATAATTGAAAATAGAGTTACATAGTCGTAATTTCGTTCAATACCTATAAAATGAAGTGTGTCTAAAAATATTTTCAATTTAGGAAAGTGCTCACCCAGTCCAGGCACGACAATGTTGCAAAGCAGACAGAAATAAGCAAGAACGATTGGCAGCACAGGTATGGCGCCACGCATTACACTTGTGTGTTCCACCAACGATGCGTCGAGCTTTTTACGAGTGTCCTGTAAAAAATACATAAATCAGATACTATAGTAATGATATAACTACATAAAGAGTATGTAGTTATATCATTACTAGCTGATCCGCACAACTTCGTAATACAATACAAAATTGGATTACTCTCAGAATATCTTAAAAATTTGTTAAACAGTTTGAGAAGAATTCGATGACAAATCGAGGAACCATAACAGGTTTTTACTTTTACTAGATGAGCGCATTTTCATCTTAGATGGTATCATCACAGTTAAGCACTAACATGTCAACAACAACACCTACACACATATATCACTAAAATACAACTACTACGGTCATATTTAATTTAATAGTATCCTTAGGAATGAGAATGATTGAATTTGATAAGAAAAGAACGTATATTCTGCATAGAACATAACATCGTCAAGGTTTTTTAATGATCTTTTCACAAAACTATCATAATTAAACTATTTCCGTAATATACTTATGAGATAAATTATTTCGTTATAGCAGTCTATGTCTAACTTAAGTTTTATGAATGCAATACGTTAAAAGTGTTAATATATTTGCTTCCGCGTCTTTACCAGTATGCTTTGGTATTGCGGCGATTTTAATTAATAATAGTAAGGTCTATTTAGCGTAAACTGCATACATACATAGCATCACGCCTCATTCTCATAGGGGTAGGCAGAGACTACGCCCTTCCACTTACCTCGATACTTCATCAAACCTTTCACACAAGTTCGTCGATTTAGAGTACTCTTGACCTGGCCCTTATTTAAAATGTCCTGAATTTAGACCAGGAACGTTCGCCTTGGTCTTTCCATTCGACCTTGACTCATAAATCCTTTTCGTCAGTCTCCTTACATTCATTTTCTCTACGTCCTCAAACCGTCTCAGTATACCTTCTCAACTATAGTCACTACATCTTCTTTAATACCACATCGTTCTTAAACTTCTTAAAATTATATATAACTTCATATTAAACAGTATGTGAGCTTGCTGTCACAAGAAAAAAGTTAAAACCTACCTCCTCATGGTCTTCGAAAAAGATATCTCGTTTCTGGTCGTTAGTTACAATTATTCTCGGTCTCTGTAAGGCTGAAGGTGGGTCATCCTTTAAGCTTTTTATGGATATTGACATTTTTCAGTTTGTCCTACTTAAGAGCAGATATTTTAGTGCAATATTTTTTTTATTAATTTTCTGTTACATTCCAGAAGTCCATTTCATTGACATAACATTTCATACAATGTGAATGTCTTTTTTGCATTACATTAAACACAAATATAGGTCAAATTATTATCGGCAACAAATCAAAGATTGTATTAATTAATTACTTTTAGAAGTACACAGCTAATTTGATTTAATATTGTATTACTTGCGTGACGAATCCATTTCAAACGTTTATTTTACAGCGCGGCCTCAGAGGTTGTGTTGGATGTGGGTATAATATTGTTTTCAAAGCGGAAAAAGCTGTTTTTAATTGCTTTCTATAAATAAGAAAACATTGTTGCACACTATTTTATATCTAACATGTAATATATAAAGACCATTGCAATGTTAATTCCTATTTAAAACTCTATTAACATAAAATGTATTTATACCACAGTAGATGTATAAAATGTATTTTATTAACAATTAAAAACTAACAAGATATTTACAGATATATAGAGAATAAGAGGGATTGAACACACTAAATAACTATTTAAGCATATTTTTTACATTATTAATTATTTCCTTATATCTTTTAATTTCATCAAAATTTCGCGTTCTGTTTGTCTTTAAATATGTTACTATTCAGTCATTTATCCATGTAAACTCAGTTAAGGGTAACATTGTTAAGTTAAGATTGCTTCTATTTCTTCTCATGAAAAGCACACTATCTTAGGTTTTATAGATTTAGTCATTACAATTACGCGAAAAAATAAATGCTAACGTGCAAATGTTTGTCTTATGTTACGACAAGTTCTTGCCCTTAACGCGATTCCCATACTAAATCATCGTCGTAAAAATTGCCAATCATTTTGTTATCATATATCGATTTCATTGTATTATTGTTATAACAAAAAGAATGTTCATTCACCTATTCAATACCAAGACCTGTGGTGACTGTTACATTTATGAGTATATAAAATTTACCAAATAAATTTAGGTATTTTCAAATCACAACAAAAACTCTGTTGAAACATAACGACCATCATTTTTATTTATCTACAAGATTTGGATTACATATGTTAAAGCTCCTATTATGTAGCGTTTTTGGAAATTAGCCTGGAAAATTTTTGGAAATAACTGCCTCATTGGTCTAGTGTTCTAGTTAGCATGTTCGACTACAGACATGAAATCGATATTGAGTGTTCTATTAAAATTTTCGCAATATTTGCCTGAACGGAGAGCACGTTAAGCTGTCGAGAGATCAGGCGCGAGAGCGCCTAATCTCTCTCCGGTCGTATCGGATTCCCGTCACATCGGACTATGAGAGTGAAGGAGTAGAGAGTGCACTTGTGTACTATGCCTGCCAATCCGCAGTGGAGCAGCGTGGTGGGTCTATGCTCTAAAAATCCTCGCTCCTCGGAGTGAGGAGGCCTGTGCTCAGCAGTGGGACGTTAATGAGCTGCTACTTATTTACTATGCATAAAAATGATCGTATCGCGGTGTTTGTTGCCAAACTCCTTCGAAATAGCTCAACCGATTCTCGTGTAACTTTGTGTGCATATCGGGTAGGTCTAAGAATCTTTTTCATACTCCTAAATGTTAATGGTGGTCAATTATTTTATTTTATACAAAACTTGCGATTTTAATCTATTCGGCATAAAAAATTCATACCACTCTAAATTTTTACTCTTCTACCACGAAAAT
The DNA here is from genome assembly GCA_015832385.1 of Elymnias hypermnestra. NCBI lineage: Eukaryota > Metazoa > Arthropoda > Insecta > Lepidoptera > Nymphalidae > Elymnias > Elymnias hypermnestra. Next base: position 5,354,252 of record JACTOM010000194.1, on the reverse strand, counting down.
ATACTCTTGAAATTATATAATGAAATAATATGGCAAAGCAACGCTTGGTTATCGAATAAATTCAATAATATACATCTAGCAAGTAATTCGATTTTGTGGTGGTTTACCAAATATTCTGTTTGTAAATGATATGCATTTATTTTTATAAATAAAATATAAATTTACTTTACCCTCATATTTAATTATTTAATTATTATTTTCTGTACTGGTTGAGATAGGATACCTAAAAGTAAACACTTTCTTAGAGGCTTTGGCTTTGGGTTAGAATTTCACTAGAATGTTATTATCGGTAAACTTCTCTTAAGGTTCAATTCGGTAAAGTGATAAAACGTAATTTTCCCATCCGATTAAACGAAAATCCGGATTCTCTACTGTAATTAAAGTTACAACTTTTTTACGTCAGTATAGCTTTCAAAACTTAAAGTTCTAACCTTTTATTTGACTAATCGGTAATTCTCAACTAAGCGTGAAGGTAATTCTAATTCAACAATAGATTTGGGTTTAGCACGTAACATTTTCTTTTTGTACATTGTTTAATACACCATAATTTTTTTTTTTTTTGATATAGTTTTAATTTTAGTTTCGATATCAATAAAGGGGGTTTCCTAAAGTTTATACAATAATTATATCTTTCCCAAAATGGTTTACGAGGAAATTACGTAAATTATGAAACTAGCAGGTTCTTCTAAAGTTGAGTAGAGTATTTAAAATAAGGCAGTGACTAAAAAGTGACCCCTTGCGGCATTTCTTCTAGAGCGATTAAGTGTCACGCGAAGTGTTCAAGTACACAATGTATGAATCAACCTGTAATTTTCTTAATTATCATCATATTGTAGCCACTATTTTCCTATGAGCATAGTTTGCAACATAGTATTTAGAAAAATATCGCGAGCTTATGATTAAAATTTAATCTAAACGTGTGATATAATATATGTTACGGCTCTAAAGCAATAAAGCCGCATATGCACATAAGTAAATATTTTTAACAAATAAGTTTTAGTATTAGTTATATTTTGTGAGCAATAAGCATATTTATCTATCTATATTTCTACGTTGTGTGGGTTTTGAATAAACAGAAATTATTCCATTTCTATACTGTGGTGGTATGTTTGCTTGAACGTAATAATATTTGGAACTACCAAAATTTATATTAATGTTTTTTTATGTGATAAATCAATTGTTGTAGAAGATAATTACAAAAAAGATATTTCAAACATATCATATTGAGCCTCAGCGAAGTAGGACTCTATTTAGCTAATCTATTCATATATATAAGAGGTATCTATTGACTCATCACGATATCTCTGGAATCATAGGGCGTAGAGACTTGAAGTTTGGTAGGAATATTCCTTTTGCCGAGTAGAGGTCAGCTAAGAACGGATTTTACGAAATTCTCTCCGCAAGGGAGGTCACGGGAGTGTTAATCTAGAGCCTAAAAAAATGACTTTAAGGTCTCTGCAAATATTGCAATACACAGCAAATAGCTTATGGAAGTATTTATAAGCATGTTTCTTAGTTGTAAAACAATTTGCCTAAATTAGTGAAAATGCTACCCAAAAACATTCCACGCAGACGAAGTCGCGGGTTCAGCTAGTATATTATAATCCGCAATTGTTGAATCATTTTATATCTATAAGGTATGTTTCGGGTGAATTTGTTTTTTATCTATTATATGTGTATCACTTTTGGAAATCTTTTCTTTATCATTACGTTAATGTGGCAAATATTAAAGTAAGAAATTGTTTATAATTTCCTTTTATTTATTGAAGAAAATAGTTCTATAAGTAAAATGTCGAGTAATTCTAATTTTAGTACAAATATGATTGTTTATTGTATTTATGTGCTGACGGTATACACTTTTACACGCAACAAAAGCTACGGCTGACTTCAAGGTGAAATTCTTTCGTGATATTTTTTTTAAAGTAAATATTTTTAATTAGACTTTATACATTTTCATTTTCAGTGTTCAAAATTACACACTGAAAGCTCAAAATGACAATTTTCGGCGAAATAAATTCTCAAAGTATCGTAATTATTATGGAAAATAAGACGGCCCAAAAACCACAAAGTCTATATAGATAATGATACAGAATTTTGACGACTTTGAATTATTATGTTGGTAATTATTGCTAGTTTATCAGTTTACCATCTTAGACTATATCACCATTAGGAGAAATGGAATTTAGCCTGTAGGCAGCAAAAAAGAGAAGATTGTTGTTTTTTACCTCAGGGGGTAGAGTAGGCGAAAGACTTTTGTTCTTCGAAAATAGACTTGTTCGTCTGCTCTCAGACGCTGCTACTGTTGATTGTCTTCTACAAGCGCCTTTTATCCAACGGCACAATCGGTTGTTGCAGCATCTTTAAATAAATAAAACAAATTTTACAAGACAAGAATATAACTGTAGTTAAACAGACGAAGAATTAGCTATACAGATTGCTTTTCATCTCTCCGTTTGTCATTATATTTTATTTATTTATTTTCGTTTTAATTGTTACCTCGCAATCGAATTACTAATAAATTTCGTATGTTAAATTCATAAATTTATAAAAGGAATACACTAAGATTCTACAATGCATATTATCAAGGTACCAAGAATTACTGCGGGAAAAGGATATTTCCTCGCGATAATTTCTGTCATCAAAAAGATAATTATGAATATTAAACAACAATTTTGTATTATAATACAACAAAGGTATTCTTAGGAAAAGGCTTTGATTATTAATTACAGAATACACTTGGTGTCCAAATGGTATGCATTTGACGTCCTCTTCCTCATTTCTCTTACTTTATTGTAATATTATTTTCGTAGATACAGGATGCAAATAAAGCATTTAATTATAAACTTACGTGGATGGTGCCTGATCACTTAAAATACTATCACGTCTTTCCGCTTCCTTCTTCTTTCCACAGCAGCCAGTTTCTTTCACAACATCTGATGACATAACTGGTGGTGATAATTCAGCGTGCAACGGCGGTTCTGATACGTCAGCAATACGTTTGCTTCGACAGCATGCACAAAAGACATCGCGTAGTTTTCGTTTTCGTTTCGTTTCCGTTTCAAATTCTATAGTCGTTCCCTATAAAAAAAGCAAGTTAACCCTGGGCATTCCCATTGCTGGGCTCAAGCCTTCGCACTTATAGGGAGAGTTTTAAGAGCGTAGACTCACTAAGCTGCTCCACTGCGCATCGGCAGGGTACCCCGGAACTACTTTGATCAATTTATTCTATACAAAAAGTATTAATAAGGTAAATATGTTTAATAATAGAGTGAGGCAAGATCTAAAACAGACTATTTTGATAGTATCAGTCATTTAAATTAGTATTCAGGCTAGATAAATTAAATATATTTCGAATAAAGGGGGCGACTCTAAAATATAATATACATACATATGATAGAATGAAAATCTTTTATGAACCTATCTTTTACTTTTCATAACTATTTTATTTAATCGTCGATTGCGATTCGAAATATAATGTATGTCTTTTTATATACTCATCTATATTTTATTTTAAAGCTGGAAATACAAGTGAAGATTTTTCTGAAAGACTAGATATCTAACTTACTTTTCCCGCTGCTATTTCGATTTCCTCTTCAGGGACTTTTTTCTTAAAACAGTTAAGTTTATTCCAAAGTTTTTTCTTTGCAACTTCAGTGTCCCTTGGTTCCACTTCTCCTTCTAATGAGTGTGTTTCTATTTCTCGTATCCCGTCTTCGATATCTTCCTGATCTGTCGGCGTTTTTATGCAACAAGGACAGCATTTTGATTTGCATTTACCCAAAAGCCTCGAACAGATATTCGGTTTTGGTTGTACAGTTTGCTCTTCCACAGGAGGACTTATGTTTTTATTTTTTTCTTTATCTCGGTGTGCTCTAGGTGGTGGTTTAGGGGTCGTACTTGTAGCCTGCGGAAATCTGAAAGGCAAAAACTTGTTTGTATTTCTTTGTAAAAGTTTGTAAAAGTTCTTTTCTTACGAGCTCGTTTATTTTTTATTATTACTTACTACAGAATAAAGGGATAGTGATTGATAGAAAAGTCTTTTTTACTACGTTTGTAGTTTAAAGTGTTACTGTAATAATAACAGCGAGTGGAGAAACCAGTGAATGACCAGTAATTTTTAGTGGATTTTACAATGTAATAATCGATTAAAAATGACTGATAATGGTCCATGTTATGTATACCAATTGAAGGCAAGTTTTCATAGTGGCATGTCATCACTGGTAGTGTGGTAACTAGGTTGAAGCATTAAGGGACAAAATAAGGGACGAAGAAGTTATTCTTATTACGAGTTTGTGTAAAAAATAAATAATGCCCACGCTTTATTATCTGAATAGGAAAATAAAAAGACAAAAGTAAGAGTGAAGTTATGAAGTATATAAGTTATAGTACGTTGCGATTAATAATGAAATTTAACGAATTTTAATGTTAGAGTAATCTGGTATTTATGATTTAATTAAATTTTGTTATATTAATGTTTTATAACAAAAACATGCAAACTTGTGCACATGCAAATCTGTTTTGTTATTTCTTTCTTTTACCTTAACAACTTCGATGAGCCGTCGAATCTATAATAAATAATTAGAAAACATGTAAATTTCTGTCAAGATCAATTATTAAGCATTGTATAAAATTTCTTAATATATATAAAAAAATAATGTCAAAATGCAATTCGAAAAACCTATATTTGTAAAATCCCCTACACAAAATACGCCTTTTTAGCGAAAAATCCCGCCTTCGATATTTTCAGCTCGCTAAAGTTTTACGGGACCTAAATTTGTTTTGGAACGCTTTTAAGAAAATGTGTTTTATAATTTGTCTAAGCTGCTGGCAGTGTCTTGATATCAAAATACCAGTAAAAATGTGTTCAACAAGTAAATTATCAAATGTACATATATATGCTAATGCCCTTGACTTTATCAGCGTAACAAAAGATACAAGTAACAAGTTCATAGTGAAAACCAACGTTAACTATTTGATATTCTATTGTCCTTGCTGCCATGGCGTTAAATGATAAAAAGAAAATGATTTTTTAATATTACTTAAGGTTGATATCTTATGCACGCTACTGTTAAATAATACGTACAATTCGTTTAAGTTGAACTTATAAAATTAATCTGGGTCAAATATAATATCTGGGTTAAAACACTTAACATACAATCATTACGTTGTTATTCGTAATAATTGGGAAGGTAATCTTACCTGTTAAGGTAAATGATATAGATGCCTAAATTATGCATGGGTGTTTGTTACTCTTTCACTTACTTACATGAAAGGATAATGAAAACCCACGTATTTATTCGACGGATTTTGATAAAAATTAACTATGTGTATATAATATGAGTAAAATATAAACAGATAATTTGTATACTAAATTCTACATTTTATAAAGAAGCGAAATTAATACAGTAAGGAATACTTTTGCTATATACAATTAACCTATATATGTAGTTACGTCGCAAATGTTTAATTTGCGTAAGAGATGAGACGAAATATGTCATTTACAAATTAATTTTTCAAACAAGAGTATACCAAATTATATTACATAAAAGTCTCTGACTATAAATTAAATTATAAAAAAATTAGACGTTTATGAAAAATGTTTATAAAATAATAATTACCCCTGAATTTTGTACCGCTTTGGCAACAATTCATTTGGTAAAATATAAACTGTCCTATTGTGAATCATACTGTAAAGTGAAAAGTTCAATAGACCACTTGAGGAAACATAATTGTTATCAACATACTTTATAAAATTTATTTATTTTTTGGTCTGTATATTAATAAATTGTTGCCTTTTTGATGGTAAACACTCAATTCACAGATAAACAATGCTTTCACTGTCACTGTCATAATTGCTTCGCGCCATTTTTCCTTAGAACGACGCGTGGCTAAGGCGACCGAGGTCGGACTAGCGTGAACTAATTCTTTAGTGGTCGTTAGGGGTTGTTTCGAGTGTTATGCGATCTGTTAAGGCAAAGAAATTGTTAGAAACGCTCGCGTTACTTGAAAAGTTTTGCTAGAGTTCCGTCGATAATTATAAAATCATTTCTTTTGACCTTTACGGACTTTATTGGTATTAGGATTAGTTTGATAAAAAATGTAGGCGACATTGTTCGGCGGACATTTGTTGTCATATATATTCTGTGAACTAGTACGGATTTTCAGTATCAAACGAGTTTTTTTTTTGTTAATAAAAGGTATAATGAGATAATAGATAGATAGAGAATAGAAGATAAATTTTCGACTGTGTGAACCGATCTTGATATTGTTTTTATAATCCAGTCCGGATGATGGCAGCGATAAGAAAACCGTATGTCTTGAATTTTCATTAAGCTACAATAAAAAGTAAATAATTGCGTATTCTTTTATAGAGTTCTTCGTATTTTTTACTTTTTGTACGAACAGTTCGTTTTGAAGGCGGTTCTTTTTTTGTTAAAATTTTTATTTATATTATTATGCTGCCGTGTGCTACTGCAAAAACGTCCAAACATTTTTATCGCTTAAATAATCTTCCACATTATAATATGCCTTTTGTATAAGGATTAATGTGCCAATTAAATTAGGCACTTACGTTTAGTAATGCAGGACCGCTTGCGTCTCTCAGGCGCTTTTTCATATATCAATAGTAATCAAGAAAAAGAAATACAGTAGTAAAAACATTTCAGAGTTTCATTATTTCAGAAGGACAATATTGAGTGTTTCATTATATTATACCCATTTGGAAATCAGCTTTCGAAATTTCCTGCAACATTCAATTACGAAAACAAATGAACCTAGTAAATTACGAATTTCTACCACATTTATAGACTAATCATATTTGTATCAATTGAGAATCGATATTGGTACATCCAACATTAATTATTTTTTGCAGAATCATTCTTTGTATTTATTAGACGAACCGTATTTTATCGTAAAATAAATTGAATTAATGATAAATGATGTTCGAAAAAGTATCGGAAAGCTTATTATAACTATTTCATTGGGGGTTTTCTATGTATGGAGTACAGAAAGGCTTCTATTTCCCCATACATAGAACTGCTGATATTACCTTTTCTGTCGTAAAATTATCGTGATAGGCATTTTTAAGTTATGCTATTTTATGTGTGGTTTAGAAGATAAGGTAAGTAGCAGAATATTAACATGCCACTGCCGGGCACAGGCCTCTTCACTTACAGGAGGGAGGGTTTATGGTACATATAACCACCATGCTGCTCCACTGCGTGGTGGCAGGCATAGTACAAAATCTTAATAGACAACTTCATATCGATTTTTGAATTTGCCCGACCCGGGACTTGCACCCCAGACCTCATGATTGTAGCTGAACAAAAAGACCACTAGACCATGAGACATTAATTTTTAAAAGTACATGGGTAAAAAATATACATTTCAGAGAAAGCAGAACTGAAGGCATTGTGAAACGATTCGTAACATAGACAAGTTGTTCGTGATACATTGTTTGTATATTATGTAATATGTAAATAACTAGCTGAGTATACTACCGAAGGCTTTTATATTTAAAATCATAATGTTGGAATTATAAAGTTTAGGAAAGGCATCGTAATAAGAAATTGTTTAAAGTTTTCTCTTGTTCAACTAACCTATTGTGCGCATTATCTTCAACTCATGGTTTAAATTAATATAATAATTAAAAGCGTTAAAATTTCAGATATATTTTTAATTACATTTTTCGTTAATTTTTGCCAATGGCGAAAATTTAACCCGAGTAGAATCATTTTTATGTATAGGTGTTATTAAAAATGAAAATTTTTAATTGCATTCAAATTGGTACTAAATAAAAGAATGCAATGATATTTTAATAGTATAGGCGTTGGAGCTCAAATCCTCAACCTGCTTTGGAGATAGCTCATATTTACTATCACATGTCAAATTTTTAACATAATTCATTGAAAAATAACGTTAAGGTGAAGAAAAGTGACCATGGGCTAACTATGACTATGGTCGCTGACTACTGGCCTCATTGGAAAGCTTAAAGTCACAAAGCGTGCAATGCTTGGAGTTTCTCTACGCGATCAAATTAGATATAAGGAGATCCGTACAAGAACCAAAGTCACCACATAGCCCTAAGAATCACGAAGCTGAAATGGCAATGGGTGGGGCACATAGTCCGACGAACTAATGGACTTTGGGGTTCTTAGGTGCTGAAATGGCGACCCCGCACCGGAAGGCGCAGTGCAGGCAGACCCCCACAAGGTGGACCGAAGACATATGGAGGGTCGCCGGTAGCCGCTAGAGCCAGGCGGCATAAGATCGAGCACAGTGGGTATCATTGGGTGAGACAAAGGTGATACCCCAATGATACCCACTGTGCCCGATGTTGTGGACAAAGGTCCAGCAGTGGGCGTCCATCGGTTAAAGTGTGTGAGTGAGAAAGAAAAGCAGCAGTTTATTAATGCCCTACTGCCGGGAACAGGCTTCCTTACTCATACGAAAGAGGTTTTGTAGAGCAAAAATCCACCATGCTGATCCACCGCATGCTTGCAGACTTTACATACACTAGAATTGCTCAAGGGATATGTAGGTTTCCTCACGATGCTTTCTTTCATAGCAAAGCACAGTGATAATTTTAAGCAACAATAGAAACAGTTTTTACAAATCAATCTTAGTGTTACTTGCCCAGAAGTCGAACCCGTGACATAGCACTCTAAAAAAATCATAATGATGGTTTAAATAAATAATTGGTTTATAAATTTAGTAAATAAACCTTAGATTTAGCTTCATAATCTACGTATCTCTACAAGGACGTCACGACATCAACCCGGTATCTTACGTATCAATATTTTTTGTGACTAAAAAAAATATCGCCTTACAGTGCCATTTATATATTGCAAGTAATTGTTGATATAAGAACAGTGGTAATTAATCGGTAATTTATATGACTAACAAGCTCCAAATACGCAAGCAGTTATTTAATTAAGTAAAGCTATTTATCAGAAGCTGTGTTGAACCGCATAGTGTATTAGGGTTGGCAAAAATTATTAGCTAGAAAGGTACGCAACGGAAATTAAACAATTTGCAAAGTGATTCGCGTTAAACTACTCGTACGTTATAATGCCTTCGTATGACTTGTCGATAGTAACATAGTAGAATGTTTTTCAAACCCTAAATAATAATGTAGACATTTAATTATATAATGTTTTGATGTAATCTTAAAAAGAAATTCAACTTTCGCTTATGACAGTTTCTCAGGTATTTTTTTTTGTTATACACGATAGCTTCACAAACTAATAAGCTATAATTACAAGTAATTAAGCTGTGTCCAGCAGTATCATTACGGTTCTCTCAATAATATGAAGAAATCGGATTCGAACCTTAACCATCCTTGTATTCTGTTCGACCTTAACACATGATTGTTTAAGTGTTTATATACGTACACACATACAGAAGAATTATATATATATATATATATATATATNACGCAACGGAAATTAAACAATTTGCAAAGTGATTCGCGTTAAACTACTCGTACGTTATAATGCCTTCGTATGACTTGTCGATAGTAACATAGTAGAATGTTTTTCAAACCTTAAATAATAATGTAGACGTTTAATTATATAATGTTTTGATGTAATCTTAAAAAGAAATTCAACTATCGCTTATGACAGTTTCTCAGGTATTTTTTTTGTTATACACGATAGCTTCACAAACTAATAAGCTAGAATTACAAGTAATTAAGCTGTGTCCAGCAGTGTCATTACGGTTCTCTCAATAATATGAAGAAATCGGATTCGAATCTCAACCATCCTTCTATTCTGTTCGACCTTAACATATGATTGTTTAAATGTTTATATACGTACACACATACAGAAGAATTTTATATATATATATACATATATAGATAATAGTGGTGCCCGGGGGAGTTATACGCCTAATTCTGTATGCTGTAGCGGTGTGTTTAGAAGGTTTGAGCACATAGAGATAATGAATTAAAGAAGACGGATAAAAAGGATTTATGCATCAAGACTGAATGGGAAAGTTGGAAGGGGAAGACCAAAGCCAACGTTCTTGGACCAAATCTAGGATATTTTACTTAAGGGCCAGGGCAAGAGCACTCTAAGCCGACGAACTTGTATGAAAGATTTAATGAAAATGAAAGAAGCGGAGGAGATATGCAAGAATCGTGGCAAGTAGAAGGAAGTTGTCTCTGCTTACCCCTGTCGGAATAAAGCGTGATGTATGTATGTATGTGGAAGACAGATTAGTAAAACATACAATTTTTTTTCAAAATCATTCCAGCCGTTTAGAACTAGTGTCATATACGTACAGAAACAAATGTTATTTCTCTATCAAGTTCGCATTATTCCTTAGAGACATACTTTGATGGTAAGAGATTATGCTGATAGTGATAGATGGACAGGAATCGCTGTTTTTGTACAAAAAAAGGTGACAACCCTTTAGGTTATAGCATTATATATGTTTACACTACGCTAATAGGGGAGGTGGTCACGCTATTATCCGCTCGATACGGCTTTGACCGGAGTCCAAACCATAGCGTAAGATTGTTGAGTGCTATTATTATAGAAATAAGGAATAGAATACGACAAAGAAAACTTTACTAGAGGTCAATACATACTCTAAAACTTCCGTTTAAACTCGCTGTAAGAGAAAAATTTAGAGCGGTTTAAATAGGGACGGTCCCTACATTTATTCGAAAACTTGTTTTACGTCCATACAATATTGACACTTTTAAGAAAAAAGTGAATGCACTTCATATAATATCCGCAATAAAAATAAAATCGTTATAAATTCTATTAGGCTATATATTTTTTTCAATTCCTTTAAAGGTAAACTTTTCTTTAACAAACTCCCAGAAGACGTTCTGAAAATGTCAATTAATAAAAAAAGAATAACGCGTGAGAGGAAAATTAAAATATATTGTAATGATGTTGAGTTAAAAAAGAGCATCCGATTGAATTTGTTGGGTTTATCTCAGAACAGGGCGCAACTAGATTCCAAGTCGTTCTTTAATGCCATAATCAACCGTATATTGGAATTAGTACATGGAAAAAATTAATGATGAAAGAAGTTATGAATTTTGAAAAGTTTTTAAGGTTTATATCGTTTTTAATATCGTACTCGTACATTACAAATAATGGGGGGAATGCCTGTGCCTAACGATACAAAATTGCTATGAAAGCTTACTTGAATAATGAATTTTTGATTTAATATATATGGAAGTGAGAACTACCAGTCTAAAAAATATTTATTTCGATTAAGTAAATACTTAACGAATGCGTATATACTTACCCATACACATGTTAGTGTATTTTGGTGTAATTATTAGTTTCATTGTGCAATCGCATATATTTTTTTTTATAAAAAAATATTTTTCATAAGGAAAACCTTGTATTGTTAACAATTTAATATTTCTACGTTTGTAAACATACTCTAATATCTAACAAGAAAAATCTGGCTCTGTATTATAATAACTAATCACATAATCACAATAATACACATCTAAATGTGAATTACATTTTCTAAACTTAAATTCGCCAAGTTTACATGTTAAGTCTTTGTCGTAATTTAAAAAAATAAAGTTTTTTTCTTAATCGTTAAAATTAGTACAATAATTTAGTTAAACTGAAATCTTTAGAAAATCCTATTAAAACCAACCGAAGGTGTAACAAAATTAGCCATAAAATGTCTTTCATCGCATACGCTGTGAATGTAATGATAGGACAATAAAATGTTCGACAATATTATAGAATATATCAATATCTACAAAAAACTTCGCGAGACCATATGTCTAACTATTGTAGTTATGTCACTATAACTACTTTTTTTACAGTTAACAAATTGATAGAAATGCCGATCAAAATCAGACCGTGTTATCCATACCATTTATAAATTTTTATACAAATAAATAATTTAATGTTCAAGACTGCCTCAATACGTTATGATTACTTTTTGAATTATTGAAATCGGATATTCCATTCAAAAGATATCATGAAATTAAAATTGAAATACATGCCGGCGGCGGCCGCCACGCAGCACATCGAGTAACTTATCCACCGAGAGAGGGGCAGTGCGGGTGAAGGGGGTACTAGTTAACCGGTCGGCTCCTTACGCAGTGGACGCAAGCGACATTGAATATTTCGAGTTTTTTTTAACACATTTTTATGCTTCACTTTAAAAGTTCTTTTCAGAACTACTTAATCTAAACGTAAAAATTGCCATAAATAGTAAAGTTTAATTTCATTCAGTAAATTATTATATAAATTAACGGAAATTATTTAGTATTGTTAGTTTACCTTTAATAAGCGGCATATTTATAAAAGGCAAAATAATTGTAAATTAAAAAAAATACTGAACAAGAGGTGTTAAAACCAATATTAAGAAAAACATTAATTACAAAAACCTGTAAGTATAAATGGGAATGTATATTTCAATATAGTTATCCGGATCTAGCGGATGCAGTCGAGTCTTTTATTTATATAACAGTAATTATATGGATTCTAAAATACAGCTAAATGAAAGTATTATATATTTAAAGAGTAAGAAAAACGCACTTTTACTGACACTTTCACAGCTAAACGAATGTAATAACAATGTTTATGCAAACCACAGGCTATATTTGCGACGTTATCAGCACGCGAGTGAAAACAGATGGAAATCTGTAGGGAAAACTTTCTGCACATATAATGACACCTTAGGGAATTTATTTGTTCGCTGTTGTAGACGTGAGACTTTTTTTAACATGTTTTTATGCATGATTGTATATTTGACTGATTGTAAGGCCATAAATTGAAACATAATTAGCGTGCATCCCAATTTTTAGATAACTACTTTATAACGTAATACATGACACTAATGTTAATAATACTAATGTGGTCTTATCTACTTTTTGCTTATTTTGATATTGATTATACCGTAAGAATCTCCCGTTCGAGTAGATATTTCACAATAAAGAGCGATATGTTTTATTAAAGCTTCACTGTAACTCAAAAAGATTTAGAGATTTGCCTGGAAAATTTTACTTAATATATATAAGACAACATAATTACCTTATAAAATATATACACGTATATAAGTCTAAAGATGTGTATAATATTTACTAAGGCAAGTTATTTTTTGTTGATTTAAAAACATTTTTATATCACTGTAAAAATTACTTAAATAATAAATTATTAGATATACGTACCAATTCGTGTTAATGACACGTTAAGCTTTAGAAAGTAGTACATAAACATAATTTAATTACCTAACAGCATGCGGTTCACTAAATTATGTAGTGGTTAATAACAATAAATGATTTATTAAGATCCGGTGAACAGCATTATGTATAAAGGCACTTTTATTTGTACGAATTTATTCAATATTTTGTTTTTCGTATTTTATGTATTATATATTTATCAGGCATCTGCATTCTCTTTCTAATTTCACTAATAAAATAAATATTAAAACGCAGTCCTAAATTTAAAAAAAATGAACAAATATATCGATCTTTTGTTATAGTGACCCAATTAAAATATGCGAGAGAGAGAGAGAGAATACATTTTATTGTAAACCACAAACAATACATGAAACTTATACGAGTGCCCTAATTTAATCATAGGGTACAAAAAGGCGGCCTTATCGCTAAGTAGCGATTTCTGCCAGGCAACCTTAAGGTTAGGGAAATTTTGTTACGAAAAAGGACGAGAATCTGAATAATGAGAATATACTATATGTTGTATATTCACCTTTATTTAAAACGTTTTTTTTTTATTTGAGAAGACCCAAGTTAATGGTATATCAAATGTTTGACAGATTTGATTTGATTTAAATTGTTTTTTCTATTTTAACTTTTCCTTATTTAAATAATTTCAAATAACTATTTATAATGTAAATAATTAAAACGCTTACCCGCCATTGCTATGCGACTTATCAGAAGTATTTCCCTCATCCGTAACTTTTAGTATGACTTTGTCCTCACCAGGCGTTGACACATTTGAACTCTGAACGTCGTTTTCGGGCCCCCCTTGTACCAAAGTTTCTGTTATTTTTTCAGTAATTTCAGTTTTTATTTCATTCTTTTTTTCACTTACAACTTTAATTACAGGTTCTATTGTTTTGAGGACCTCCTCTTTATGTTTTTCAAGTATTTCTTTTGGTTCTTCTACTGGTGTAATAATACTGTCGACAATTTTTGTTGCTTCAGATCGAATTTCTGCAGTCATTTCTTCTCCCTGTTTGATAACTTCATCTCTCTTTTCTGACACATTTTCCTCAGTGTCACTCATTGATTTTTTTATAATAGATCTTTGTCTCTCTAAAATATTTTTTGCAGCTTCTTTGGCTTTCGCTGCGGCCAATATATTTTCAGTAGAAATTTCAGGTTCTTTTAATAAGGTGTCTATTTTTTGTTTTACCCTTTCAACTTGAGGATTATTATATGGAGGTTGTAGAGGTCTTAGTTTTAAACTGTCTTCTGAAAATATATTCTTTTCGTTTGATTTTGGTTTAACTGATTTCTTTTCCTCTTTATCTTTATCATCTACAGGTTCTTTTGTAATTTTTTCTTCATCTTTGCCAATTAAGGAGTCTTTGGAGCTTAATCTTTCAAACATTCCTTTTTCCCTAGCCTTTTCTAGGGCAGTGGGTAACTGATTTGTAACTGTAGCAACAACTTCTAGAGGTTGTGAGGTAATGGCGGCTGTAGTCATCGAGACAACATTTTTCTTAGTAAGGATTACCAATTCATCATTTTCATTTTTAGACTTATCATATTGCGTCCCATTATCTTGAGTTTTTACTTCATCGCCAAAACCAGCCTCAACTTTATTTTCTTCCTCCTTTCCTTGGACTTTAGCATCATTAGTGTTTTTATCATCTACTTTAGAAAGGGCTTTATTTGCCTTTTCACCTTTTGATCCTATTTCATTTAATTTGGAAGTAGATTTTGATTTGACAGATAACTCTTTCTTACTAACTTGCCTGCTTAAAGGCGGTTTATCAATCAAAGTTTTTGTACTTGGAACTCTACTTAAGTTTTTCACACTATTTGTTCTGCTTATCGGCTTTTTAGGTTCTGTTTTTAATGCAGTGGGAGGTTTTTGTACCATTTTAGTATTGCCCAGGGGTTTGTTCGCAGTATTACCAGACTTAATTGTATTCTTAACTATCTGTTTACGCTTCTCGGGACTAGAGTCTCTGCTTGCTGTTCTGCTAGGCTGTCTAGAAATCAATCTAGATGTAGCAGGGGCATTATTAGCAGCTCTTACGGGCTTTCTTGCTGCCGGAGTGGGTTTTGAACTAGGTTTAGTAGTTCCTGGCTTCAAATCTTCAATTGGGCTTTTGTTTGGTGTTCCAACTATAGGTGACAGTCTCTTTGAATTTATTATTTTATTAGAAGGCGGTGGTCCTGTCCTTCCAGGCGATATTGGTGGTTTACCTTTTACATTGCTTTGAGAAACATTTAAATGTTGGGTACTTTGAGTTGCCCTTTTGTCACTAGTTGGACCTCCTATTCGTATGGTTTCGTGAATACTACTGGTGCTATTTGACATAAATCTTTGATTTCGGGACATAGGTCTATCCAAAGAGTGTCTTGAATTACTCCTTGTGGGAGAAATTGAATTTTGGCGTTTCGGTATTTTTGAGTTTTTCGGTGATCCATTATTTGATTGTGGTTGAGATTTAGAAAGTGTTCTTACTCGAGATCTATGTGGCATAGGTTTAGCCTTTTCATCTTCTTTATTTAAAAATTCCGTACAGGTTTTTGGAATATTCTCATAATGTAATATTGCAGAAGGTGAATTCGATCGAGATCTTAAATTTATTCTTCCAGGAGAATTACCTCGTGAATTTGTTCTAGAGTTGACGCGGCTTTTAACTTCACCATTTTTATCTAATAAACCCATTTCCTTAAGTAAAGCTATTTCTTCTTCTTTCCTTTGTTTTTCAGCGTCAGCTTCGTTTTTCTCTCGATTCAATTCGCTTAATTCTCTTATTTCTTCCATATTCTCTTTTAAAAAATCTCTGGGAGGCCTGTGTATAGGCCCAGGTGGCGGTAAAGTAGCAACTTGCGCCATATTGTCAATTCTTGTCAATGAATTGGTCCTTCTTCTAGGCGGTGAATTTGATCTTGAATTGGCAGCTGAAGTTTTAGGTGTGTTGTGACGCGATGTTTCTTCTCTGAAGCCTCGACCTAAAATAATTATAGGGTAAATAAATTATGGTTTATACTTATTGTAATGACTATATTTACATTAAACGTGCATAATGTAATAAATACATTTTTGTAGGTTCCAGTAATTTAACAAGTTGTTTTTTAATTGTCGTTCCACGTTGTTTTAAAAATATCCGGGTTTAATCTTGAAGAATGTATCAAAAACTTGTTTAATTTCACAAATCAATATTTGTGTACTACTCGTTTAGACCTATGATTTTCTATGAATTTATATTTCAATTAACGATATGTTGTTATGATATCTGGGAGCGATAACATTTTTAAAAGCATGGTGATCATTAAAAACTTTCTAAACGGGCGTCCTCACGGTCCCTTACTAAAAAAATTTAAGGGAATATAAGAGCAAATGATGACATTTGACAATGTTTTATTGATAGAAGGCCTATACTTACTCCTGTAATATATACACGATATCTGAGATGTTTAGATAGAAATATGTGCTACTTCGTTAATTATTAATATAAATTTACCTTTAAAAGGCGATACTCTTCCAGGTCGAATTTCAACAGGTAGAGAGCGAGGGCTGCTGGGTCGAGAAGTATTAGGCTCGGCTATTATCGCGAATGACGATTCACGTTTCCGCTTCGATGTAGACACCACCCTGAAAGGGGAGAAAAGAAATTTGTTTAGAAATGAATAAAAAAACAGAATTGGTGGTACAATTTGTATTTGTGTCTACTAAGTAAAGGTATTTTTACAAATTCATTTAACTATTTCCATTTCAAATTGTTGTTTCTCTATTTGTACTGTCTAATCTTAAAGATGATTGGTTCGTTCTTAGGAGAACGGCACGCGTAGGGAGAGGGCATTAGAATAAGCATTATAATTAAAGACATTATAGAGTTAATCTGAACCCGTTGGTAGGGAAAACCTTTGAATGAGTAATGGTATCTGGATGACGCAAAGTACTTGTATAGAAAAGATAGAAAAAAAGCATTTATATTGTAGTGGTGGTATTTCCTTTCTAAATGTACGACGTAATACCGTCTGAAAATTCCGAATTTCTTTCTCGTCGTCTTATGAGGCCTCAATTCAAAAGGACCTGATAGCGATCATACATTTTTTTGCGTAGGTGTATAGTTACAATATCAAAGTCCTTATTTTTGCCGCTGGGAAATGCTTTTACGCCTGCCGGAAGAAGAAGAAATCTTTCAATCGGGAGTGTGGGCCTCAGTGGGTAACCAGAATACCCTTAGTGGGTACCAACCCAGCGCATCTCTCGTCATCCTTAGATGAGATTACTAGTGGGTCTTTCGCATTCCACTCTAGTGACACGGATAAAGCCAACTATAACAGTCTAAAGTTTACTGAGGGGAATAGTGGAGCGCATGCCTGCGGCTATTGCCACCCAACCTCCTTCGACGGAGGGCATTACCCGCATCCTCCTTTTGACTTTCATTTGCCTCCTTCAGCGGGATGACAGTTTCGCAAAAAGAAGCAACCGCCCTCCATCCAAACTCACTGGTAAGCATCACATCGACTATGATCTTCAGTGAGAGGTCTCCTCCAACCAGCGACAATAAGATATGCCGCTGAGGACACTATCGAAGTCCTTTTTTTCGCTGGGAAATGCTTTAACGCACCCCGACTAAAGAATCGGAAGTGTGGGACTCACTGATGAGACAGAATACCCACTAAAACCCAGCGGTTCCACATCATCCTAAGGAGGGACACCAACGGCTCGCTTGCGCAGTACAATATTATGTCCCTGATGAGACCAAATCAAAATTCAAGGCTGTGGGACGAAGCGCGCAAATCCACGCCTTCTTTATGCCGCCTAACCTTCGCTGAGGTATAGCAGGGGCATCAGGAGCAACCTCCCGCTCCCTCTTAAGAGCCTCCTTTAGCGCGATAACATTTTCGCAAAAGGAGGCCACGGCTCTCCACCCCTCTTCGCTAGCGACCATTGCACGGACAATGCTAGTCACCGAGAGGTCTCCGCCAGTCAACGACACCAAGAGATGTCGCTGTGATGCTCACGCCGAGCATTCTGCCATAGCATGGTACACCGTGTCGACGGGGTCATCGCACTCGTGGCAGATGGGCGATTCTTCCCCGCCAGCAATATGATGCAGGTACTTCCTGAAACAGCCGTGTCTGGTGAGCACCTGCACCAATCTATACAAGAGCGTTCGATGACTCCTGCGTAACCACTGTTCCAGCAGAGGGCGCAAGGCCTACACCGTCGCCACACCTGCTATGTCGGTCTCGAGATCCTCCCATCATTTTATTATCAGAGTAGGCTTTCGGCTAGGACTATGATCCTTCGGACTTTGTCATTACTAGGCGGTCATCCTCTAGTCCTCGCGTCTTGTCTACGTAGCGGCGAGGACTTCCGCCCGGAGCTTCCATGGAGGGTCACCCGCCAGAAGCGTTGCTGCCGTCCAGGACACCGTACGGTATCAACGAATCCTCCTAACCGCTACAACTTTCTGCACCCTTCGCAAGAGAGCTTTATTAGACATTATCGAAGTCCTGCCTCTGGGCATGAATTAAAAACTTGTTCAAAGTAATGCTTCTTCATAGATAGATAAGTTTGAAATTTGATAAAGGAAAAACAATGATATTTTAACGTTTTAATATTAAGAGCTATGAAGAGGAAAAAAATTAATATAAAATTTTTGATAATTAATTTCTAATGCTACTTTTATTAAATCATCATTACAACAATCATTTGTACGTATTACAGTAGAATACGGTTACATCAATAAATTTCATTAAAAATGTAACCTATAATTAGGGCATACATTTCGTTTTTAATTTAATTTTCGTCGGATTCGATGGCGATATTAGTGTCAGTTTCAGCTTCAGTTGTGTTTACTTTAGTTAGGCATAAATTTGAAAAATTTGAATTTGATAATATGTTGTCGTTTACCGCCTTTAGAAATAATCGAATATTCGCGAACTTGCGCTAACTCTATCACAATGAGCTAGATCCAATTTTTATAAAGTGCCCCAGAAATTGGAGCAGGCAGTTAAACCAAGGGCCGATTTTAGCCTTGAATACCAAACTAGTGTGCATACGTACAGAAATAGGTTAATTTTGTATATGAATAATATACCCGCGTCACCTCGGTGGACGATTTTTCACGTGACCTCAATTTAAGTCAAGAACAAGAACCTTGAAGTTAAAACTGTAATTTATTGTTGTAAAATTAAACCTTAATATCGTTTTGTGTTTTTTGTATATAAATAATAAAAACACGTGCTATTGTTCGTATTCAATTTTAAGCAAACAAAGTCTTTGAACATTTCAATAAATAAATAGATTACTGTTTTTCAAATGATTTGTTTGCTGAGATATATTGTTTCTTGCTTTACTGAATAATAATGAATGATTGAGGGTAGCAAATGAAGTTTTCACAATAAAATCAGAACAATTTTTATGCTCATTTTATCTCTAATTAGGAAATTGATTTGTGTTTTTCATTAAATTACAAATAAATATAGGAATATTTGATGCCGAGTGATTGCCATCGCTAACTCATATACAACTGTTCAGACTATAATACGATAGGAACATATTATGGCATTATTAAATAAAATATGACTATCCAACGATAAATAGAAGAATGCATATTATATCATGAATAAGGGGAAAAAGCAATTAGGTAATAAGAAATTTTAAGATTCACGAAATTCAATTTTTTCTTAGATTTACGCATCTTTCACTCGTGATAATAAGGCGATTTAATTGATTTATATCGCCTACAGTCTTTGAATATTTCATTATTATTTACTTTGTGTTTATTTTTACGTTTTAAACAAAAATTGTAAACATATAATTCGGTCAGTAATTTATAAAATACACAAAATCATGTATATAATGTGCGTTTAATATATTATTATTTAATTATTGCTTTATAGCAATAATTAAATTATAGCTTCAATATATTAATTAAAGAAAAAATGTCTTCCTGGTCAGTTCGAATAGCCGGACAATATACGAATTTAAAACTTGAATAATAGTACTTTTACATTTGCGGTTGTATTGTATATATTTTGCGATCACATCTGGGATTTAAATCCCAACCTACGTAAGTTCAATGACTTATAAGGAATGCATTTATTATTAAATATATCGATGTATATACTTCCATTTTCAGGTATAACAATACCTGGACAGGTTGATAGAAGTATAGTTGTTAATTAATTCCGTGTTAGGTTTGCCTGTTGTTGGAACTGAAAAAGTAAATTATTTGTTAGTTATTTAAGAGTTCGCATGAATGGCATTTAACCATATAAATGCCAATTTAAAGAAACCATAATAGTATGGTCACAGTACTGACGTAGCTTTCGCCTTCTACGCGCCGTTGCGTATCTACAGTCCAATTTATAAGCAACATTGGATAAATAATTATTTATTCATTTATTTCCTACAATATATGTCCACTTCTACTCAGGTTTTGAAGTGAAATCTTTTTTAGAACCGTTGTGATTTGAAAGTCGATGAAACGAAAAAGAGACAATAAAAATAACCCAGACACAAATTCATAAGATTTAACGCGAGAGAAAATGTGGCTAGTGTTTTTTATGTTTGCGGTCCTCTTTGTGATTAGTTTCGTACCTCCTCATCTTGTGTTTACCAAGTGGAAGTTAAAATTTAATCATTACTAAATCCTACAAATATCCTCTTCCGGAAATTTTACATTCGTCTCATTACCTTGAAGCCAAAGTTATTAAAGGTACCACTTGCCACGATTTTTTTAAATATGTTGTTATATGAAAACTAGCTGACTCGGCCATATAATGACTACTATCTTTTGAAAATTTTGGGTTTTATGTGTTTTCGTATGCTGTACCAAAAAAATAAATTGTCAAACAAATAAATTTAAGGATGGATTACCCTTAACATTCAGGGGGATGAAAAGGAGATGTTGGCCGATTCTTCACCTTAGCCAGTATGCACGCTAAGATTCACGAAAATTGGTCGAGCCGTTTCGGAGGAGTTCAACTTCTAACACCGTGACACGAGAATTTTATATATTAGATATGATTATATTTCTGATGATGCTATGCTCGGAGTTTGTCTACGTGATCAAATCAGAAATCACCGATATAGCCCTACGAATCGCGAACCTGAACAGGCAATGGGCGGGGCCGAAGGTGCTGGACTAGCGACCCCGCACCGGCTGGCGCAGTGTAGGTAGACCCCCCACAAGATGGACCGACGACATAAAGAGGGTCGCCGGTAGCCGCTGGAGCCATGTGGCGCAAGATCGGGCCTTGTGGTCATCATTACGAAAGACCTATGTCCAGCAGTGAACGTGCATCGGTTGAAGCAACGACGACTATATTTCTGATAGAAGTTTAGTAAGTAAGTATCCAGTTTATCTAATTTAAGCTTTGTATTTATTTAGATATTTTTACACGTATACATGTGTTTTTTGTTATGGAAGGAGTAAAGAAAGACTATAGTTTCTTATCTGTTTTAGTTCATAATAGAGGCACTTACTCAACGATAGGCCTATTTTATTTTGAGTTTGAAAAATGATTCATTATCGGCTGATGAGATTTCTGAGATGAGATGAGTTAAAATTCTCTCGTTAGTCATAATGTCAAAAATTTACTGGATTTAGCAATATTTGTAATATTTTATGCCTCGATCTTTTTCATTATCACACAAGAACATTAATTTAAATATTAGTTTAAATGCATTATTCTACTTTTTACACTTGACCTAATGGTAAGTATTAACGCTGTCTAAAAAAGTAACGCGTTAGTCGCTGCCGTGTTTTTATAATAACTCATATATTTTTACACAATTGATCCCACAACAAACTTAGTCAGGAAATTTTTTATGTAATCATCATTACAGTAGGACATCAATTTACTTTATTAAAGTTAGAGTAGGTCGTTCACTCCCACACTCTTTTAATGTTTAAATAATCTATTATATTTAAATCATTAGTAAAAGCAAAGCCATACTGGTCTCGATACAATTATTTATTCCTTCTTTATCAGATTTTACTTAGTTAGTCACAGTTTTGCCATTCAATCTTCCATGCGAAGTCGTAATTCAAACATAAATCACTTTCTTCTAATTTTCAATACGGAACATAATTCCAGCCTTGCTTGCCAGTTGCCAGTACCAACGCGCCGACCACTGAACTAAGCATAAATCCTCTTTGGCGCTCTGCATACCGTCTGCCCACTTGTCCGTCAATGTAATATAATAGCTATCGCACTCCGCTACTTAAGCTGGATCCAAAGGCGCGTAACACATTTTTATCCAGCGTTCATTTAATAAATGTTTCAAATTGACATCTGTGGAATGTTTTAAGTACGGTTATTTTAGACACAATTATATTACTCGCTCATGCTATTATATTAGACCACAATTATCTACGCGCACTCATTTGACCACACTGTTAATTATTTGTAATAGCGTGTAATGAGATATCTTTCCATATACCTACTAAAATACTACAAGTGTGGGAAATAGATAGGAATTTGAAATCATTTAGTGTTCGTTTGACTAGATTTTATATGCGTTAATTCCATTGAAATAGGATTTATGGCTGTCTTTACTAAATTGTTTAACACACTGTTAATGGGAATTTAGTTCTCAAGAACTTATAGGGCAGTGGTAGTTTCTCGTTTTGCAAATACGATTCTGTATTCATTTTTCCAACTAAATATAAACATTTACCGTTCTAAACGGCAACTTGGTAATAAAACATTAATAATAGAGTTAAAGTCGACACATAAATTTATACTATTACTTCGCACTATATACATATATCTTGTTCAGATTAATAATTTAAGTACTCTTTTTATACTGCAGAGGATCATCGATGTTGATACAGTTGTAAATAGGAATTGACTTAAAAAAATCCACGTACTAGAATTCTAAATGTACCATAAAAATTTAAATTCATAGTTTATCTAGCATGAGTTTTGTTTTAGTCTGAATCATCTCTTGAGATTCCGTTAAATAATTTGTCTATAAAAGTTAGCGTACATCGCTTGATTATAGTGTGAGAGGAAACTCACTACACGTAAGTTAAAAGAGGTCAATACCATTTATAATCACATGCAAAACTGTGTCGAAAACACATGCATTATTATGCAATTGCAAACAATAGTTCAGGTTAGAGTGGGCGGTGTGGGATGCTCTTCGGATGACTCAAAAGTTCTGTAGATGATTTGTTTAGAGCTAGGCGGGAATGTATTGATTGGCATCATTACCTTGTACTTGTTTAGTTAACTTCATACCCACGTACTGCAGGATAGCGTTATTACAGCTTACTGGTTACTGCTAGATTCGCAGCTAGTTTTAAATCCAAATACTTAATTTAAATTCCAATCGTTATTTTGCTAAAGTCGCAGTTACAAGTATATTTGTCATTTACTTGTGTGTAAATATTAAAAAAAAAATTATGTCAGTAAATATTAATGGAAGGCATTCAGCACTGACACAACCCAATAAGCTACTGCTATATAAAACGGTCCTAATACCTGTTTGGACATATAGGGTATGTACCCAACCTAGTAATCTGAAAATAATACAAAAATTCCAAAACAAACAACTAAGGGTTTCTAATTGCACCTTGGTACGCAAGAAATGGCGATCTTCACAGGGACATCAACATAGAGTTCGTAAACAATTACATCACAAGCATTGCCAAAGCTAATCACCAAAGACTTCGCCATCACGCGAATACCGAAGCTGCTAAACTTGGATATCACACAGATAAAGAGCAGACTTATAAGAACAAAACCTTTGGAGTTAATGAAAGTGCAGTGACAATATAGTGTAGTGTCGTTTTAAGCCAGAACTCAAGAATAGTGTGATTCAATAGACATTAATATAAAGTAACCAGAGTCGTTGGACTCTAGAATTGGATAATGCAAGTACATTTTAGGTAGATTAGGTCAAAGTATCAATAGTAGTTAGGTTTTAAGACTAGATTATAAAGCAACCAAAGGTTGGTTATAATAAAAAAATATTATGCCATAGTATGTAATTTTATTTTCATCATCGCGTAATATTTATTCAGAAATAGATTAGCAACATTTATTTATTTACACGTATTCACCTTAGAAATTTCTTTGGTTTTATCTTGTATACTGTCGGATAATTTATATTTTTGTTGCCATTAAGCTTAGCTTCCAAAATATACCTATTAATGAGTGGACAATGGTGTTCTGTAGTTTTAACCGCCACGGTTTGATAGTTTACTTTCTTGACAGTTGTTTGAATGAAAATTACGAAATGCTGGTCGTAGGAAGGAAACGTAATTGATTGTGAAAATTTCATTCGGTTTTCTAGTCCAGCTATCCCTGACCCACTATTTGCGACAATAAAAGCGGTAATGTATTTTTCAGTTTTTATTGTTATTAACATTCATTATCACTTAGGTTAATTCCACATGAAAACTGTTGTTTAATCAATATTTCAATAAATCTTATTAGCAAAATCGCAATATGTTTGATGTGTGATTCTAGAAATAAAGATTATTTTTGTCTAATCTATAATATCGTAAAAGCTGTGCTGAATTTGTGAAATTCTCATTGGCTGATAAATGGTTAAAAGGAATATTAAACGTTATATTCCACAATTTTCATGGAAACAACAGCAATCCTAGTCGTGTTTAGGAAGTAGTTAAATAACATCCTAGTGACTTCTCTTAGCTGGAACCCTTGTTCACATTACGATATATTGTCCAGTTTGTTTTCGCATCTCATATATAAAATGCTCAATATTTTCTCATAAAATATAATATATTGAATAAATCTCCTTCCTCAAGATTAATTATTTATTTTAAATTATACTGAAACCGCTAGTTTTCACTATTCCCTCTATGAATTTAGAATAATAACATAATATTAGCATTTATCTCATATAATGTATATTATAATAAAGGCAGAATAAGTAAACATACTGTTGTTGTGATGCCTCACAGCTTGTAAAAGTACAGTGTTTGAAATTTTTTAATATAAAGGATCAACAGCAAGAAATAGGGTATTTTGTATAATATATTACCAGAATTACAGACGATAATTACAAAAGATTACCTTTCACAAGTGATTTATAAAACCTTCAAATAACAGCGTCATAATGGCCGCCTACACTACACAATGAATATTTAATATATACGTAGAATAATTATTTGAATGAATAATTTGTTCTTGGGATATTTAAATTTATTGATTTGAAATTAATCACCAAAAATAAAATGACTTTGCAATTAACAGATTGTTTGTCTGTAATTTTATTAAGCGCTACATTAATTAAAACACATGGGACGGTGTTTCTAATACGGAGCATCCTCAGGAGGGTTAAATTAAATGGTTTGAAGAATGAAAAAGTCGCAATTTGAGTGCTGGCAACATACAATTAAATTTGCAGTTATGCGCCGGTACTTCCGACGTATCTTTCACTTTGCAACCGAAACACCTTCAGGAGAAATACAATCTACGATCTTATTAGGCAATATCTAATTAAAGCTAAGTAGTAACTAGTTTGAAGATATTAATGAATCTTTCTATTTTTTTTGAATGTGATTAGTCTATACTAATGGTTGAAGGGTTTGATTGGTTGAAAGCGAAATTTTAGGAACTGAAAGTCCAAATTGGGAGTTTCTTTTAAAGTCTGATAGCCCATTTGTCGAGGACACCTGTAGTATATTTAACAACGCGAAGCATTAAAGAAAAATATTATAAAAACAAGGAAAATCTGTTCCTTTTCATCGCTTCCATTAGGAGTGTTGGGAAAAAAGTTAATTGACGCAATTGTTCCTGATAAAAAGTTATAAAAAAGGCTAAGATTTTTAAATTTGACTCGCTATACTCCTTTTTATAGTAAATATTTTTGTTTTATCTTTCTTTCATATGAGGCAGATAGTTGCGCAAGTCAATTTGATTTTAATATAATGCGGAAAAAGGTAAAAGCGTGTGTACCACTCATAGTTTTTTTAAAGGACCTTCCTTATTTCCTTCGACACGGTGGTCTGAGTTTGTTCTCGCTTTTGTGCAAACTAACCTAGGATAAGGTAAAAGGTTTTTTTATGACTACAAAATTTACCAATCTTGTACGTTAAGTCGTAATTTATTAAATCGGGTATCCAAACACAAATAACAACAAGCTATTTCTATTTATAATCTGAAAAATTCACCGAATTCACAACATAAACGCGCTCAGAATCGGGCACGCTTTCTAATCATAAAATAGTTGTTATAATTTAACATAACAGAAGTCCGTTAATCACCTTTTTGTTTAACAAAACTTTACATCATTCTGCTATGAGATTTAGTTGTTATGTGTTATTTAGCAGAAAAAGACTGGGTTCATCGATGGCATGTAACAATCTGTAACTAACTTTTTAAGGAATCTTTTTCCGCTATATTTAATAATATATGGTATCAAATTTATATCATAATATATTCTCGTTTTCTTTAAATTCCTATTATTAATGTGCACTCGCTCTACACGAGTATATGTCTTGTTTGAATTTAGTATCGTTATAAAAATACTTTTTTCTTCATCAATTCAAGTTTAAATACATTTATTGAAACGTTTAGTGGAGAGCATTTTCTAAAAATTGTACAGCGAAATCTACTAAACACATACCGAAAAAGTAAATACTGTCTTTCTATGCGAAGAGATAAAGAAGCATTCATTTATTTAAGGACCACTTTTATAAATTAAAAATAAACATAAAATTGATTATACAGAGGTGACCTTATCCCTTATTAGATATCTCTATCAGGAACCGAAATATAAATGAGAGAGAATTTAATCGACATGTGGTATAGTTGATCTACAAGTGTTATTTTAAACATAAATTTACAAACATACAAAAAAAAAAAACAAAAGGTGCAATGAAGTAAAAATTTAGACAGTTTAAGTTTAATTTAATTTAATTTTTATAAATTTAACTTCATTTTTATATCAAATTGTATTTGCACCTAACATAGTCATAAATTTGTAAACTAACAATTTGAGTCAAATGTTGCTCTAAATAAAAATTTATTATTATTATAATTAAGGTTTACAATGCCATTATTCCCTCTGCTATTATATATTTTAGGATAATTCAGTTTTTGAATATAGGAAAATAAGCCAACATAGATGCTGGTTCAAATAGTAAGGTTTATTAATTATATATAAGGTAAATTTAATTATATATAGATAAAATAAATATAAATAAACTAGTTGACGCTGGGTATTCCATGAAAATCTTATCATATTGAGCCTTTACGGAAGTGGCAAAATAACTGATTTTAATCAAAGCCGGATTAATGTATAAACAACTAAATTTATTGTAGGGAATTAAATTATTTTACCTTTTTATAATGGTTGGTGAACGACTGCAATACAGTCACTATACACAAAAAACAGCAAGTCATGTTAATTTGTACATTGACCATAATACACAAATGATATGGAAGACGAATACGACAGAAGAAGATTGATAGGCAGTTCATTAAATGTTTCGTGATTCACATCGGAACTTCCATTTCATCTGAGTGGAATACAAATAACAAAAATATTAGAATCTGTATATCATTTTAATTGACATTACTAACTTGATCGCGTGGCCATGATGTATTGTGTCGGTTCAGCAACCGTGAGGTGTTTTTTTTCAACGATTTCTTTAAAAGATAAGTTTTAAATTGTATACAGAATTCTAGAAAATATTCTAATAAAAAATTAAAACTATTGTTTTGTTTTAATGTTTTTTTTTTTATAAAAGATCAGACACTACCCTTTAACTAACTTAATGTGACCTGTTTAAGACTGTTATGTTTTGATAATTCATATATACACTGCAGCCAGACTTTGTATTATGTAGATGGTCTTTACCTATAATGGGTTAACTATAAATCCATAATTTAATGAAAATAATAATTTAAAGGCCAATTTTTAAGACTTATTTTATATTTTTAATTATTAAAAATTATCACCCATATCGAATGATTTATAGCATCGAAATTACTAAAAGCTGGAACTACCCAAAATGACAGTTAACCCATTATAGTGGGGCATTGATTTTATTTTGATATATGTTTTTACTAGCTGAAACCATTTTTATTTATTTAGGCAAATTGTTTAACAAATAAGAAACATGCCCGCACTGCCCTTAGAGGTGGAATTTCCTAAAATTTACGTTTGATAGCTTCTATTATGCCAAAAAAAAAATCTCACCAAATTTTACATACCATAAAAGATATAGTAGGTACAGATATAGTATGTTTTGTAAATATGAAGTTTGAATTTTTATTAAATGAGAAAAATTTTATTTCTTTAAATAAAAACCCCCAGCAACCCCTCTTAGGGGTGGAATTTCGCAAAATCTTAGCTGAACTCTACTCGTCAAAAGGAATATTCCTACCAAATTTCAAGTCGCTACGTCTTATGGTTCCAGAGATATCAAAATGAGTCAATAGATACCTGGATATCTCTATATGTACATAGATAACATGCTTTAGTGTTAGAGTAAATAATTATTAAATTACTTGTTTGTTGGTCTTGCAAATAATTCTACATTTACCGATTATTTTAATCGTATGCAATAGTTATTTCGTGTGAGTGTTTTAAAAAGATTTCGTCTCTCAAATCTCCGGTATTACGAGTACTTCTGATGGAACAGAAGCTTTCGGTGCCCAAGTGTGCTTAAAAAGAGATATAGTTATTATTAAATATATCTAAGCTCTAACATAATAACTGACAAAATGTAGCTGTAGATTAGCTTTTTGAAATATTTAAGAAGAAATGGCTGACGTTAGTGAATGGTTTACCAGATAGCGTTAGTCGGTCGCACGACATCCTGAATTAAGTTGAAACATTAATTCAGTATTCATGAGGCGTCTAAATAGTATTTTTAAGATATTGCTACTCTGGTTCTTAATCTACTGTGTACAAATGTCCATAACAATTATTGTGATGATATCTCTTAATTAAAGAAGATAAAAACAAAGTTTAAATAATAAGATTGAGTGAGTTAATTCCGACAATCCATGTGCAAAAAGTGGTTGGTTATTTGGCTTAAATGCTAAGCAAGTCTTATAAAAATGGAAATGATTTTTCAAAATTGTGAAGACAAATGTTGCGGATATGGTTTCCAACATTTTAATGGATTAATGAAATTCTATTTTAATTAAACTCTTTTCTTTGTAATTTCGAACATAATTGGTTTATTCACGGATATATTATTTAAAAGTTCATATTCATCATAATACTGTCGACTACTTTTACTTAACTCGATTTACTAAACAATATTACTTCAAATGTTATAAGTTCATTTACATTTTAGCCTACTAGCCAAAAGAGAGTTAGTGCAGAACGAAGTCACTGGCTTATTCGTTTACAATTCATGGTTAATTGTTTTTAATTAGGTCTTACCTTTTCAAAAATTGTCTCTTCACAGTTTCGAATAACAACACATGCACACACAAACATCCTCTATTTAAACACAAAACACTTACTTTATTAATAAACATGGAATAGTGAAGCAGAATAAAAGACTAACCTAGTCACATATGTATACACAAAACATATTAATCGCTCACATTTGAATATATTTATACTTTATTAAAATAAGAAATTTATGTGAATTAACTGAGGAACGCTTGCGCGTTGTGAAAGCTTAAGATGTAATGAATGGATCTAAAGAGTATTTTCATTATTACCCCACTGTTTCTCGCTTTAACAATTAGTTATGTGTTCATACTGTCAATGACACAACAATGAAATTACTAGCATCGTTATTGATTAATATAGGAAGGCGTTTGCTAGTGAATCAGCAGCTTATTACCGTCCCCCTGCTGGCCACATCCCTCTAAATATCAAGGAGAAAGAGACTTTCAATCTTGGATCTAGCCCGCTGCTGCATTGCAAGTTAATAGCCTACACGTTACATTAATACTTGGAATGTAATTGCAATTTGTGAGGTTATCGTCTGGAGCAATGGACAGAGAAATAGAAGGAGCAGCAGCCATGGCCCAGCCGGCGAGTACCATACTTCTTGCCTCTTCGCATGGATGCGTGCAATTTCCAGTAGAAAAGGTTATACATCGCATTACTACCGGATTGTGCAATTTTATTCTGGTTCTTTTCCGTTACGACCTATGGCTTATGAGGGAGGAAGAATATATAACCCTATATTAAACATAAAAACTTCCATTCCACAAAAGGACATAAGTAAAGCAAGATGTAAAAAAAAATTTTACGTCTCACAGCTCGAAACAAGAGTTCTAGTAAATAATAAAGTAGATATGGAGGCCCACCAAACTGTTTTATTGTAAGTTGGAATGTAAGATTCTATAAATGTATCAAATTATGATGAAATATGAAGATTCCTTCAACGAAAAGGCAAATAACCGATGCAAAGATATTGACACAATTCAGAACAAAAAAAAAACAAAACATCAAATATCACATAATGACATGCCATTTTTGCCAGGTTAAATACGAATATAGACTCTTGTTTGTGGTATAAGAAAATAGACTCTTCTGGATTCTGCAATGTTCTTAAGTAAAGTGTAGAAAATTTTGCATTGTATGATTATGCATCTGAAGCAGCAAAATAGGTAATCCTGAGGATTATCTATACGCCAAAGTTTATTAAAAATGCTGGACTGTTATGTAGTGTAATTTAAGTGCAGTAGTTAATTCATTAAATGTATCAGCATTGCAGTGTTCTTTATAATGTTTACAAATATGTACGAGTGCTTTAAAACGGAGCAAGATATATGATTTCATACAATTCTACTCACCGGCCCAAATTTTTATTTGAAAATTGATAAAAAACATGTTATCTGTTTCATGATAATAAACAAATCTATCACTTTCACCGACTCACATATACATAACTAGCTGAACCCGCGACTTCGTCTGCGTGGAATGTTTTTTGGGTAGCATTTTCGTTAAATTATATTTTGTGATTTTTTTATTAACCCTGCACTGCCCTTTGAGGGTGGATTTTCCTAAAATTTATTTTAGATGTAAAGTAAAAAAAAAATTATGACCAATTTTTACATACCATAAAAGATAGTTTGTAAATGTAAAGTTTGAACTTTTTTAATTAACACCCCTGAATTTCTCAAATCCGTTCTTAGCTGACCTCTACTCGGCTAAAGGAATATTCCTGCCAAATTTCAAGTCTCTACGCCTTATGATCCCAGAGATATTGTGATGAGTCAATAGTTAACATCCCCGCAACCACCCTTTAGTGTGGAATTTTGCAAAATCCGTTCTTAGCTGACCACTACTCGGCAAAAGGAATATTCCTACCAAATTTCAAGTCGCTACGCCTTATGATCCCAGAGATATCGCGATGAGTCAGTAGTTAACATCCCCGCAACCACCCTTGCGGGTGGAATTTCGTGAAATCCGTTCTTACCTGACCTCTACTCGTCAAAAGGAATACTCCTACCAAATTTTAAGTCTCTACGCCTTATGGTTCTAGAAATGCCGTGATGAGTCAATAAATACCTGGATATCTCTTATATATATATATTTATAAAATGATTCTTAAATACTAGTGTTTCGTTTAGTGACGTAAATTAATAAACAATTTCTGCACTTTTGTTTCAAATAGTTCTAAATCATAATACTAGGAAAATAAGCTCTGCTTGAAGCGCTGTTTTGCGAATATTTTTAATAGACTACGTGATGTGGCACAAAATACACATAGGAATGTACAAAGTAAAATAGCGTATCTTATAGAAAACAATACATAGTGATAATTAAACTAAATTTTGTCTAATAGTAATTGCACGTGTTCTTTCACGCGGTTTGTACTTCGTTTTGATTGGTATTTCGACTCAGACGGAAAACCGCAGTCATCGTTTAACTGCATGCGATTTACATGTCTCAGGCTAACCCGCAAGTTTTGTATTTCATACATGTTTACCTGAAATATATTTTCATTTTCCTTTTGATAAAAGTTGCATGAAGTTTCAATTTACACTATATGTATAAGTTGGTATGATGATAAAGCAGACCTTGATTATGATAGAAAAAAAATCAAATTTATAGGTTCAGATTGAGGCATTGCAACTTTTTAAAACAACAAACCTTGCCGAAATTACAAAATACCTATTGTAAAACTATCCAAGATAATGCAAAGAGAATTACATCCTCTTTTTATTTGCCAATCGTTTTTGTTGCCTCTATCGCCGTATATTTTAATTTGGATACGTCAGCCAGTGTTTTCGCAATATAAGCAATATTCAGGTCATATTCCTGTAATTCTATTTGTCCAATAAGATATAAGAAAAATTGTGTGGAGTTAGATTTTCGGAAATAAGGAAATCTCATAGTTTAGATGTTCGTTCGTTCGTCCATTCGTTCGTCCATTCGTTTGCTGGCATTTTGTTTCAGAGATACGAGAAGTCTGTAATTTAGCATGTATTATTTACAAGTACTTTTTCTTGGACTGCCTCATTGATCTAGTGGTTCGTATATTCGACTACGGACATGAGGTTCTGGGTTCGAGTCCCGGGTCGGGCCAATTCAAATATCAATATTGATTTTTCTATTAAGATTTTCGCACTATTTCCCCGAAGTTGGGAAGTTGGCGGTGTGATCCACCACCGTGCCGTCGGTCCTGCGCCTGATCTCTCTCTCTATGCGTGCCAATCCGTATTGGAGCAGCGTGTTGGGTCTATGCTCTAAAAACCTTCGCTGCTCGGAGTGAGGAGGCCTGTGCCCAGCAGTGGGACGTTAATGGGCTGCTACTTACTTACTTACTCTTTCTTGTCTATGGATTACCCAGACAGTCTGTCTGGATAGTTTTACCAAACAATATAGACGGTGTACGAAAATCAAATATCTATTCCGGGAAATGTCAGTTTAAGGGAGTATTTTTTAATAACCCAAAAAATAACATTAAATGTAAATTGGTTGAAAATTGTATAAACTCAAGGATACGCTTCTATGTTTAGCGCATATTTTGTGTTATGGCCTGTTTTCTTTTTAAATTTATTTTACCCTTTTCTATAAGCACGTAAATACGGCTATTGATTCAGCTTTTTAAGCCTTTGTACCATAATGCGAGAGAAAGTAAAAAATATTGTATAATACACGACAGCTGAGTATAAATTTAACTATAGATATCGTATAAAACATATACATGATTAAAATTAAAAATAGTAGCTAACAATGTGGCAAAGTAATTAATTACAAGTTAAAAGCCAAATTTCGAAGTGATGCACCGCGTTAATTATTCAATTCCAACCCACATCAACCCACTATACATATTTATAAGGTTACATGAATCATCAATTGGCAGGGCTGCTAAGATTGCAATATTATATTTAAGATTAAATGTACCAACTAATAAAAAAAAAATAATTAAATTAATCTGCCATGCCCACTAAGACGAACTAATTAAACTCATTCAACTCACATAGAAGGAAACCTTTAAAACTTTCACATGAGCTTCAACAGATGGCGCTGCCTAATTTGTTGCAAAATGGACTTCATTAATATTAACAATACTATCCACATCACTTGATGTCAGTACAATTTATATTTACTTTACAATTTAAATATATTTGAATTTGTGTGCATGAATAAAAAATTGTATATGAAATATTAAAAATTTTATATTTCCGTGATAATATTCATTTATACAGCAAAAAGAGCGAAACCTACAAAAACTAAATTTAATGGTTAGGTTTGGCGGTTTCTTGTCAGCGGATTCAACTTTCCGAACGGGTGGTAGATTTGTTCCCAATGGACAGACTAATGACACTTTTTGAGCCTACAAGCCTAGACAAAAGCGTTGTTTGAGCCTACTTGAATAAAGAATATTTTGATTTTCACATATTTGGAAAGATGTTGCTTCTATTGAAAGGAAGGTAAAGGGTATAATAGATCTAACAAGATCCAACTAGATTGAAAAAAAAAAACAATCTCTTAATAAAAGTATATTGAGGTTACTTTTTTATTCAGATGGTATATTTTCTATCACCTTAATTATTATTGAAATCTAGGTCTTTATAGATAGTTAAAATAATCTATAATAGAATAACAAATATAGAACCAATTGAATATCCTTTCATAATTATATAATTTGTCAACCCTATACAGTGTGTAGTAAAAATAGCGATTTCTAATATAAAGTTAAAATACAAAACGGAGAGACATATAAGAGATTTGCTCTCGGGTGCTTATGTCATGCTGCTGTTTGAAGCCTTTCTCTGTTATGATGGAAATATTTTAGATATTTTTTACGTATACAGGCGCTTTGGTTTGGTTGGCGCCATAAATTGAAGATTCACTTTATGGTAAAATATAAAAAAGGAGGTATAGCCGGCATTGGGGAGGTGTTGACATATGAGTATATAGAATATGAGTATTAGATACAATATCTACAAGCATTGCGCCTTTATCAATAGCCAGAGGGTGTCTCAAAGAGCCAGACTGGCTGTACATGGAGGAGTGTTGGAGCCATTTATGTATGGTAGTGAATGTTGGGTATGGCAGAAGAAGCATAAAAGTAAAATAAATGTAGTAGAGATGAGAGCGTTGAGAAGTATGAGTGGATTGAAACTGGGTGACAAAGTGAGAAATAGTGTGATAAGAGAATATTGTGGTATAAAAGAAGATGTAGTGACTAAAATTGAGAAAGGTGTTCTTAGATGGTTTGGGCACGTGGAGAGAATGAATGAAAGGAGAATGACAAAAAGGATTTATGAGTCAAGATCGAATGGGAAAGTTGGAAGGGGATGAGCAAGGCGAACGTTCCTGGACCAAATCCAGGACATTTTAAATAAGGGCCAAGTCAAATGTACTCTAAACCGACGAACTTGTATGAAAGGTTTAATGAGTGTGAAAAAAACGAAGAAGATATGCAAGGATCGTGGCAAGTAGAAGGACGTGGTCTCTGCCTATCCCTATGGGAATGAGGCGTGATGCTGTGTATGTACGTACTATAAAAAAATTAACATCATACTTTATTGCTGACAAGTTAACGCTTCACTGTGATCATACCTGGTGGTAAGTGCTGATACAGTCTAGGATAATTAGGTAAAAGGCAATCTATCCTCTTAACTCGTTGTGCGCAGTGGTGCGAGTACTCGCATTGCTAGCAGAGATCCTGGGTTCTAATTTGTTTCAGTCTGGACTGGTGGGAGGCTTCGGCCATGGCTAGTTACCACCCTAACAGCAAAGACGTACCGCCAAAACAAAGAGATGTGTTCCGGTACGATTCTGTAGAAACCATAAGAGGTAAAACGCCATTTCACATATTAACGCGCTCCCATCTTAGATTGTATCCTCACTTACCCTCATGTATGATCACAGTCAAGCGTTAACTTGTCACACAAATCTGTTTGCTTGGCGGCACGTCTTTGCTAGTAGGGTCGTAACTAGCCACGGTTAAAGCCTCCCACCAGTCTAGCCTCGGACAAATTACAAAATGTAATTTTCTAAATTAGCCCTACTACATCTGCTAGCAAGGCAAGGAGTTGCACCACTGCGCCAGCAAGGCTGTCAAAAGGCAATTATTTTGATTTTCATTTTTAAGAAAAATATACTTTTGTAATCTTGTCAGGCCTTTTGTTAATCATGAAGAACAACATTAACGGAATGTTCTGTATTAAATTTATTTCCTTGTGGTTATAAAATTGTATTAATATAACATAAAGGTTAATGGAAGGTTTCACTGGCATACTTTTGCGAGTATTGGCGTCCCATGAGAATGTCCCGGATTCGATTGATGGTAGAGCAAATATTTTGCAATAACTTATGCATCACTATGAAACATTACACTGGAACTTCACTATTTCGGAACCCGAACCCCTTACTATTCGTTACTTAATTCGAATTTTGAAATAAATGAAATCAAGAAGAACGTTAAAGCACCACACTCCATAACGTCATTAACAATGATTTCGCAGACAGATATTATAACGTCATATTCCTTGTTGCCAGCTAAAAACCGACTTCAAATAATTTTCACAAGAGTTCTAATTACCGCAAACTATTAAGAGAAATCCTGATTGAAAGGTGTATGCCATGAAATTCAAGGCATTGGCCCTAAATTAATTCTATTTTAATAAACGAGTAATAACTGTTTTAGAGTTCATCCAATAAAATTAAAAGTTAACAAATCAATAAAATAAATGAATAAAACGCATAGTGTGACAGTCTACAGATTTTTTTTTTGTATATTTACATATTTAAATTAAAGTTTAGGCATATAGCGTAATTAACATAAAACGATTACACGATTTTTACACTTTTTGCCTTGATAGCAGGACTTTCGCCCTGAAAGAATAATAATTTGAAGTAAGGACAATTTTAGACGAGTTATGTGTAGTTTATTTAAAAAAGTAAAATGTGGGGCCAACAATAAGACTGTCTCTCGTCTGAGGTGGCCTTTAATATTATTTAATACGTAAAATAAATTAAATAACTGTTTAAATTGTTTGTATGTATACTGTTGAGTTTATATAATGACGCCAGCATTCAGTGCACCTTGTAAGGCTTTGAAAATGAGGTCGTTGACCTTGTACCCACGCCTTATCAACTTTGCTTGTAAGGGCAAGAATTATTACATGCACTTTGTATGAATGGGTTTCTAATAGATTTTTAGTTAGGAGTTTATCTTCAGGTTTATAAGTAGACATACAAACAACCTACGAGAGATTATAAAAATCTATTTCAAATCGAATCTGGCAATATTTTTAATACACAGGTCTAATAATAATAATAATAATTAGCCTTTATTTAACAATCCTTACATAGGTACATTTTACTTAATCTATATTATAAATGAATTATGTGTTCGACACCGGTACGCGAAGATTGTTTTGCTTTCCAGCGTAGGCCTCCCCTAGAGCTTTCCATAATGAGCGATCGCGAGCTTGCCTTCTCCATGTTACACCTGCTATTTTGCGGATATCGTCGTCCCATCTACGACGTTGTCTCCCTTTTTTCCTTTTATTTTGTCTTGGACACCACTCTGTCACATCTCTTGACCATTTGTCTTGTTTGTTTCTTACTAAGTGACCTGCCCACCTCCACTTTAATTTTTTTATACAGTAGGTAATATCAGTCACTCTCGTTTGCTTTCTAATACACAGTTACATGTCATCAAAACATTTTTTTCGGATAGAGTAATGATGATACGTTCATAACTCATAATTGACATTGACTTTTATGGTTCTAACTATAAATAACGTTAACTATAAGTATGATAAAATAAGGTTGGACTGCTGTGTAATTTTTATACAAAACACGTTTTCAATTCTTTATATTTTACGCCTTGACTCACCCTTTATTGTACACCACTAGAAATATACGTACATAAAACACTTACAATAAAAGACAAATCCGTACAAGGCGACCTTATCCTATGTATTCTTCCAGGCTTCAGAAATTACAGCAAAAAAAGAGTAGAAGGTGGTGACAGATAATGTAAATACCTATAGTTTGTAAAATACACATAAGTGTACTCGTGTACATATAAATCAGTAATTGAGTGAGTATAGTGGTCACAACCATCTTCACATTATTGCCTATGTCATTAAACGAGTTTAGAGAACATTGGACGGTTTTATTGTTATGATGAGCAATTTCTTTGTTTAATTCACCGTATCAATTATCTTATAAGATAAAAAATGAATCGCAAAATGTGTTGGTAAGCGCATAACTCAACAACGCCTGGGTGAATTTTGACAATTCTTTTTTTTTATGTTCGTTGAAGTCCAAGGATGGTCTTTACGGGAAAAGCTCAAAGTTCAAGTTCAAGTTTAAGCAAAGTTAAAATTGAATTGAATAGTCACAAAATGAAAGAGCATTAATTTCGTTTCGAATTTCATTCGCGAAATTGAAATCCGCCACATTCCAAATCTTTTTGACAGAACGAAGTCTGTCGGGTCTGCTAGTTAACAATATGAATCTTTACCAGTTACTTAATTACAAATACTAAAACCTCTTAAAGTTTTGCCTGATGATTGTTGATTTAGTACCCTGAGGCTGAACCGTTTTTGAAGGGCTTCTGATCGAAGAGTAGTATTTAAGAGATATAATAACAAAATGTCTGTTAAAGGGGAAAACCAACATAATTACCGTGTTAGTGTAAAATATATAATTACTGTTTGTAAAGTTGATACTTTGAGTATTATATTTCAATGTCAGTGTTAATATAATGTTAAGATGACTGTATTAGTTTTGTCCAGACAAATTAGGTATAAAATTAAACGGGACACCGGTTATGTGTCATTATCTAGGCTATAGCTACACCCTTTAAAACCAAATAGCTTAAAAAATAGTCAATTTCTACGCGATCTAGCTGGACCTATTACATAGAAAGATACCTTTTAATGTTTTACGTGAGCCGTCAATTGATGGCGTATTATAATTTTTCGCAGAAATAAATTTACATTAAGTGTCCTCCACTTCACACTATGTAATTTTTTTTTATGACAGTTGAAAGTTTGAAAAAGATAAACTGTGTGATAAAGAAGATAAAATATAAGCTAATATTAGGAATTGAAAACTTTCCACGAATATTTAACACATAAAGCGTCGACGTGCGCAGGTTGAGTTTTTTGCTATAAAAGTCTTTTTATTGGAAGGATTGCACTTGCCTTGTCAAGCATGTATTCCTGCTTTGGGAACACCCACTAGGGAATCACACTTTAATCCATATAAAATTTTGGTATTGATTGATTACCATTGTTCTGATGAATCATAGAGCGCCAATCCACAAAATGTTACTCCAATGTATATATGCATAAAAGAAGTGTATATATATTTGTATACATGTAATATTATAATTGATCACAGAATTTTTATTGTTGGCAACACAAACATACGGGTCTGTCAGTTGTAGAAAATTGTTAAACGAGTCTATATATCGTGCCATGAGATAAAAATAAAGATTTTGTAAATGAACCGACGGTATATGTATATATATATATATATATATATATATATATATAAAGCATAAAGGGGTAAGTTTCTCCGCCGACACCGTCATTATTGGCATCAATGATTCAATTTCCATTCTATGGGCTTAGGTGGGCAATGCTGGTGCAATCAAATACTTTATTAACTCAGATTTTAATGTTCAATCAATTAATGTTCCCGATATCAATAATTTACACAAAATCATTAATAATAATAGTTAGGAAGGCGACAGTTTCAATAGCGGACCGTCACCCGAGAACTGGAGACGCGCGCCGGATTGTCACTATTGACTCTGCCCCACGCCGATAGACAGATGGCGCCAGCGTTCCACAGACTATTGGACTCCAACATATATTTTATTGATTTAGTCGTAGTTCCTTTGAGCAGTTAGAATGAGATTCCTCTCTTTGGTTACAATGTAAAACGTATATGTGCATAAGAGATGTTGTGTGTTGTATATGTATACCAATGAAAGTTTGAATGATAGATAGAGAGCGAGAGAACTAAGATAGTTTGATTTATGGCGTATAATAAAACGATTTTATTTAAATTGAATAAATGAGTTATATATAAAATTTACACCAAGGCAACAGTAAATAACATTAAAAATGAATATAATAAAAAACACAATATGAACGTCCACCAACAAAGGTCGTGAAGGCTAAATACAAATGACATTGATTATATTTTTTTCTAAGGAAAAAAGGTACTTTTTGCACAATATTCTGAATCATTAAAACGTAGTTAAGCTATTGTTTGGTGATTCCGTCTTTTTAAGGAAATTTTCTAAAAAAAATACTACAGATGGTTAGGTTCACTATACCAATATATGTCCATCACCTTATTCTTTTTGTCATTTAATAGAGATAAGTATTTTGAATACAAAAACAAATTTACATTGCAAAAGGGGTTCGAAAATATATTGTTTTATTTCTAATTACGAAAGATATGAAACATGTTGTGAGTGATAAGTAAAGTTATCAAAACTTTAGTTAATGTTAACGATTTCAAGATCTGTTTTATAATTTAATGGTATTCATTGGTAAAAGTGTAAAACCGACGTAACAAAGCTACAGGTTTAAATTCAAATAACTTGTATTACACGACATCAATCCGAAATATACTTGTCCACACAAACAAGTTGCTTACAATGAATTTATTATAATAATCTCCTCATGCAAACTAAAACCAAGTACCGCTCGACCAGCAGTATCAAAAAGAAAGATTATTCTGATTAGACTAGATATAACACAAAGATTATTGGAATACAAAAAGTATATGTCTTTTACTCGGGCAGTCGAGTAAGAAATACAGCATTACAACACATCTGATGTAGAGCGTGAAAATGTAGTGAAAAGTAAATTGGTAACAATGAAGCTGGTAAACCACCATTGTTTGCGTACCGGCTGAAGTTGCATCACTTAATCATAAAGAAATCATAAACGGAGTAAATAACTTGTAATATGGAAACGTTAAGGAATCAATAAGTATCACTCTTTTAAAACTTCAAAAGATAGTTCTCCCTTCACCAAAATACGATGTTTTTTTTATGTCTGATAGTTTAGCGCTGATTTGTCACCTAATGGTAAGTGATGATACGGTCTTAGATGGAAGCGCGCTAATCTTTTTGTTTTGGTGGTACGTCTTTGCTGGTAGGGTGGTAACTAGCCACGGCCAAAGCCTCCCACCAGAGCAGACTTAGACAAATTAGTAAATACAATTTCCTAATTTCGTCCTACCGGGGATCAAACCCGGGACCTCTGCTAGCAAGGCGAGTACTAGCACCACTGCGCCAGCGAGGCCGTTAAATGTAATTATACAGTGCCCCGACACGGATTTTTGAATTTCTATTACAGCAAATGCTGTATAAAAGTAAAAATTTTTAAAGTGAAACTTCTTTAAGCGCATGAGAATAAAATTTTTACTGAATTATTGCGTGATTAGCGTCACGAAGACGTGCAGCATTTTTTATGCTAATTCGTTTGAAGGCTAGGTAGTTTTGACATCTACATTGTGGCATTTTAATCTGCCACTCGTCATTTAATAATTTAACATACAATTTTCATAAAATATAAAATAAAAATATTTCATAAATTCTCTTTTCTAAAAATTTAATTAATAAATAAAATTTAATTAATAATTTCTAATATTGAGAGGAACATGTGGCATTTTTATTTACAATTCGTCATTTGAGATTTATATTAATATTGTCCCTCCCTCTAAACCTTGGACATCTAAAGTTTTAGATTTGTATAAAAATAAACAAGAATTAGAATTTTGTTTGCCAAAGAAGTTTCACTTCCGACATGTATACTTTGTCCGCACGCATTTTTAATTTTGACAGACGTTTGAGATAAAGTTTATTTATCAAATTTGTAAGTAGTGAAATGACAAATTTCAAACTACTATAATTTATACAGTGCAAGATTCTTATAAAAAAGTATTCTAATTCATGTCGCTTTTTTTCATATTATGAATAAATAATATCAAAGTTGTTTACAGGTTTTCATAATTGAATCAAATTTTGCAATTTAGCGTAATAAAACGAGTACAAAGAACTAATATTATTACAACATAAAAAGTACAGACTAGAAATAATATGGGAAACTTTTGGGATTTGACAATCTGCTTACGCTTACAAAATACATTGAATTTATCAATTTTATGTTATTTTCAGTAAAATCTCCAAAATGACTTTATTTGTAATTGAAAATGAAGGTTAAAGCGTTAAATTTGATCAAAAGCTGATCTCTGTCGTAAACCTAACCAAGGGTTAAGCACATTAAAATGTAAAGGCTGCTGGTTATAAAACATTTATGAATATAGATATGCATATGGTATCATAAAGAGATACATCTGT
The DNA here is from genome assembly GCA_015832385.1 of Elymnias hypermnestra. Classification (NCBI taxonomy): domain Eukaryota; kingdom Metazoa; phylum Arthropoda; class Insecta; order Lepidoptera; family Nymphalidae; genus Elymnias; species Elymnias hypermnestra. Next base: position 5,312,327 of record JACTOM010000194.1, on the reverse strand, counting down.
GCTTGAAACATCAAATTAAAGATGGTTTACTCGTTCACTTCAATTCCAGTCTGTAAAATTTCGAAAACCAATTCAGTGTTTGTGCAAAAACTGCAAAATCTATTGTCCCATAAACAAATTAAATATATTTATGTATCAATATTCATGATATATAAATACATAGCTTAACAATTAAAAAGCCAACCAAGCCCTTAATACCGAGAATTGGGTTAATTATTGACATACTAAGCTTCCGTGCTTTACTGACATATGCCGAGGTGGTTCATAAAGTATTGCTATAAAAGCTTTTATTTCGGAGGATGTGCCTGCCTTATTTCAAGAAATATAATTGCTTTCATTATAATAAAACTTACCAAAAAAAGGAATAGCAGAGTTTCTATATGCGTTTATTATGATATATAAAATTATTTGTGATGTTAGTTACGATTTAAGAAATCTATGTTTAGTGATAGACCTTTAAATGTTTACTAAAAATGTAAAGACTAGTATAAACATGATACTTTTGCACTTATAAGCGCAATCAGATAAGTCGAATCTTTTTATTGTGACATTATAAGTTGGTCAGATGATTGCCCAATCTGAGAAGATCCAAAAAACTTTGTTGTCATAAAAAATCGGCTTGTTTATTGCAAAAAAATTTATTACACTCCTTTAATTCCTGGGTGGTATGTAGCCACAAGTTAAGAGCCCCAAGTCGAACTAAATTATAAAGAAATGACGAAATACAATTTATTTGATATACTCTCAAGGAGAATTAAACCCGGAATCTTTATATAAAAGATAGGACTTATCATTACGCCAATGAGGCTGAAAGAAGAATAGAAAGAAAAGAAGTAATAATGTTTTCAAGACATAGTTTCACTTTATTATTATAGAGGCCATCTAAAACAAATCGACCACAAGATCGCGTATCAAATAGCAAGGTTGTTATCTCAGGAAATGTAATTTGTTTTGTTGTAATTATATTTAATAAAAAAATCGGAAATCTTCTTCGTAAGGACGTTTTTTTCACGTAGCGCCGAGTCACGTTATAGAAGATTTTTATTCGCGTCTTCATATATTTAGAGTAAGTATAACCATGAAAGTTTGACTTTATCGAGCAATGAGTTTTCGTTAACTTGTTTGTTTTTATACGTTATACCGTTTAACCAATTACGACACAACTTTTAAAACTTATTGTTTTTGTTGATGCGAAGGTTCATTACCTTCCAGGGTTTTATTTTGCGCTGGGAAATGCCTTTACGGACCTCGATGAAAGCCTTTCCGAATTGGGAGTGTGGGACTTACAGAATACCCATTAAAACCCAGCGGTTCCCTCCTTATCCATGAGTGAGATAACTAGAGGTTCCACAACCACATTCCACTTTAGAGACCAGGATGACACTGACTATGAGCACCTACCACTCAATAGGGAGAAGCATGAAGTGCATACGTGCGAAGTCTTCCACCAAACCTCCTCTGGCGGCGAGTAAGGGCTTAAGCCGCTAGCTCCCTTAGCCTCTCATTTGCCTCCATCAGCGAGATGACGGTCTCGCAAAAGAAGGCAACCGCCTTCCACCCAAATATGCTCTCCAGTGAAAGAAATCCTCTAACCAGTGACAATAAGATATGCCGCTGAGTATGATGCATCGTATCTACAGGAGAACTACACTCAAGACAGGCGGTCGTTTCCTTATGGCCAATGACCAGGTGCTAGTATTTGCTGGAGCAACCAGGGCCGGCAAGAACCTGCACCAAGTGGAAGGAAAGAGGATCTCTTTCCATGAATGGTAAAGTCGGATCGCTTTCACCGTGACTATACTCGCAGTTGAAGATTCAAGATCATCCCTCCAGATCGATCAGAGCTCTGTCAACGAGAGCCCTGATCCTACGGACCTGGTCGTCGTAAGAGTCAGCCCTTGTAGCTACCATGCACTGATAGGCGACTGCAAAATTAGGTATTACAATGCATGCTCGCTTTCAGCTAACTTTGCACAATGATTAGACGCAGTGGTCTGTATATTTCGATATATAGAAGATCATGCGAGACTTTCTCGGGTACGTCTCAACTTGCATTGAGGATTACGGGCCTCGGGACTTTTGTCCCATTACCCGGGCTAAGCCTCGAGCATCGCGCGAATGCTCGGTAATTTATTTTTGCCCGTAGTGTCAAACGGGTTGGTTCCCGCCGGCGACGCCAGCGGGCCCATCCAGGTCTAGTCTATTGATGTCGATCCGGGTGTAGCCACTGCCACAGGACCGCCGGGTGTAACCACAGGATCATGCGAGAAAAAAATATAAAATAAATGTTCGCGGGTATCATTTTCTACGTTTTCAAATATCAAGAATGTGCAACACATATCGGCTAATGCCTAAAAGTATATTTTATTTCATTTCTATCAATATAAATTCGTACATTCGTTTTATTTAAGTCAATTCACGAGATACATATACTAAAGTATTCGTGCTTATGTAAACAGCTCACGACGCATGCCGACTCCTGTTTAGGTAGTTTTAAATATTTTAAAATATTGTTGACGATAAATACGGGACATGTTTATAAAACCAAAAGGTGACTGGTCACTGTGGGTGGCGAGCCTTATTTAGGCGACGTGATAACCTATACAATAGACAATCATAATCTTATTTAGTTTAACTACTTTTCATGTATTTTTATAAGAAAAAAAGGTCAAACAATATTAATTGTTACTTGGTACCTATAGCGTCTGAAGAAATATTGCACTTAGGATATCATGGCGGTGGTAAGTGTAGCAATCTATTTATGTCCTTGGATTAGTATATGCATAGAAAAACTGTGCGTGCATAAGACCACTGGACATATATGAAAACTTCATAAAGGTGAAGTTACTAATAGGAAATACAGCCAGTTCTTTTGGTTTTAAATTTTTAATTATTGAAGTGAAACTTCTTTAGGCGCATGAGGGTAAAATTCTTACGGATGAAACGCGTGATTAGAGTCACGAAGATGTGCAGCGTTTTTTTATGCTAATTCGTTCTAACGTTAGGTAGTTTTAATATTTACAAATAACATAACTATTTATTTTCCATCAATTATGAAATTAAAATATTTCATAAATTCTCTTTTCTAAATTTTAAGCTCAAAACAAAATTAAATTAATAATTTCCAATATTGACCAATAACCCGTGGCATTTTATTTAAAATTCTTCATTTGAAACTTCAATAAATTATTTGTATTAATTTTCGATTCTTTTAATATTTTAAAGACAATTAAATTTATTAAATTCCTAACATATCTTCCATTTTCCCCTCCTCTAAGTGTCGGAAATCTAAATTTTTAGATTTGTTTAAATATAAATAAGAGTCAAAAATTATTTTACCAAAGCAGTCTCACTTCTGACAAGTGTACTTTGTACGGACGCACTTTTTACTTTTTATAATAATGTTTTTAATATACATATATGCCTGCCAAGCAGCAGTGGAGCAGCGTGGTGAGTTTATGCTCTAATAACCCTTCCCCCTGTAAGTGAGGAGGCCTGTGTCCAGCAGTGGGACGTTAATGGGCTGCTACTTACTATACATACTATAGCAATATACTTTAAATATAACATTCTCGCTTCTTTCGTCAAAAGCAGACTTGAAACGAACGAGAGTCACATAATCGCGCGTTTCACTTGAGTCTCATTCAATCCTTTCAAAATAGGAATATGCTGCACCATCTACGTGACATTTTATCAGTTAGTAGGTCATTTTACGTAAATTATGTTTTCGTACATACATACATACATAGCATCACGCCTCATTCCCATAGGGGTAGGCAGAGACAACATCCTTCCACTTGCCACGATCCTTGCATATCTCCTGTTTTCGTCGTACTGTTTTATTGTGTCTAATATGTATATCTTACCAACTAACTATAGGATCAAATGAAAGCCCTGAGAAAAAATGTTCACAGACTTTTTATTGCACACAGGTTACCGCTTGACTGTAATTTCAAGTGATGGTAAGTTATAATACAGTATAAGATGGAAGGAAGGAAATAAGAAGTAATTTACTTCTTATGGTTTCTACACAGCAATGTACCGAAAAGCAATTTTTGTCTTTTTAACTTGTCGAGGCTCAATTGATAAATTAGACGATGCAATTCCTATTTGTCCTAACATTTGTCTTGATCTAACAATATATGGGAAACCATTCTCGTTTTGCAAGAAAGAGTAAAAAGCCTGTTGTTTGAACAGGCTTTTTACTTAAATTTCGTAAAAATATCGGCTATGTTTCATTATATGTCCAATGTATACTGCGTTGATTATTTGCGGAGTTCCTGCGATTGCTCAAACACTTTTACTGTCTAATTCAGATTTCAATCTTCATACTTGAATTTATAGCCATTTTCATTACCTTAATTACAAAATTTAACAACAGTTTGTTAACTTAGTTTTTGCAAGTAATATCAACATTTACATAAAACCTTGATTTAGTTAAAAATTGTGTAAAAAAAAAACAAGTTAAGCAAGAGTAATTCGTATTTGTGTATAACAATTGTGTTTCCCGGTTAAGCAATTTTTTTTAAATTTCCAACAACTGTATCATTTCAAATATTTACATTGAGTTCCTTCTTAAATAAAAGATAGATGGAGTAAATTATTTTTTTAGAATTTAGCGAGATTCTGTTTACGTCTTGTGAGTGAAACACTATTGTTTCATTTAAATTATCATAATTTCATACTATTTTTCTCACTTATGCAGACGTCTACCATCACAGTTGTGTGTAATATGGGATATAGGAATTTTAATAAATAAAGCCCATCCGTCACCAACACGTATCCTATAATGACTCGTAGTTAATACCATAAAACCAACACATTCAGCTAAACGACAAAATTTTATAAACCTTAACAAGAAAAAAAAATACAAATAACTTTTATGAAACGTAATTTTCTGATGGTTTGTCTATAAAATTGTGAGTATATATATTCACAGAAAGATGATAATGTATTTAAAATTTATTCCTTTTATTAATTTAGGAAACGGAGCAAGATTAATCACGAAATTTCCTACAACATTTTTGTTAACATTATAATAAAGTGTTTTGGTTCAGCATCGTCACTGTCTGCTGAATTAAATTATTTTACGTTATCAAGAACGTTTATTTTGCAAAATGAATATAACTACAATCGACTTTAAAATTAGAAAATGGTGTTCGTTTTGTTCTACAAAAGTGGCTGCCACTTATATTGAAATACAGTTTCATTAGTAAGTAATTAATGATACTCACGGTGTTTTTGTTTCGGTCCCTTGAAAGCCTTTCACACCGTCGGAAGGCAGCACTTTAAAAGCGCCCCCATCACTATTAGTCTTTACACTTTTAACGGTCCTTTTCCCTGAATTTGGCGCACTTTTCACTTCGAAACCATCTGCAATAGTCCGCACTACACCTTTATCCCGGTCAACCCGTGTTGATAGATCGAAATATCGATCTTGGGCGTGTATCAAATGCGTCACTGTAAAAGCCGGGGTTTCTTCATTATTTTTTAAATCGACTTTCGGACCAAATAAATCGGTACGATCGAAAAATCGGTCGTTTTCTATGTCCTTTGACGGCGAGACCTCGTATCGCGAGTCTATAGTTATGTCTAAGACAGGTTCGTTTATACGATGCGAGCGGTCTGTTGCGAATGCGTACGGCGTGTTGGCGAATTCTTCTTCGAAGCTGTTGTATCTACTTCGGAACAATGATTGTGTGTCCCCTCTCTCGTCGTATTTACCTCCGAAGAGATCGTAGTTTCCGAAACGGTTATTTATTGTGTCGAATTTTGGATCCTTTGGCTGGTCGGGTTGTTCCACGGGGCTGCTTGAAGGGCTCATGTCGATATGTAAAATACCGTGCTCATCCGTGTACTTCAATTTAAGAGCCATTTTTCACATCTTATTTGTACCTGAAATGAAAATATTAGATTTATACAATCTGTTTATAACAAATCAGTTTATTTGAACCATTTGGTGTTTGCACCGTTCCAATGTCTCCATAATTAAATATATTTTATTTAAAAAACATTAATACATGATAATGTTCTAATTGACAATTTGGCATAGTAGATAATCTCACACAGACATTAGCTATCCCATCATCACATTAATGAGATGGCAAGATTTTCGACACTAGGCCGACGAAAATTTTAGAATATGAAATGTTAATGTTTTAATTATACTCTGGTTATTTTTGTTGTGTAACAAGTATAACGACGTGTAAAAATTCTTCATCGAAATTACTCTAAAAATAAATATTACTGTGGTGAATTCGCCAAAAATAAATTCGTATTTGTAATATTATTTTTGAAGTGAAACTTCTTAAGGCGCATGAGGGTAAAAATTTTATGGATGAAACGAGTACTTAGCGTCACGAGGATGTGCAGCCTTATTGATGGTAATAAAATAGGTAGTTTTAATATTCACAATTAATTTTCCAATTTTGACATAAACACGTGGAATTTTTATTTACAATTCGTCTTTTGAGACTTCAATGAATTATTTGTATTCATATTCGAGACTTTTAATCTCTTGATGACAATGAAATTCATTAAATTTCTAACACATCTACTTTTTCCCCTACTCTCTAAGTCTCGGAAATCTAAAGTTTTAGATTGATATAAATATAAACAAGAATTAAAAGTTAGTTTGCCAAAGAAATTTCACTTCTGACATTTGTACGCACGCACTTTTAACTTTTTTTCAATAAGTTTATACAATAAAAGTCATGTTTGATCTTTTTTATGTTTGTTATCTGTGTAATTTGAACCAATAACCCATTTGCGCTGGAAATGTTACAGTTATTGACGTTTCTGTTAAGGTCTCTAATTCAGTGCCATCAACGTACAATAGGTGGCGGCCAAGTTATTATTGTTATATATTACAAAAAATGTCAAATGTTATTAGTATGGTATAAAACTATGAATTATAGAGAACTTTAGTCATGGCGAATGCCGCCATTATATTTTTTATATCGGTTCGTTGGTCACCTTGACGGTCACGCGTTCGATTCCTTCACACACTTCATTGGTTTTGGTATAAAAACATTAGAGAACAATTAAACTATTATGTTTTTAAACCTTACAATTTAAAGCTTTGTATACAGTTTTTGTAATAAGTAATATAATGTAATAACAAGAAATTTTAAGTCTCCTCTTGATTGTAAGAAAACAAAAATCCCTTACCTTCCAATAACTAAGTAACATAAGCATAAATGTAATAACTAAATAACAGTTTTTTTTAAAGGTACTCGGTGTGGTAGGCCTATGCTCTAAATACCCTCTTTCCTATGAGTCAGGAGGCCTTTGCCCAGCAGTGGGAAGTTAATAGGCTTGCCTTACCTTATTCCGTTATTGTACCGCAAATCAAATTTATACTTTTTACTGCATGATTGTTTCTTTCCTATAATCTACGTAATGCTTACTCATAATTCCTAATTACCGATCTTAAGTGCGAGCTTCAAATATAAATTTCACACCAAAAATATTAGATTGATATATTTTCAGACATATTAATGTATAAATGTATGCAGTGTATTTAATATCCTCACCACCTACCTTTAAACTCTAAACTAAGCCTCCTTCTTTAAGGTTGTCTGGAAGAAATCTTTAAAGCGATAAGACCGCCTTTTGTCCGTTACTAATTAATACATAGTTTAAGTCTCCTTCCTAATGTACAACGTGTGTACAATAAAGTATAAAATAAATTGAGCCATAACAGATCGTTCTATGTATAGCGTATATATATTATATATATACGTGTTTATGTAACTGAATTAATTTTGTTGTTAAGGTGCAGCTCAAGAGTTATTTAGATTGTCAATTTTTTTAATAGAATATTTGATTTTCCCATATGGCACGGGATAGGGAACTACATGGGTGATATCGCCAGGAACAGGAACTTTATTATATAATTCTTGCTGAAATGTAAATTATTGCGTCTGTTTGTAATTGGGGTCGCTAATTACTGACGACAGAAATGCCACATATTTGTTAGGACAAGAATCAAGACCATTGGGGCATGGTGCTACTGTAGGCGACAAAAATGTAGCTTAATAAATATATTATATTGGAACTTCGCTGTACACCATAACTATTTGTGGATGATAACTATTAAATAGTTTGTTGTGGTATTTAAAACAATGACAAAATAAATTTGCATAACAAATACAGTAGAAAACTAAGTTATTTATAAAGAGACTAGCTGTTCTCGGCAATGTAAAGTACCCGATCACGTGAAAATATGGAGAAATCCGGATCGAAGTATCGGTTTAATTCATTTTTGCATCCACCGGATCGTATAAAAATCATCAAAACCGGTCCAGCTGTTTAGCAGCCTCTTAACGTCCCACGGTTGGGCACAGACCTCCTCACTCATAGGAGAGAGGGTTATTAAGAGCATAGACCTACCACGCTGCTTGACTGCGGGTTGGCAGGCGTAGTACACAAGTATTACTCTCTATTCCTTCACTCTCATAGTCCGATGTGACGGAAATCCGACACGATCAGAGAAAAATCAGGTGCAGGACCGACGTCTAAACGTTCTCTCCGAGGCACGGGTGTGGAGCACGCTTCCTAACTTCGGGCAAATATTGAGAAAATCTTAATAGAAAATTTTGAATTGGCCCGACCCGGGACTCGACCCCAGGACCTCAGTCTGTGGCCGAAAACGCTAACCACTAGAACGATGATGCAGTTTAGTAGGAGTGTAAAAAAAATGTAAAATCTGTTCTTCATAAAATGAATCATAAATATAATTTAATAAAACAACATTATTTTATAAAATGTTGGGGTATATGTATAGAGACATGCAAGTGAAAGAGACGATGAAAGTAAAAGACTGTATACACATTTCCTTAAAGTATTAAAGTTATATCTATACTAACTGTTCCCGGCGGGGCCACCCGCGTAGTACATGCTCCCGTGGAGAAATTGGTAAATTCGATATTTATCGGATCGAATCGTCAATTTAAATCATTCTCGAATCAATCTGAAGACACAACAAATTTCAACAAAATTGATTCAGTGATACTCACGTACATGAATTATACGTATATATAACTAACTGAACCCGCGACTTCGTCTGCGTGGAATGTTCCAACCATATTTCAAGTCTCTACGCCTTATGGTTCCAGAAATAGCGTGATGAGTCAATAGATACCTGGATATCTCTTATATATATATACATATACATACATACATACATACATACATACATACATATATATATATATATATATAAATAAGATTCAACAATTGTTCATCCTTATGTATGACTTTTAGAAATTCAATAAACCATTTGTTTTGATTGACTTGAAAATTAGTAAAATGATTCTGTTTGTAATGAAGACGGTCACTTGGTAAGAGTTTTTCCATGTTCCTACGGGATCGGGGTTTCTACGGGTTACATCGCGGGCAACAGCTAGTTTAATATTATAATGACGTACAATGCTATTGTCGCTAATACTGTGGCGCTTAATTTTATATAACATAAGAATTCGAACACGAATTATTACAAAGCTGTTTCACGTAATTCAGAGAAAATGCGGGAAATTTTTTCTTCCTTCATTACGACTGAATAAATTATATTTGTAACGCGACAGTTTTACATACGGCCTACTTACTATTTCATGATATTTGTAAGAATCACATAATATGTACGTTTGTGAATATTAAAGATCAGTAAAATAAACGCACACTTTGTAAAGATATCGTATCTCTTTATATGAAAAACTGTTGCTACATTTGAAACCGAAACATGATGTTAACACAGACAGTTTAAGACCATTCTCTATATAGATGACACCACGGTGAATAAGTAATAGTTATGAAAAATTGTCAGAAATTTTACGTTTTATAACCTACTCTTTTAGTAATTTTTTTAAATATTATACACTAGTGACTTTCTTAATATTATACTACTGATTTTTTTTAATTGTCACTGTAATAGTTGTTAGAAGAATACAAGGTAGTACAAAAAAGTGTACTTTTTGAAGTCATAGTTTTAGGCCACGGTCTAAAATCGATTTAAAATCGCAGTTATTGAACAAACTATATTACAACTTTTCTCAAGCTTGCTGAGTATTTGTTTTTTAAATATGTTAAAATATATTCAATCATTAGGAATCAAGAAATGTCATGTGTCTTTGAAAAATTTCGCAAAATTTGAAACACAGTCTATGTACTTCTTGCCCGGATTTTTCGAAGTATGTAGCCCTACTGGCTTTGACAGCGTAACCGAGAGGAGTGGCGAGCGCAGAAGCTCCGCCGAGGGGTGGGCCCGTAGATAGGCCCTGCTACGTCGTGGGGGCAAAGTTGCTCTAAGGGCGCCTTCAGCGAGGCTCGGATCTAGGCTTAGAGCAACGGTGGCTGCTGCTGAAATGGACAATCGGACAGATGCTTAGTCTTGACCCCCATGGGTCCGCGACTGGGGGCCGCGGCCGGGGTGCGTCAGATAGCGGGGACCTTGTCTTCGCCGGCGAAGACGCTGTGTGTGTGTGTCTGTGATAGTGTACGGGGCGTTGTCAATAGTAATCTGGTCGTCTGGGTGGTCCAGGACGTGTTTGGGCCGCCTCTTCCTAGGCGGGATGGTTACCCTAATCCCATAAGAGTCTTGCCCGGATACTCAATCTTTTTCAGAGAGCCTGCATAATTAAGTTAACCATTTTTTATTTGGAGCATCATAAGTATCTTTTACATGTTGTCGCAACCGCAGTACTTTATTAATATTTTCCTAGTACACTTTAGGACTATGTTGTATCAATATGAATTAAAATGTACCGGCTAAGCTTACACTGCTAAGCTTGAAACACATTCCACATACCATTTTAACGTACCGTACTCTTGAAGACGTAATCAACGTTAAATGGTTTTAATATAAAGCGGCCGATAGATGAACTAAACATGGCATGGTTAATAAGTTGATAAAAATTTTTATAACTGCAATCGAACCTCACAATAAAGTATATTTTAATATAACCGATGAGCTAACATGTTTTCGGTCCCATTTCATTTCTACGAAATGATTTTAATGGAAGCTGTTTTGTCGCCTGAATGAAATTAGGTGGAGCTAGGGGCTTGAATGGTTTTCAAGCGTAAGCCAGCCAATTTGCATTTGGTCTTGCGAAATATTTAGTGGTATATATAATGTACCAAAAGTCCTGAAAGGTTTGAAAAATATTCAATCCAAGGATGCAAGAAGCTGTTTACAGAAATACTTCATTCGGACTTAATTTTTTAATACCTTAAAATAAGTTTATACATAATGTAGCGCTTTGAAATATTATAAATACTTAAATAACTAACTTGCCGCGTCGGCAACACCGTGTTGTAGTAAATAATAAATTATTTCGCCAACTTCTGAAAGCCAAGGTTAAGCATATTGTAATATCGAGCTTCCCCTGCGGTTGGTTTTACGTGTAGGTTAATTTTACTAATGACTCTCTTACCTTAATATATAACATTTAATTAGCGGCAAAATATAAATATTTATAGTATTTCTAAGTAATGGGGATAAAATGCTCCGCTAGTCTTGTTTTTCGTGTGATCACAAATTTGTTTTAGATCTGCCGTGATTTTATATTATATATAGCGTTAAAATAAAAGTTTTAAGACCTATATATGTATACAGGTTTATTTTATATACACACTGGCATATTTAGCGGAACATAAAAAAATAAAGGTTGATATCGGTATATATATAGGCAGGTCTTCTTACTAGTTTTATTATTCAATTAAAAGATCAATAACAAATATTAAACAGCTATTATGAAGTTAGATAGTAATAAAAGAGAAACAAGTGGTTCCCAGAATGTCATCGCAACTTATAGAAACTATTGGACCAGTTTTCATTGACTTAATAATCCTCGATAGTTTTCTTAAATAAAAATAGTATGCAGAACATTTTAAAATATATATTATAAATTATTTTCTGTTCATAATTTAAAAATACTTATACTTTTTAGACAAACATTGAAGCAGCACTAGCGTAAATCATGCCAGCTGTACACTGGTCAAGGTCTTGGAAGGCGTCCTTGTGGTTTATCGCAGGTTCGATCCCTGCTCTAAGCCAAGGTTACTCAATTGGTCAGAGCTACTTTAGTTTATACATGTAATTAAGATTTGAAGAAGCCGGCCTTTGAAGTAAAATAAAATATTTGTTGAAAGTAGAGGTATTCTCTTATAAAGTATACATATTTCATACACATTTATAATTATATTAAAATAAACCTTAAAACTAATTAGCCCTTTGTTTGGAACAACAAAAGAAAATTATTGATAAGTAATGTTATAGGTGGGTGAANGCAGGTTCGATCCCTGCTCTAAGCCAAGGTTACTCAATTGGTCAGAGCTACTTTAGTTTATACATGTAATTAAGATTTGAAGAAGCCGGCCTTTGAAGTAAAGTAAAATATTTGTTGAAAGTAGAGGTATTCTCTTATAAAGTATACATATTTTATACACATTTATAATTATATTAAAATAAACTTAAAAACTAATTAGCCCTTTGTTTGGAACAACAAAAGAAAATTATTGATAAGTAATGTTATAGGTGGGTGAAGATTTAATTCTTTCTTAGAAAAAACATTAAAATTAAATTAAAACTTTTTAAACTAAATAAAACTAAACATACACATAATATTAGAAAAAAAGAAAAAATATATAATTAGGTTAAGCTGATCCTTTGTCCGAGGTCATTTGTCGATTCCAGTAACCCTTTAGAGAAATGTTTAAAAAATTACTTTGCTTCTTACCTTCCCATAGCTTCCTCGCCAAATGGCAGAAATATTTGATCTTGTGTAATAGATCCATGTTTCTGCTATTTATTAATTTCGGCGTCAGTCGGCCACAATACCAGCCGACGTTGAAGATAATTTTAAATGTGAAGGTGTCATGGTATCAACAAAAGTCGTGTTATTACTTAACTTACTTATAAGATAAAACATAGTGTTACTACCTGGCAAAAGTGTCTATAGGAACTAGCTAATCTAAATATCTTTGCGTATAAAAACGAGTAGAACCGACTTGTCAATGGGATATGACAAGGAAGAAGACCTATAAAATAACCTTACCATCCTTAATCATTGTTATAAAACCAAAGTTTTTCATTCGAGTTTGCTTGTAATACAATCGAAATTCATCCGAAACAAGTAATATGAAAAGATAACAGCAAACATCCTTGTCATCTAGCACGAATTTATTAAACTTATTATATAAAAAGAAACATCTAAAGTTTGCGATAGGTTTCAATAGAAGGCGATGTATAGTTTCTCGTAACATAAATTGAGTAAATGAATATGTATTCAAAACAAACATGCGTCATTCACTATAAGTTTCAGAATAATTGAGCTGTGAAATAAAAAAGTTACATTTTTATTAATAATTGTTTTAAGTTTCCAGCTTACAATGAGCAGAGATTATTTTATAACACATTGGTTACCTTTGCAATAAATTTTAGACAGCTAAATGGTACATCCGCATAAATTAAAGTGAATAAGATCATGGCTCAGTTGTTAGTAGCTTTTCATCAAGGGGACAATTCATTTATAGGCTTACACAGAAAGAGACGTTAAATTTTAAAATGGGTAGCAACAAAGCGCAGAGTAAACACTTCAATTAGTTAATACCAAGACAAACATTTATCCCATTCTATCGATCGAAACAGCCATCAATGCCAATCGACAATAGATAGGTTGAGCTAACCTCCATTGCTTTTTATGGAATAAACACTTTTTAACTAAATGACGTAACAGCTTTTCGTAATAGAAATATAACTAGACATCAATTTATTATAAAGAAGGCCATATAATTCCACTATTCAGATTTTTTTTCATAGACGCTAGCAAGGATAAAAAACTACATATTAACGCCAAGGAATATTATTTTTTATCGCAGTAAAAGGAGTCATAAAAACAGACAGAATTACATAAAAGAAGAAGAAGAAAAATAGACGGAATAACACATTAAAATCTGTTATATTTCAGCTGTAATGTCTGGATATGTGAGAAACATATTTTTATTTGACACTTACAGAATCATATTAAGTTGGCAGTTATTATTAACCGCAGCTCGTCTCGCACTTGGCCGTATTAAGTCATATTCGATGTAAATGCAATTTCAATGTAATATTTTTGTAACTTCTTAAGACATTTACGATTTAGAGCGTTACAAAGACAGAGAATTCATAATAAATATTTGAAAGGAGAATGTTTACACGCATGTTCCAAGATATTAGATAAGTCATTGTTCAAGTCGTTAACCATTACTTTTTTACCCTTCAATCGGCGTTTATAATTTATGTCCTTAGTTTTGGCTATATTTGTAAGGTAACTTAGCTTCCCATTAGGTCTTAGGTCTCCTACATGGGTCGCTCTCTTACAGGCTCTCTTATCGGTCACGGTTGCTTTGGTAAATAACTGCACCAAATTGTTAGGTGTGAAGTAACAGCCACCTGCCAACAGTGTGGTGCCCCAGTCGATAACGTGTACCACACAGTAACAATATGTCCGGCCTGGTTAGTTGAACGACAGCATTGGGTGCCGCTGACGAGTGGGGATTTCTCGCCAGCGAACATCACATATTGTATGCTCGCAAGCGATACTAATTGGAGGTCAATTGCCTCCTTTCTGCTAGTCATTTAACAGAAGGAGATACTATGGAAGGAGAGGGAGGACGCCGCGGTTGTCTCTTCTCGCCGAGGAAGAAGGCCTGGAGGACGTATACGGGGTTTTGCCCGCCTTCTTTCTCCCATCTTAAAATTAATACTTTTATGAAGGCAAACGAATCCGGGGTGCAGAATGTTTTTCGGTGAGCCTCTGACTCCTCATTAAAGGATCAAGAGGGTTTCGCTGGGTTTCAGTGGGAATTCTGGTTCGTGTCTAGTGAGTCCCACACTCCCAATCGATAACTGTTCGGTTGGGGTGCCTAAATGTATTTCACAAGACAAAAAAAATATCTTAGGTCTCCTAGCTCATAGGCCAAAAGTAGAGCTACTTACTGCGTTACTCTACTGCCGATTAGCAGATGCTAACTAAAAATAAAAAGCTGCTCAGGATTTGGCTTCGCACTCATAATAGTCCCCCTTCTTAAACCATCGGGCAATAGCGGCTATATTGGACTAACGTAAGTATAGCTTATATTTGAGATAATAATACATTATTGCACACTGCAAAGTATTTTGACAGCCTTACTGGCGCATCCCCGGTAAGACTTTGAAGGTTTAGGAAATTGCATTTTCAAATTTGTCTGAATCTGGTCTGGTGTGAAGCATCGGCTGTGGCTAGTTACTACCATACTAGTAAAGACGTACCGCCATGCAAAGAGATTTATGTTCCGGTACGATGCTGTGTCAAAACTCTAAGAGGTAAATTGCCTCTTAATCATCACTTAACGTAACGTGTGATCACAGTCAAGCATTACCCCGTCACCGGTAAAACAAATTAAGTATCGAAGAATGGTCCCCCAGTTTTGTTTACAGTCAAACACTGGTTAGGAAGTTTTATTTGTTTCATGTTCCAACGCCATTACAGTCTTTATTCATTGAAACTGAAACACAACTATGTACCTGAATGTATTAATATATTTCTAATTTCCTTTTAATACCAAGGCTGCGACAGTTATTGTCGCTTATAATTAGTTTTGTTAAATTCTTTGGTAGTTTCTTCTAAGTGGTATTCGTTTTTCACAGTAACTACACACTCTGATTTATAAATAGATTATGTTATATCTTGAAGTGAAACTCTTTAGGCGCATGAGGATAAAATTTTTATGGATGAAACCCGTGATTAGCATCACGAAGATGTGCAGCGTTTTTATGCTAATTCGTTTGATGGTTTGGTAGTTTTCATGTTTACAAATAACATATGGCATTGTCCACTCGTCATTTAATAATTCAATATACCATTTTTCATAAATATAAAATAAAAATATTTCATAAATTCTCCTTTCTGAATTTTAAATTCAACAACAAACTTTAATTAATAATTTTTAATATTGATAAAAAACACGTGGTATTTTTATTTACAATTCGCCATTTGAAATTTCAATAAATTATTTGTATTAATTTTCGACACTTTCAATTATTTAATGACAATTAAATTCCTAACATATCTTCTTTTTTCCCTCCCTCTGAAGTCTCGAAAATCTAAGGTTTTAGATTTGATAAATATAAACAAGATTTGAAAATTAGTTTGCCAAAGAAGTTCCACTTCTGACATGTGTACTTTGTACTCGTATGCACGCACTTTTTTTTTGATCTGCATTATGGTTTGTCTTTTACTGAAGTTTATCTATTTCTTTGTGAGATATAGTATTGGATAACTAGGGTGATTCGAGATCATCACTGTTTATTGGTAAAGAAGTGACGTAATAATTAGTTAAATAAAAAATTCTAATGAATCAATCTATGTCTCTTGGATTGTAGCAATATACGAAATTTCCCACCAAAGTAACCCCGGACACATTGAATACACATTATTTTCTGTGCGACGTAACATTTTATAAAATAAAAAAAAGTTGAAACTATTTGCACTATTTATTGTGTGATGATGGTGAACCAGTAATATCGTAACTGTTATATTTATATGTTAGACTCTGTAATTTTTGTTTTTGAAAGACATGAATTTATGATGAATTGCAATATTTTGATAGATGGGGAACAAGTGCAAAAGGGGAAAGAATTTGTATAGTTGGGACTTAAATTTATAAAAGATGGAACATTTGAAAGTGATAAATAAATATGGTAGATGGTACAGGCCTTTATGAATAGCCAGATGGTATCTCTAAGGGCTAGACTGACTGTGCATAGAGGAGTGTTGGTGCCAATACTTATGTATGTTAGTGAAAGTTGGGTAGGTAGAAGAGGCATAAAAGTACAATAAATGCGGATTAACACTGAGTGACAAAGTAAGAAATAGTGATAAGAGAACGTTGTGGTATAAAAGAAGATGTTGACTACATCTTCTTTTAAAATTGAAAAAGTTAAAATTTAGGTGGTTTGTGCACGTAGATAAAATGAATAAAAGGAGACTGACAAAAAGGATTTTTGAGTCAAGATTGAATAGGAAAGTTGGAAGGGAAGACCAAGGCGAACGTTCCTGGACCAAATCCAGGACATTTTAAAAAGGGCCAGGTCAAGATTACTTAAAATCGACGAACTTGTATGAAAGGTTCAATGAAAATGAAAGAAGCGAAGGAAATATGCAAGGATCGTGGCTTCCCCTATGAAAGTGAGGCGTGATGATATGTATGTATGCACGTATATATATAAAAATAGTTTGTAATATTACAATAGATTAATCGTTTTAAGCATTGAATGCATGACAAAAGTTCATATTATGTTCACTGACCCTTGGCTCACGCAATTCTCATGTTATATATATTAAATTGTGTTGAATAAAGTGATTTTATTGCATATTAACTCAACGTCCAACGCGACTCTATTTTCTCGAATATGACCAAAGTATTGAGTGTTGTGTCAATGGTCAGTAAATATCTTAAGTAGGGTGATTTTTCCACAGAATGATGGTATGGCCTTTTATTACTCTCACGGCTTTAGTTATCTGCGGCATCTTCTCACATTTGAATATAGCGGAGACTAAACGGGTTATAAGAGGTGAATAAACTTTCATTGTTTGAAAAAGTTTGCGCAAAACCAAACTAAATATAAAACAAATACATTTTGGTTAACACAAATTTAGATAAGCCGATAGCAAGATCCCGTTTTTTATCACAAATAAAGGTTAATGTCAAGCTTAAAGTGATCCAGTGCCCAGTCTTGTTAAAGAAAGAATTAATTGTGAACTTCTCTTCCGTGATTAGCAGGGCTTTTCGATTATTTAAACTGCTGATTTTAAGTTATATATTGCAGATATCGAATCTAGGTAAGCATGTAATGGCAACACTACATTTATTTATATTTGTACACTTTTATATGGTTAAATAGTTACAGTTGTTATAGTTTTCTACATTACATTTATTTAGAAATATTATACTATATAAATGGAATAAAAAGACTAGAACATATATTATGAGATATATATAAAATAACTTTTGTAAAATAAGTATCAACGGGCGGAAAAATCCCTACATCTGATTTTTATATACGTAGCAATGCGTCGGTGCTGTCGCCGTTTCTCAAGTACCTCGCTCGCCCCATAGGGGCTGCCACATCTTGTCGCAGGTAGCTAACACGACCAAGTCTTGAAACCGCGTTCCGGTCATATTTGTTTCGCGGTGAAATTAACTGGCGTTGCTAGTCATCGATATAGATATAATTATAATAGTCTCCTTTATCCTAACAACCAGCATAACTTAGTTGTCTTCCAAATCCTTCAGTACAACTCCTCTGACTTCAAAATAAAAGTGAATGTGTCGTACTGGTGTAATATTTATTCATCTTACCCAAACATCGCGCTTCGCTTCAAGCAGATTTCCGAAAATTAGAAATGAATCATATTATTGATTGCCAGAAGACTGGACTACAGATAAATAAATAAATGTGGCGCTATTTCGCATACAATGATTCGCAACTAGAATAAGTTTCACACGGTTGATAACATGAACAATTACGAATAAGAAATTACAAAATAATAACGAATTGTACGATTAAACAAATTTGAAATAAAGATGCTTCAATAATGATATAATTTTTTAATTCCTAATAATACCTAACAATCTCCCTATGTATATTGTGTTCAAATTTTCAATCGTTAATAAGATACTTTTTTTTTTATTTCATTCATCTACCGAAATATGTTAATAGCTTTTCAAATATTAATGAAATAAATTTTTCGAATAATTGCACGGTAGTATTGAGGGATCTAATAAAAGTTTTATATGCATCATTCTATGTAATGAGTTTAAGAAGTTCGTTCTAGATTTCCTAAAAATTGGTTTTAATTTTCATAGAATTCCAATTATTATTGAGTGTAAATATATTATCGTACTCTATAATATATCTACACTCAGTAAGTGAAAGATAGGGTGCGCTAACAGACAGCCGAATAAGTTGATATAAGACAAATGATGCAAAATTTTATACTATAATCATTAATCATTATGTTACAGATCCTCCGTATTCAATAAAGGATATTATAACAGCCCCACTCTATTACCGAGTGTGGTATCGGTGCTACTACAGTATTTAATAGAGGCCAAAGATATTGTAAATAATTACTTCTTACCATTAAATTATGACGAAGAGGAAATTTTACTGAAACGTTTAGTGTAAAATATAAAGTGACATACTCGTACATTAATTCCATTTATTTATTACGATCTATCACACGACATATAGTACATACAAATAATCATGTAAGTTTTTGTGTTGTAATTTTGTTATATATCATTTCCTTCTTATTTTTCTTTATGGCCTTTGTTTACTTCTTCAATTGCTTTTCTTATTGTTAAGTAAGGGTGGAATCTTCTGCCACAGGGGTTATAATTGCGGTTAGGGCAATACGAGGGTACCGTACAGTATCTTGGAAGGCAGCGACTCTTTTGGCTGGCGATCCTCCGTGGGAGCTCGAGCTGTCCATCGGTATAGGGCAGCTGCGAGGGCTCAAGGCCTGCGGCCTGATGCCGATGAGGTCCGTAGGATTAGGGTCTTAGCCGACAAGGCTCTGATTCAGAAGTGGAAGGAGGTCCTTGGGTCCCCAGCGGCGGGCGTGGCCACAGTGGAAGCGATTCGTCCTTACCTGGACCAATGGCTCTCCAGGAGGCACGGGACGCTTTCTTACAGACTGGTGCAAATTATGACCGGACATGGTTGTCTCGGAAAGTTCTTGCACCAAATCGGCCGAGAAGAGACGCCCAACTGCCATGAGTGTTGTACAGCTATTGACTCAGCACATCACACAGCGGCAGAATGCGCAGCGTGGGAATCTCACGTCACCTCTTGGTGGCACTGATTGGCGGAGATCTCTCGCTGCGGAACATTAGAGGCGCGATGCTCTCCAGTAAGAGATGTTGGGCGGGAATGGCCTTCTTCTGTGAGACCGTAATCTCGCTAAAGGAGGCCCGCGAACGAGAGAGGGAGAATGCAGAAGATGCCTCCTCTCACCGCCGAAGAAGGCGGGATTCTAGGAGGCCCATGTTTGCGCACCTGCTCCCGCTTCCGTGAATACTCAGTCGGACTCATCTGAGAAACCAGGTAGGAATGCGCAAGCTGATCCTCTGGTATCTCACTCACGGATGGAGAGGGTTCCGCTGGGTTTTAGTGGGTATTGCGAATCTCCTCCCTCGCAGAGTCCCACACTCCCGAGCTACGGGTCGGGGTTAGTGCGTCAATGCATTTCCCAGCGTGAAAAAAGGGGGGTTACTACTACCCTTTAAAAAAAGGCTCCAAACTTTTTATACGTTAAAGTGCTGAAGTTAACTATTTTTATTGAAGTGAAACTTCTTTAGACGCATGAGGGTAAAATTTGTACGCAGTAAACGCATAAAGTCACGAAGATGTGCAGCGTTTTTTATACTAATTCGTTTGAAAGTTAGTTAGTTTAAATATTTACAAATAACATGTGGCATTTTAATTTGCTACTCGTCATTTAAAAATTTAATGTACTATTTTTCATAAAATATAATTTCCAATATTGACCAAAAACCCGTGGCATTTTATTTACAATTCTTCATTTGAAACTTCAATAAATTATTTGTATTAATTTTCGACACTTAATATGTTAATGACAATTAAATTCCTAACATATCTTCCTTTTTCCTTCTCTCTAAGTCTCCGAGATCTAAAGTTTTAGATTTGTATAAATATAAACAAAACTTTTTATTTGAAAATTAGTTGGCCACAGAAGTTTCACTTCTGACATGTGTACGCACGCACTTTTAATTCGTGTTTAAGTTTGTCATTTTCTTATTTTTCTTTTCCTTGTAATTGTGCTTTATTAACTTTGTTTATATCTTCAATTGTTTTTGTTATTGTTAAGGAAGAGAGGAGTCTTCTGCCACAAAGGTTATCTCCACCCTTAAAAGAAGTCTCTAATCTTTTTATACTTTAAAGTGCTGACGAAGTTAACGAAATTATTTTAATTTTTATTTATATTGCCATATAGTAACGTACAGAAATAAATTTAAAAAATTTGTTTATTTTATAGACAAAATTTCTAAAACTTTTCTATTTTTTGAACAAGTATTGTCTTTATTAAATGAGATTTAGTTTTAACTTCAATTAGAAATATTACAAATAATATCGGGAAGATATCATTTTACTGTCAAATTGTATGCAGTATTTTATTATATATGACTAAAAAACAGTTTTAAGATCTAACAAAGGTAGGCAAAGAATGAAGTGGGAAAGTGTCGGAGATATTATACGAGTGAGTTACGGCGGAGTATGATGCAGACCTTGGATTTAAATAAATAAATACCCATTTATTTTACAAAAAAGAGCAATACGTGCTATATATCAATTAGGATCTAAAAGATAATCTCAAAGAAACATAAATTCTCACAATACCGTCGCAATGTGTATTGAATAACATGTTATGTATCGTGATAATATTCACTCACACAATTTTAATACAAGAAATAAAAACAAACTTGAAATCCCATATTTAAGAGTGAAGAAGGTTCATAATACATTAATCGGGTTGAGTATACGCATTTTTAATAAGATACCGCATTTAGTTTTAGATTTGCCTCCGCATAATTTGAAGAAATATGTCAAAAACTTACTTTTACAAAAAGCGATAAAAATGTTTGGACTTGATTCCAGTTGCAATATATTACATAATGTAACATACACAACTATGTCTAAAAAATTAACCGTTGAGTTTCTTGCCGGTTTCTTCTCAGTGGAATCGATTTTCCGAACCGGTGGTAGATTTGTTTTTTTAGTTGACGCAGAAAGATGTGTTCCCAAAAATGGCTCAGCAATTGTTACACCAACCTTGATTTTTCGGATTTCACGATATTTCCCTCCTCATTATGTATCCACAATGAGGATGTATCCATTATGAATACATAATGAGGAGGGAAATTTCGATAGCAAAACCTGTTGAACTGATGGTGTACTTTAAACTGCAAGATTCACGTTAAATGATTAATCTTCCCGTAGGAAAATTGGTGCAATATCGGGCCCTGTTCATCGTCAGTTTTAGAAAGGTTTTGTTGCATAAAATATATGAGGTTAGGTCCTTACGAATTAACATTTCATGACGGGGTCGCGGTCTTCTCCGATCCACCAGTTCCAATTCAAAATAGGTTTTTAACCGGCGAGAGCTTGGAAAATGTAAATTTTCATTTAAAAATGTTATCAATTATTAGTTTGAAAAGAAAATATATTGAAATGTTACATGATTCACGATTTATACTTTAATTATTCTTAATTCGTAAGTACTAGTGGCTCTACTTTGTGGCACTCCGTCATTAGCGGAAATTTGCGGCTATTGCCATAGTTCATTGGTACCATTGAATCATCATGATTCACAGGATTGTGAATGTGATTAGTAAGAAGTTGCTTTTATCTACATTATTACACAAGTTAATTACATGTAACGACTTGTTTTTATTAAATTTTGGCGTTATAAGAGTTACTTAGAACACATTTAATACGTCAAACATATTTAAAGGGTTAATATTTATTGTGGATGCTCCCTCTCACCGCTGAAGGAGGCAGGATACATGGTGGCGTATGCTTACGCACTTGCTCCTTCTTCCGTTAATCCTCAGTCGGACTCATGCGAGACACCAGAAAAATGCTCAAGCTAATTCTCTGGTGTCTCACCTACGAGTTCCGCTGGGTTTTAGAGGGTATTGCGAGCTTTAATCCCTCACCAAATACTACTCTCTCGAGTCATGGTCACGGTGCGTAAATGCATTTCCCAGAAAAAAAGCATTTTTGCTGCATTTCGTTTCATGCATAAGTAAGCATGCCAACAATTGTATCACCCAAGACAGAAGGGCTGTCTCTTTTTTTCTTCATTCTAGAACCAAATGGACTGCACACGATGATGGAGAAAATGTGATGTTATGTCGGTGATATCTTGGAAAGAAGATAATCTTTGGAAGTTTCACTTAAATTTGTTGTTATTCATAACTGCTATTTATATATGCTTCAATGATGAAAAATTGGCTAAACGGCAAAATATAATTACTAAACCAAATATATCAAAAATTAAATTAAAAAAACATTTATTCAAGGAGGCTTCTGCAGAACTTTTGAAAAGTCAAATATCGTTTCTTCTACATATTATTTCCAATGTACGACTGATGATGATATTAAAGAACCACTTAAAATCTGTGATTACGGTTATTTTAATAAAAACTATTGGTGTTTCTTACAATGCCTAATTCAGTTTCTTCGCAGATCAATTTGGACAAAAGTAACATAGAAAACGCCTCACTTTTGATAATGTGCTAGTAATAATTTGAATTATGGAAAAAGTTTGAGTTATTTTGAAAAAGTTTAGATCCATGCATCTGCTTAACTACTAAATTAACTCATATACCTTTTTAAATATTAAAATAAATATTTTCAAAACCGATGAATACAGACTAAGGAACATTATAAAAAAAACTACCCACCTTCTAGTAAATAACACTGTAAATATAAAAAAGGCACACAAACACAGTTTAGACAAACACAGTACAGATAAATAACTACTTAGTTCACATTTTTGCCGATTCCACTAATTCCTTTCGCGCGACGTCATTTCAACTTGATTTTGAAAATATAGAAAACGACCGGTAAATTTGCCACCATGATTGATTTTTTGGCGCGAAAACAGGTTACGGTAGCCATTTCTAATTCAAATCGTCAATTATTTGAACGTAACAACTTATTTTCAATGAATTTGAACTATTTTCTTGTGATGCGGCATGATTTTCAACCATTGTAGAACTTTGAGGAAATAAAACATTTAATTTTTATACGTGCAAAAAGTTAAGATTTGCCATTTTTTGGTGATTTTTTTGTGTTTGAAAAGTGATTTGTTTATTTTTGTTTTGCACTTAGTTACTAAGGCGACATGGTTTGCAAGAAGGCTGCTCACTACTGACCATTACGCGAAGAAAGAGGGTGGTAATGGGGGTGCTAGGTTAATAAAGGGGGTGGAATAATTTTGCCTTTTTAATTAAGGTGAAGTGCGTTCGATTTTTGCGCTAAATTGGCGATTATGTTCGGGGCTATCTAATGTTTTGAGATTATGAAGGAAATTGTTATATGGGTAATATATGACCTGAAACATGTATAAATTGAGGTCGAGGTTTTATACAAGTGATTTATCATGCGTATATTACAAATATAAAAATGTACACATTTATATTTACTGTTAATACGCCTTGAATTTCTTACTCATGTCTTAGCAAAGTTATGGATATTTTCGTACGGTATTGTCATATTGTTTTATGTCATTGTTTTCAACACTAACAAAAAGTAAAAGTGGCCGTCTGGTCATATAAATCAGAAAATTACGAGTGTTTTCACGACACTTTTTCATCTACTTGTCTGTCTGTTTGTGTCCGCTAACCTCCGAAACTAAAAGTCCCGTTATAATCTTTCCGCCCGTTTCGGCGATTAGCGGGAAAACCCACCATTACAATGGAACAGAACCAAATATATAGTGTATTAAAAATGTTTATACATCTGTTTCTAATACTGAATTGCCAAAAATGCCGTGCATAGATGTCAAACGATTAATTTCCAAAACTATCTCATCAGCTGTTTTTATTTAATGTTTATTTATTAATTTAGGTTTCGTACGCATTAAAGAAAATTCTTTGTTTAAGAATATTTAACAGAAATACAAGTAAGATAAAAATCTTTATCGACTAATTTAAAAAAAATATTTGATAACCCTTTTGACTGCCCCTGTCAACAACCGGTAGGCAAGGCCAATTTGAAGTAGGTTGACAATTATTGGTTGAAATGATACGATAGTTCTGTCTCAATTCGTGCAATCAGAAATATGACCATCTCTTTCTTTTTAAGTCATAATGTGTATTATCTATTTCGCTTCTCGGTAACTGTCGTAACAAAATATTCGTAGCAATAACACCAGAAAACAAAAAGAAATCAGTTACAAAGTAACCGTTTCTAACGGTGCGTGTGTCGCGTCGAGGGGCATAAAGTTTTTTGTGGTATTATATAAACAGTGAGTGGTTATTAGTGATTGTTTGGGTTTTTGACAATATAAGTGATGTGAAGAACATTGGGGTAAGTACAATAATCCTTGGCGTAAGTTTTAAATTGTAAGATATGAGGCTATAAATACCAGACGGACTTTTTTCAATATCTCAAAGTTTAGCGCAACGTGTTGATACACCAGAGTTATAATATAATAAACAAAATATAACATTGTACAGTTTAACTAATAGTAAACATAGAAATAATAACATTTAGCTAGTGAACATAAACATTTAAGTCTCACCTTAGCGTCATTCGACCCGCCGGGCAACCGACGTAATTACGTCTGTGCTGAGTGGGGCAGGTGACGATTGCATCCGTTTAAAGCGCGGGAAAATTGCGGGGGCCAATAAAACGCGGCCGGGCAGTCTAAGGGATAACTGCTTCTAGGTGACGAAATTATAAAATCTAATGTGTAACTACAATCGTTCTCAGAGATACTACAGCAGCGACTGAGCTCCTGTTGGTCCTAATGTAGATTTCAGGCCTTAAATTTCACATTATTTTTTTTTTCATTGCACTCCGTCTTTAGGAATGGACATTTTTGAATATTGTGACTGTTAATTTTATATATGGTTCATTAAAAACACATATACGAAAGTGCTAAAACCAGTAAAATATGTTAAAATATGATCAAAGAAGGGACATCAGTTACGTCATATTACATACGACGTAAGATTTCCATGTAGATAAGCTAGCAATTGAACTGTGCCGTCAAATAATTTTGTAGCAAACTGAAGTTAATTAAGGGTTGGATACGAAACGGTGGTTACGGTGATATGGGAACTGATACAAAATAAAATATTGTAATAATAATTGAATAAGACTATTGTTTTGCTGACAATAGATTAACAGTTTTGTTTCAATCAGTTAAATGTTATCCTTTCAGTATATCACGTTCGTATTTGGATATTTCTGATTATTATCTAAGGATCTGTATACGATTAATAGTAATGGTCACGATTTATAAATCGGATACAAGATATAAA
The DNA here is from genome assembly GCA_015832385.1 of Elymnias hypermnestra. Lineage (NCBI taxonomy): Eukaryota > Metazoa > Arthropoda > Insecta > Lepidoptera > Nymphalidae > Elymnias > Elymnias hypermnestra. The sequence goes on along the minus strand of JACTOM010000194.1, from coordinate 5,286,221 downwards.
ATATAGTCTTAGTATTTCAATTTCAAGGATAAAACACCCCATTCGCTCCGCTATTGCCACAGTCAAGGTTTAAAATATTTCTACACTAATAAAAAACTAATAAAAGTGCGTGCGTACAAAGTAAACATGTCAGAAGTGAAACTTCTTTGGTAAACTAATTTTTAAGTCTTGTTTATATTTACACAAATGTAAAACTTTACATTTCTGAGACTTAGAGGGAGGGGAAAAGGAAGTTAGGTTAGGAACTCATAGGCGTTTAATTGTCTTTAAAATATTAAAAATGTTGAAAATTAATACTAATAATTTGTGAAATTCTCAAATGACGAAATGTAAATAAAAATGCCACGCGTTTTTTGTCAATAATAGAAATTATTAATTAAATCTTGTTTTTGAATTTAATATTTAGAAAAAATTCGTCTATTGATATTCAATAAATTATTTGTATTGATTTTCAATATTTTAACGACAATTAAATTCCTAACATAGCTTCCTTTTTTCCTCCCCCTAAGTCTCAGAAATGTAAACAAGACTTAAAAATTAGTTTACCAAAGAAATTTCACTTTGGACATGTTTACTTTGTACGCACGCACTTTTTTAACTTTGAAAGTCTCTTACAAAATTAGGGTTCTTTTGACTTGACACTATATACGTAGAATTCGTCAAATAGATGTAATAACCGTCTTGTTTTAGTGTATCTAATAGTACTTATGAACACTATTAAATTCACTAAACATTACGTATCGCCGTCGTAATATTTCATGGGTAACAGAAGTTCCGAGTTTGATTCCTGGAGCCATGAATAGTAATCCAAGTATGATTTTAACAAAAAAACCAAGTAAATATGGGAGTAGCAGCCGTTTTACGTTCCACTGCTGAACACCGGCGTCTTCAGTCATGGGTGAGGGAATTGCTAGAGTATAAACTCAGCACGCTGCTCCACTGCGGATTGGAAGGCATACTACACAAGTGCACTCTCTATTCCTTCACTCTCATAGTCCAATGTGACGGCAATCCGACACGAACGGAGAGAGATCAGGCACAGGGCCGACGGCTTAACGTGCTCTCTGAGGCACGAGCAAATAGGGATTTCTTAACAGTAATGTCAATATCAATTCCTGAGTTCGCCCGACTCGAGCCTCGAACCCAGGACCACATGTCTGTAGCTGAACAAGTTGACCACTCGACCATGGAGGCATTAAAAAAAACACATGTAGCTACTTTTAAAATAAAAACTTTATTTTCAAAGCACGTTTGACATTCTTATATTATAATTATAAATATTTAATTATACAAACTGTTACAATTATAAGATCTACTCTGATAATTTTAGTGGTAAGGGTCTCGCAATATTGCTTTGTTTATAGCGGATTTATGCTATTTAGCTTTGTGAGAGTAACCATTTGTACTGTTAAATATGTATAACTCACACGAACGTTTAATATTCAGAATTATTTTAAATATTAATTACTATAATTTCAAGATGTCGTATAATACAAACGGAACTAATTTACAAATATACAAATTTCAACTAAAGCTGCAGGAAATGGACTATTCCATCAGATATTAAAAGTAATCCGACATAATTGTATTGAAAATATTATTAACTACTTTTCTATGAATGATCTCAGTTTAACAACACACCTATTTTATTTTTCATTTTTGGGTTAAATAGACTGCAAACTGAATATAACGAAACAAACGAAAAAGAAATATGGCTCACATATTATATTAAAAAGTATTATAATAGAAAATATAATTATATACATAAAAATGTTACACACATTAATTTAAATTCATTTAAATGCAAATATTTAAAATTATAAGATTTTATTTAGATGAAAAGCATACTGATTAGCAAATAATGTGTGGTGAGGTACAAAAGCTTATTTAGTGCCAGCTATTTTATTTGCGTAGAATTAGTATTTATGACTAAAGATTCGGGAAAAATCTTTTAGCGATTACAATAAATAAACTGTAGACATTTCATAGATGCGCATAGATGAGTCAATATTTAAAAAAATATAATGCTACATATGTTACAAAGGGATATTACGTTGAAATTATATTTACATGAAAAAACAAAAACATGTAAACTTATAAAGAAATGCATACAAGAGGCTGTTTTAGCGCCTGATGGCGATTTCTATTAAACAATTGTTGTTAAAGGAATAGTAGAACACATATAAGATATAGATATAATGAATTGTTTGATGTCATTTTTAACATACTTAAAGATATAGATATCATAAAGTGTTTTATGTCATTTTAGTACACTGAAAGATATATACATGATGATTTTTTATATGTAATTATTTAGCATACTGAAAGATATAAATATCATGAAGTGTTTTATGTAATTTTAGCTAACTATAAGATATAGACACGATAAATTGTTTTATCTCATTTTTAAACAAAGAACATTTCGTCATATTTACAGATATGGTGAAATGTTTTGTCATTTTATTATCGTTATGATTAAACAGACGTAAACTTTAAGTTGTAGTTCACAACTTAAAGTTTACGTCTGTTTAATAATGTATATTAGTTTGGAGCTAAAATTATTTTGCTGATGCGGTTTTATGCATTGAACGTAACCTCGAAAATAAACGTCTATATAAGCTAGACCTTAATATATATCTGCGAGGCCCGAAATGCAATGCATTGAAAAATTTGAAAGATTGGGAATTACAAAATCTAAGGAGTTTGTAAAATTTTCGATCTTTCAAAGATATTTGGGGCGATTCTGTCATACCATAAACTAAATCAATATATATTCTAATTTTGGGACTGATGAAAAAATGCTATTGGGTTATGATGTTTGTTTATTTGAATATGAAATGGAATTTCATGCTAAATTAAAGTATTTTTTTTTAAATGATACTTTTTTGAATAGTGACAAGGGCTTAAGCGTCTCACTAGTTTAAAATTTGATGATTTTATTTAAGAAAAACCAATAAGAATTGGCACCAAGATATACGATTTATGGGAAGATGCGAATCTAACCAGATTAAGGGGTTTGTAAATTATACATCTATGTACTATTATGTATATAATGTTTAAAACGATCAATAATGAAATATATACAAAATAAATATAGTAATAAATAAATGAACTAATACTCATATAAATATTTGGGATAACGTGGGTCATTTTGGAATATTGTTACTGTGATGATGATGATGTTTATTTATAAAGACTGAACGATTAACGTATGAAGAAGTGTCAAATATAATTCATCATTGAATAAATTCGCACTTAGACTATTTTTTTTTATTTGAATGGCGACAAAAACTAGGGATATTATTATGTGTAAATTTGTCAGAGAGTGACAATGAATAATAAATAAACATCTAAATAATAGGCCATCAAAGTTTGGATCAAAGACTTATACAAAAAAACCACAAAAAAAATCCAAATACTTATATGTATATTTCTGTGTAATTTTAATAGTTAGTGGCTGCGAAAAATTTGATAAATAAACCAATATAATTTCAACAACAAGTTCTCTGAAAGTTTTAATAATAAGGATTAATTTTATATTTTTAAAAAGCAAAGTGATCTGAATCTTGTGAAAATATAACTAAACATTTCATTATATCAATCTCTACTTTATTACACACGGATAAATAAGTTATATTTGTATATTATATAGATACTAATATCACATGTCCTTCAAAACGTGCTTTAAAATGGCACCCTCGTTATTTCTAGTCTGATTGATTCCAGTTTCCAGAGTATTTATTGGAATGACTCTCGTATCCGACTCCATGGACACTTGGGACGATGTTTCCATAGAATCTAGGTTTTGGAATAGTAAATTACTCGAGCCAGTGGAAGGATTCCTCCTATGTCCAACTTCAAAGACTGGGTGAGGTCCTGTTAATTACAAAAATTAAATCCATTCATCAAATCCAAAAATTCCATTCATCATTATATAAATGTAACGAAAATGATTACAATGTGAAGCATAAAAATCTTGTGTGCAATTAACACGCGGTAGAAGTAAAATCCTTAAAAATTTTTGACTCCAAAATAGTGATACAAATGAAAAATTTCAAGAGCAAAAGAATAATTGTGGGTTTTAATAATCATTTAATTTTAACTCCCACTATGCCTTGGTAAACACGAGTAAAGAGGGTACGAAGCAGAGCACAAAAAAAATCACGAAAATAAGAAACACCGTATAATGCTTCCAATCTCATTTTCTCCCACGACAATTCTTATTAATTTATGTGGCTGTCTCTTTTTACTGCGGCTTTTTCGTTTTATCGACTTTTAAATCACAATGACGCTTAAGAAGTTTTCACTTCAAAAATACATTAACATTGCGCACTTCCATCTTAGTCTATCATCACTTTCGATCAAATTATAGTCAATCGTTATCCTTAGCAATAAAAAAACTTGCAAATTTATAATTCTGATTGTCCTTGGGTGCGTTGCAGTTCTTCCTTTTTACCTATCCCCCTTCTCAAATTGATTACGTCTATATAGTATAATAGCGATTATATAAGAACGATATGTTCGTAATTAATATTGTCATCGGCTGTAATTGTATTGACTTACCGATGGTAGAACTCTTTCTTGAACTTGGTACAGGGGTTCCTCTTCCGCCCTGAAGTCCCATCATATCGGGCAGCGGCGCTCTTGGTCTGGATTCATTTTGTAAAAATTTCACGAACTCAGCGGCTAGACTGTCCCCCGAGCTTGATGATTTAACAAGACCTAATTTCTCGCATTCCTTCTGATTGAAATCCAATACTGTCGACAATATACGCAGAATTTGGGTCCTGCAAAATAATGTCAACTGTTACAGAACTAGATAATAAAGCAATCAATATATATAAAAAAAATGGATTTCACGCTTCAAAGTTTAAGTTAAGAATTTTTTTTACTATTATTTTCTTTCCATAAAATTATATGAAATCCTGTGTGAGAGGAATAAAAACTGTTGAATGGAACATATATTCATATATTTTATTTAAAAAAGCTTGACCTTTTTATTGCGTTTATGGAGTGTACAAATCTCTCTTATTCACAGAAGAATTGTCTATAACAGGATAGTTCTGTGAATGTCATTAAAATTACAGTTTTGCACTTATACCTATTAAGATCGCTTTGGTTTGCCGTCAACACAAAATTCATCACTAGATTTTTTACTAAATTCTTATCCACTTTATCCTGCTGATTGGATATGGCGTTGTAGTACCGCTCCTCAGCCGCTGATATAGATGTCTGCAACGCCCTCACTGAAGTGGTAGAAAATTAAAATACATATATAAACATATTTAGAATATTTTTATAGTAATAATCAGGCAACGAGCATACATTTTACTTGAAGTTAAGTGAATCCCCTGGCCTATAGAACATTATTATAGATAGAATAGAGAGCCTATAGAACCAAAGGAACAGTCTAGCCTTTAGAATAATATTATTCTATTTATAAAGTATCTGTATGTATTTAAACCTCTAAACATTAGTATCTAGGAATATTTTTATATATGTATCTACCCTTTTTAACTCATATAATCAGTCGATCCTTGCCTGGTATTAGTATATTGTTCTTTTAAGTGTATTTCTGTGTTACTTGTTCTATGTTTGTGGTGTACAATAATATAAAGAATGTTCTATCTATTTATCTACAGGACTAGTGGAACTGGTGATGCCTTCCTGGTTAAAAAGGCTTACACTTGTTGACACTCCTATCGGTTCCTCACTTAGCTAGGCAGCCTAATTGTTAGCTGCAATCAGTGACTGACTACAGCTGATTTCTACCACTGCTATGTGTAATAATGGATGATAATATTGTGTATTTTATAAGGCACAAGATCAGAGCAGAATTCATAATCAATCTTAAGATCAATTAAACGATGATTTCCTCCAAAAATATTATATAATTATTTTATGTGCATAAGAAATTACTTGGATAATTGGTCATATGAAAATTACAACAGTATAAAAAACGCGAACGATTTCTAATAACATATCTGAAATTGCAAAAACATTTTTTATTTTTACTTACTTATATTAAAAGTGCTACAGCTACTTTATAGATTACAAGGCACAATACTCATGAAATTAAGTAAAGACTTAAACAAGACCAAATATAACATGTTACTGCTAAAAAAAAATAGCTTCAAAACTATTCTAATCTCACCATGCAGCCGGCGACATTCGATGGAAATGCTCACACGATTTCAAAGTATTATTCAGCCACTGGGTTGGGAACCAACAACACTGACACTGTTAACTTTGCTATGAATAAATCATAATAAATGATAAAAAAAACAAGTTTGGTTCATCAAACTTATGTCAAGTTTGGCAAGTTAACTTGGCTTATATTTTTTGTTGGATTATAGATTAATACATTAATATAGGTATGTAAAATGGTTTTCGGTTTGTGGTGACACCTATATTATTTGCGTTGATGTTGCCAGATCTTACATAAAATATATATAACAACTATAATACAACATATCGTTATTTGATCGTTGAGAACAATAAATTAAAGACAGTCATGCACAATTTCAATTTTCAGGTAAATTCTTTTATTATTATTTAAAAGAATCTTCAAGTTGAAAATTCCATGCGACATTTAACTGGTAAGTAAAAATCCTCAACTGGTTTGAAGAACCAAATGTTAATGTATTCGCTGTATTTTATCAAGTGAAATTGCCATTCGTTCCCTTTTGTATAATTTCTACCAGTACCTGAAGTAATACTCAGAAACAATGCGGCTTTTGATGTCTTCAGTCTACATATTTACTGGATGGGGAAAACAAAATTTAAAAGTAACTTCAGAGACATGCCATTGATGAGTGTTATCCATTTCATTACCAAAACGGCAATTAGTCGCTTAACGTGAATATTATGGTTAAAATACCATATAAAATATATATTAATCAATAACTTCCTAAAAGGCATGTTTCTAAAGTTCCAAAACAAAAAAACATTCAAAACATACATGTGCTATAAAATCTTGCAGTGCAAATTCGAGATATCGAAACTTTATTTCATTAGAGAAAGGGGCGTAATACTGCATTTAATTCTCTGACCAAACAAAGTTTTGACAGTCGTATTACATTAAACATTGACGTAAAATATAGACTGAATTCAATACGTAAATATGTACGTTAATTAGCTGTAAAGTTAAATTAAAGGGAAAGTAATACCTATACAGAAAATTGTATTATGTACAAATTTCGATAATCAGAGTTTCAGAAACTTCAATAACATAGTACCAGAAACTTTAAAACATTTATAAATTAACTGTCGAATTGATTTAAATTTAAATTTTCGTGGTTTAAAGACATATCGAAATCTGTTTTAACGGTTACACACCAAGATGGCGTTATTGTATTTTGTCCAATAGACAGTTGCGTCGTGATCACGATCCATGCAACTGGGTCGAAATACATTTTTCATTATTCATCAAAATCAAAATATTCTTTATTCAAGTAGACTTAGAAAATCTTTTTTTAATCGTCAGTTGTCTGTCGATCGGTATCTTAGAACAATGAAACCTAATAGTTCAATCAATATATTACGACAAAGTACATACAACAACACAAAAACAAAATCATAAGCAATAAAATAGACGTCACGGTGTGATACCAAGAACCTCGATCAAACCCCACATGGTAATCTGAGTTGAGCATGACGTCGGCTGTCTTGACAACGACAGTAGATCTGTCATTGTGACAGTTCCGCCACTTTCTCACAAAGCCTCACAGTTACCAAATGAGATTAGATCGAAGTAGGTGTAAAAGCTTGATTCTTGAATGCTGTTAACGCTTATTAAACATACTATATCTAAATCAGTCTTAAAATTTCGGCGTGGCATTCGCCGAAGTCTGTACTCGTGTTGATAATGCTTATATCAACTTTATTCTAGTGGCAGATATTTATATCCTATACTAGGGAAAATATAGGCTGTGTATATTATATCAAATACTCTATAATATGAAGTGTGATAAAGATAGTGGTAACGTTTCAAAGCCAAAATATGTCGGTCGGTAGTTGAAATTATGGAGGAAAATGATAACACAAATGATCGTTGCGTTACAGTTAGTAACGGTCTGAAGGTAATAAGAAATACCTTAAAAGGTGATAATGATTTCCGTATATTGAAATAGTCCTAATTCAGCTGAAGAAATATATTAACTTAAAATGTCATATAATAATATTTTGATGAAACAAATAGATTTCGCTTAATTTTATAGATCGGTGAATGTTACGACTATACTTCAGTGACAACAATATCCATTAATTTCTTTCACATATTGCTCGTAAAATAAACTTGGCAAACTTAGATTTTATGCTATAATTGATTTCGATTGGCTTTATAGAACAAGTTACTTAAAGTTTCGACATATAAAACAGGTACTTTGGGTAAAACTAATTTAGCCTCATAAACAATAATTATAACAAAAAAAAAAACAATACATCGCTCTAGACACACGTTCAAAGCAAAACTGCACAACAACTAAATATACATGACATGTCAACTTACATGTTTAGTATGTGTGTCTCGCTAAATCTACCGAAGCTGTATGGGTTCAGACTTCATACCAACTGGTAGCCTGGGGGCGAATCACCCCAGAATTACCAGCTGATATTTAGCCGGGCACCGGATACTCGCTAGATACTTGCTGCTATTTCAACTAGTTCAGTGTAAATATAGAGAAAAAAATCGTGCCAGCACATTTACTAGACAATATCTTTACGTTTATTTAATCAGGCATTAATATAATTTATAAGGGCATAATAATATCCAAGATATTTATTTAATTTTTATATTTAACTTTATAAAGGCGCTAACATTACGATATGTTATTACTAATATTATTTATTAATTTTAAGAGATGTGAATTGCAATGGGACTTCCCTGTGTAATAAAAGACACTCCGGCAGGAAGATATATTATTTGAACTTTTTTATCATTCATTGAAAAATGCGTTATCTAAATATATAAGCAAAAAAATTATCGAAATTTACAACATACAAAATTTAGCTTGATTGTGCAGAAATATATAGATCTTTCACGTCAATTTTATTAAAGGCAAACATATATACTACTTTTACTTTATTTACACACACATATAAGTAGTGTAAGTTTTCTTACAATAAAGAACAGTTGTATAAAAAACCGATACTAAAACCAGAAACACATAAAATCGTCAATATAATATCAGCTTGAATATCTTATTGCGAGATTACAAATTAATGGCTAGATGAAAAACCATGTCATGCCTAGTTATGTACGTATAATATCAGATAATAATTTGCCTCCGAAGTAGTGTTTAATAGGATATATATGTAGATATACATTTGTCCCGTGTAAAATGTCAAAAAATAAGAGTGCTTAAAAACTATATTTTGTATAACTTCAAATTTTATGTCCTGGTATACTGCTCCAGTAAACTATACTATAGAGCATCAACATAACATTAACATTACATTTTAAAATAACACCATTATTTAAAAATGGTCCTTAATTAAAGCATGGTAAGATTATTTTTTATGTACAATTAGTTGCACTGGCACTGCAAAAAAGAGATTACTCTTACAAACCAATTTACAAATCATGTCCTAATCAACTACACAAATATGTGCAATGTACAATATGATATTAATTTCATTAATCAGTACACGTACCTTGTTCCTTCAGATCATTTATTTGAGCAGTCTTAGTCTCAACTTGATCTCCAAGTCTTGTTGCAGCTTGTAAACCTGCTACAGATTCTTCAAGTTTTTTATTCAGTCGCGCTATTTCATATTGTAACGCTTCGTTATGCCGTTTGACTTCGTCAGTTTTGTTCCTTACTTTTTCTGTGGCGGCCTGTATGTCCCTTTCTTTGTCTGAAATTTTTTGAGAGAAAAATCTTTACATCTTAATATGATAAAATGAGTTTTAAAGGATTTAGAAGGCATATTTAAGTTGCTTGAAACGGGTATAAACACTAGTTTGTTGACTAACCTAATTGGAATTGTTCTAAGACTACTTGCAAGTTGGTGAGAGCAGCCTCGCTACGACTTCTAGCATCATCAGCTTCACTTAGTCTTGCTTGTACTTCTTCGCGTTGCTTCTCTAGCAGCTTTATTTGGTTCCTTAATGTTTCTACTTCTTGATTGGCTCGAATGCTGATGAAATAATAAGATAAATAATAACCTGCTTATAGTTAAATTTCACATTAGGATTATTTAAGAAAAGCAAAGATTTAATTATAATAAGAAGTATAAAAAATCTTCCGCAATTGTTTAAGCATACTTATCGACGGTTTCCACGTTTAAGAAATAAGTTTGAAACCCTAATTCTATAAGACACAGTTTCAAAAAAAATCATTTATTATGGTACTACCGTTGTACTACTGATATGTTTTTAAAAATCGTGTTTAAATAGCTATACGTTTTAAGAATTAGCTTGTTGCACCCCAAAATAGAAGGTATTTTATCACAAAAACTTGTTATTGATTATCAATCGTATAAGCTTAAACTAAATCATTTGAATTCAAATTCAAAAGCTCTATATCCAAATTGGCTTTTAATCGTACTTTTGTATCGTCAAATATTTTTTTATATTATTTCTCATGTAGGTATGATATAAGGGAACGGTAAAAGGATTCCTTCGCGCCCTGTTATGAGTAGAAACCACATCAAACACAGCACACATCGCGCGTCATTTTTTTAATCATCACCATTACAACGTGACTTTAATTTACTCTATTAAGATTATAGTAATCCATTCAATCCCTGGCTTTTTATATCGACTTTCAAATTATATTATAATTTTTTTAATTAGCTTTTAATAAAGTTACAAAATTCATTAAATTTTTTTTTAAATAGAAACGTACACAGTAACCTTAATTGAATTTGTAATTTAATTTCTTATATTTATTAATTCTTACTCACCTATTACTAGTATAAACAGTGCTTGTTTGTTTAGCTCTTTCTTCAACTTGATGCAATCTTGTTTGGCACTCACTGAGTTTCTGCTCTGCAATCATAAGCTCTTGCGTATAACTCTCTTCCGTTTCCACCAAATGGCGACGTAATCTTTCAAGTTCACGTGATGAATTCTGCTCTTGTTCTGACAACTGGAATTTAAAATAAAAGGTGAGTGTGCTTTATACATGTATGTACATATATTACGCTCTCGTCCTGCAGTCACCAGCTTACTCCCCAAGCGAGTATAAAGAAATTTTACTTCAAAAAACGTATTTGTGTCATTGCAATTCATTCTGGACATTGTATGAAGTAGGCTATGAATTACACATTATAACCTGTACATTAAAATATTCCTATAGCGTGATACAGACAATAAGCCTGCAGTGTGTTTTAGAGATACGAAACATAAATGACAATGAGAGGAAGAGAGAGAAAAATGTGTGCTCGCACATCCCTTTGCTCCTACTGTAGTATACTAAACTTAACTCTCTCTCTTTCTATCTTCACTGAGTTATCTCTTCCTTTCAAATTCCGTTTGCCTGGCCCATTCATTCTTTTTCATAACGCTCTCGTCACGCAGTCACAAGCTTACTCTCCAAGTTAAACGTGCGCAAAGAAATTTTATTCATATAATAATTTTAAATTGGCGCTTATCAAAACCCACGTCTATAGACCAATCTGAAACAAGTTACTTCACTATCTTGTAATGCATACCAAATTAAGCATGTCCTCGAGATTAGTCGTCATAACCTAGAAATTAACAATTTAAACAAAAAAAATCTTAAGTTTAAGACTCGCGTCTTAAAAAGTAGATATTTTTGTGTTTAAGGATTTGGTTCTTTGGTAACCTAGATAACGATAAAAATCGATTTCATAACAGAAATTTAACATTCTCAAATTAGGAAAAAACCTGCAGTAGGATTAATGTTAACCGTGTCTCATTATCTGGGAATATCTCGGCATACATATATATATATATATATATATATATATGCATGGCGAGATATATATATATATATATATATATATATATATATATATAGATAGATATATATATATATATATGACGTATATAGCGCCTACTTATAATTTTAAATATCCTATTACGAATTAAATTTTTATGTGAGTGTATTTATTACAAACCTGCATATTTTCTGTCGTTAATTTCCTTACGGTGTCAAATTGTACTGCTAAATTTTTATCTAATTCTTCACATCTGTTTGTTAAGTTTTTTATCAATTCATTTGCTTTAATTAACTCTGGTTTATTATTTTCTAGCTCACTTACATGTTGATTCAATGTCATAATTATTTCGTCTTTCTCTTTTAGACTTGTTCGAATTGAATCGCAATGCGAACATATAGAGGATTGATTCTTTAGTAATAAATCTTTTTCGTCAATAATTCTTTTAAATTCATTATTTTGTTCAAGTAACACCTGATTCAATCTCTGGATTTCATTATGATATTGGGTGCTTTCATTGTGTTTTAAGTTCACTAAATTTATCAATTCATTCTTTTCAATTGTTGTTTTATCTATAAGAGACTGAAGTTCTTTACATGTATTTTCTAAAGAGATAATTCTATTCTGCATTTCGAAAAGCTCCATTTCTTTCGCTTCCAACTTATTCTTTAATTCTGTTATCGATGTTTCCATAGTTTGTTTTTCTTCTATTATACTAGCATACTCATCGTTTAGTATGGTAGTGTTCTCTGATGACTTTATTTTGTCTCTTAGCTCTAAAATCGATTGATTTAATTCTTTTATCTCTTTATCTTTGGTGTCTATTAGTAGTTTACTTTCATTATATTTTTTTTCCAAATTCTGCAAATTGCTATTTAATTTCGATATTGCTACATTTTTATTATTAATTTCATCGTGAAGGCCATATGTTTGTTTATTGATATCTTCCTTTTCTACTTGTAACCTTTTTAATTCTTCCTGGCTCTGGTTAGATAAAGTATTAGAGTTATTCAGCTGTTGTGTGAGGTCATCGAGACATTTATGAAGCCTTTCAATTTCTTGGCTTTTAATGTGAACACTGTTTTCAAGATCAGTTACATTTTGAGTTAGGTTCTCCAGTTCAACTTTAGTTTTATTCAACTTGATGTTGAGATTATCAATTATAGTGTCCTTTTCATTGAGATCCAAGATAAGCTTCTCAAATTCTTCTTCTAACTGACCAATTTTACCATCCGTGGCCGAAAGTTCTACTTCAAGTTGTAACTTTTTACCCATAAGGATTTTATTTTGCTCTTCAATAGCTAAAAATTTAGCGTTTGTAGCATCACACTGTTCTGCTTTTATTTTCAAATTCTTAATGGTGTCGTGAAGACCAGAAATAGTATTAGCTTCTTCTAGGCTTTTTTGTTTCATAGAATTACTCTCATTTGTTAATTCTTGTTGTTGATGTTGAAGGTTTAGAATTTCATTAGTGAGTCCTTTAATCTTTTCTTTAAGAGTCGAGTTTTCTTCTAAGATTTCATCTAGTTTACTTGTCATTTGTGTTTTCTCAGCAGTAACTTTTTCTAAATCTGTTACAGATGAATTTTTAGTATTTGTAACTGTGTTATTTAAAAAGACATTTTCATTTATGTTATTTTTTATGTTCACTTCTCCAATTTCATTATCGAAATTTTTTACCTTGCTGACCACGATTGACTCTGATTCTTGTAATTTATTTTCCAGGTCTTTTAATTTATTGCTCAAGGTTTTATGTGTCGACTCTAAGTCTTTAAGAGAAACATTCAGTAATTGCTTTTCACGGTTTAACTCCTTTATTTCTTTAGTGAGCGACAATTTATCATTTTCTAAAATATAAATATCATTTTTAACATTATTTGAAGTTAAGGGCTTTTTTAAAGTATCGACTTCTTCGGCTGTACTTTGTGATTTGATGTTGTGTGAAAGATTTGATTTAAATTCTAGCTCTTGCACAGCTTCAGTCTGCGCCTTGAACATTTCTAATTCATTAAGCATTGAAGAATACTTATTTTTCATATCGCTTAGGCTTTTTTGTAATATTTTTTTCTCATTTTGAACGCCGCTTAGTTCAATTTCAATTTTTTTTATTTCTGATTCAAAGCTTTTATTAATTCTATTACAATCGGCTAATTCATTTTCTAACTTTTCTAGATTGTCTTCGTGAGTTTCAATTATTGGTTCTAATTTAGAAGTATTCTTCAAAGCTGCAATTTCAGATATCAGGAAATCATTATTTTTCTTCATTTCCTCTAACTCACTCTCAAGGTGTTGAATGTCGGAAGTCAAATATTCATTTTCTGTAGTAACATCATCAATTTGAGATTGTAACTGAGTTATGCTTAGTTTACTTTCAGAAAGTTTTTGTTCTAGATCGTCAATTTCTTTTTTTGATGAATTTAAGGTTTTCAATACACTTTCTACTTTATATAGAGCTATATTTTCAGCCCCCGATGGCATCTCACTAACGTAATCGACGGGTATTTGATAACTAATGTATCGATTAAATAATTGCATTAATACATCGGGTTTTATGCCTTTATTTTCTGTAACCTCGTGAAATTCGCACTCACGCTGAGCTAGTTTTCGTTTAAGCTCATTAATATCTCTTTTTAATGTCTCAATTACACTTTTAGCATTATCATCTATATTTATTTCATCTAATTGTACTTGATTAGAAGTACGTCTGTGTTTTAAATCATTTATTTCTTTTAACAGATCTTCATATTGTTCTTTAGATACTACATTTGTTACTTCATGTTGTTTGCTTGCGATTTCAAAGTCGTGTTCGAGTTTAGTAACTTGCTCCTGTAATCTAAAAACCTCTTCATGTAATTCTTGATTTTCCTCCTGAAATTTTTCAGCATTTTCACGTAATAAGCTGTGTATCCTTTCCAAGTTTTGGTACTTATGATGTAAAGTATCATAATCAGATTGAAATAACTTCTGATTTTCAATTTCTTTATCTCTTTCACTTACTTTTTGAAGCAACATTTTTACTTCCGTCGAGTATTCATCATTAGCATTTTTTAATTCCTCGTGTTCTTGCTTCAAAATTTCGAAATTTTTCTGTAGCTCCTTTTTAAGTGTTAATAGTTTTTCCATCGCTATTTGATGTTGATTATCTAAGTCTTCTAGGCTACACGTTAAATTTTTATTTTCTTCACGGAGTCTACTTATTTCTTCGTCATTATCAACTGCTTGATCTAATATTCCTCTATCTTTTAAAGCGGATAGTTCACTTTGTAAAGCTTGTATTTGCAACTTATATTGTTTTTCAATTTCATGGTCAGTTTTCGATGTTTGCGGCGATGGATCCCAATACCAGCTTGACTCTTCTTCTTTAACTCCATTTTTTCGTGCGAGCCTCTGCAAAATAAAAAAAACCAACATGAGATAATTATAAATTACTTGTTGACAGTGACTCTATCGGATAATAAGTGAGATCTTCACTCGACGACAAGACCAACAAAGACTGATTTGATCCAAGAACGACAAGAACGACTACTCGCACAGAACTTTTGTTCGTTTAGCTGTATGTTTTTAACATTTACGTTTTAAAATCTTACGCTACTTCTATATAGTAATTGATTTATCTGAGTCACTCGATACCATTAGCAAGCATTTCCACTTAATCTGTATAATCTGTCATCTACGCGAAAATGAAGTCTATATTTAAAAAAATAACGTGTTTAGTAAGGCAGCTACGTATTACATGTCCGTTTGTTTGAACCTGATGCCTTATCAATGTTTCATCGTGTGACTCACATTTGTAATACATTATAAATATGTTAGGTACTACTTTACAGTGGACTACAACTACAAACACGTAATTAAAAATTAGTAATTCGTCTTGAGTGAGACCATATTTTATAATTTAACTATGATAACCTAATTTTTAGAGAAGTTCTTGCAAAAAAGGGCGCGCCATCGAATTCTGGGCACCTATAAATACTAGGTTTGGTTGGATTAATATTAATAAGGTAATTTTCTCTCATCTAATTTGTAAGGCTTTAGACAAGTAGGATGCCACAACTAGGTATTCTAGAGAATAGATTTGCAACCGGCACGATGTTATTAAGAAAGGATTGATCGTTTATATCATCTTTACGAGTTATGACGCTTTCGGTTATTTATTTTCTACCAAGCTAGCACTTTTGTATCGTAAACTACTGGCACATACCAACAGATGAAATTAAAATTGTGTGTAAGGAAAACCCATATAAAGGTTTTCGAGGCTCGTATTTTAATTTTATTTGGTCAATCTAAGGTGAGATTACGTCAGAAAAAATTTAAACAACGCTCAGTGTCAGACTGAAGCATTAGCAATGTTTGTGAACCCTTTTTAATATTAATCCCACAGGAACTCAAATTTAGGGGGCGCGAGGAAGGTTTTCGGCGGATAATAGTGCAAAATATTACTTAGGCAACATTCAAATTGCGCAGAAATAAGTAAGAGAGTAAAAAAATTGAAGCCCTTTTATTTGCTAGGTCGGCTAAGGCATAAACACGAATATTTAACTCTTGTCATTGATTACAATAATGCTAATATTTGCTAATTACGTCGCGATGCAAATTATTATTGTATAGGTACAGTTGGCAACAATAATTAACATTCAACAGCTCATGCATTTTAATAAAGTAAAAAGCCACACGTTTAACTTAAACGAAAACGTTTATTTCAATTTTATGTTACATAATATTTTCGAGATAATCAATATATAGAATAAAATTTATATTAAAATAATCACTACTATATATTAGTATCCACACAAGCAACAAAATGGACACTAAAATTAATAAACATTAACAATATTCACTCATGTTGCAATAAACCTATGAAACAATCAACTTGACGCTACTTAAATGTATGCTGTAATTTCGGTCTGGTTCAATCGGTGTTATCCTTCTGAATTACAGCTTGGGGATATGGGCCAAAAATGTCATTCAAAAAATTAAAGTAGCCCAAAAGTCTGTACTTAAAGTTATGTTTGGTAAACCAATGTTATTCCCAAGCTTTGAATTAAACTTCTTATAACTTACTAACAGTCCAACAACTGTTAGTAAGTTGTACGTAAGATACGTACTATTTTGCGAAAACATTGTTGATGTTCTCTTATTCCCGATACTTCTCATCAAAAACGTAGACCGCAGTCAGTAAGCACTATAGCAGTTCCTCGAAGTGGAATAACGATGCGTCACTATACGCATGTCAGTTGTGTACTGTATTTATAACCACATAAATAAAATTGTTTACCCCTTACCCGCTAACATGCATAAAAGAAAATTTACGAAGTTTCTTTTAACATTGTTATACTAAAATTTAAAGAAGTTGTAAAGTTAGATTCCATAAATCGCTATGTTACCGACTCTAATAAACATGCACACACTCATTCACGCACAGTCCCATATACAAACATATATTCATAGCTACCAAAATTATTTGTTAAATCTTTTTAGTCTTAGAAACCGTGTGTGTTTTATATAAAGGAGGGCGTTGATCACTGTTCCCATATTTTTAAGATACTACTGTACTTTCCTTAAATTAATAAAAAATATGTAAACCACGGAGTCCAAAAGTGAGGCCGCTACGCTTAAAGACCTTTCCGCTGACAGTTGTTATTTATTTTAAAATTAGTTCAACAAAACGATAATATGAACAAAGTGAAAAGATAATTCATATCGAAGATTATTTATTTTTTTAAATTAAGGGGTTTCGGAATCCTACACGTAGAGAACTTATAATGAGAAAAAACATTTTCATTTGTATAGTGTGTTACTAACCCCTGAAAAATATCAAACTGTTTTATCAACTTGACAAAAAAATATGATAAATGGATCAATAAGCGGATTGATACGCGTATTAAAATAATTTTACAATAAGCAGTTTTTGATCCCTTAAAAAATGCGTAAAAATATGTTATGCTGTCTGTACAAATTAGATGTGTCCTTGTCGATTGTCGTTCACTCTTTAGAACCGATGCTAACATTGTATTTAACATTGCTCAGTGTTAAGATATAAGTTACGTTTTATACATTCTCAAGCTTCCTTTGCACCTTGAGTCAATTAGACTTTGTGCGAAGGCATAAAATAGGGCTTAACAGCCAACATTAACGGGAAAAATATGCAGATTACAGAATATTAAATATGAAATGGAGAATTAGTTCATTAGTTCATCTTCGCGAATGAATAAATCTATGGACCAGCGAAAAATATTGCTCTTATTAACTTATCTTTGTTTTTTATTAAATGATAAATATTTGAGTTACGGAGAATATTCGAAAGTTAAAGTAAATACTGCAAATATTTTTTACAAGTATTTCATATGACAAGTTTGCTGTGAACCTTGACTTAATGCGAATAGACATATTTCGTCTCGTTTTCGTTATATCGTGGAGTCGGTGTATATTTTTTTGTTAAAACAATCATTTAAGAGACGAGCGACTCAATATTAAATTATGAGATAATTTGGAAATTAAATTTGTTTATCCATTGGAATAAATTCGGTAGGGTTAGAACGCGATGTTAGCTATAAACTTTACTCAATATTACAAATTGAAACAAATTAAACGAACATATCGTTGAACTAATTCATGAAGTGACATTAAATTAAGACATATCAAACACAAGGTAGGTATTCATTTATATAAGGCTACATTTTTATAAGAAACGAGTTCCTTTTTCACTTGTTACTAAAGTAAGCGATGCGTGAAATAGCGATAAACATGTTAGCAACAACAAGTTACTTTAGTTTAAATTTAAACATTTAAAAAATGTGATAAGTAAATAAAATTTTGTCCTATTGAAGTTACAAAAATTCTAAATATAGTACTTTTCCTATATAAAAGAAAGATAGAGGTAGATTCAGGTTAGTCGAATCGCTAAGCAAATTTACGTTGTTGTAGTTTCTCATCCGAGAAAGTAGATTTTTCCATGTGATGATTTTCTTTATACATAAGTAGCATTTTAAAAAGAGAACTCTATAATTCAATTATATTATTATTCGGAAAAATAAACTGCGTAAAATCGTACATCTCAGTGTTTTACAGAGATTAGTAAGTTTTAAAAGAAAGCTATTTAGTAAGAAAGCAATCGGGTTTTAGCTTTAAATAATGCGTTCGATACACATCTACACCATGTAATATAAATTTTTAATTCAGATATTTCTATTACAAAGGTTTTACCAGCTGAAATAAATACTTTTAAAAATAGGCCATATAAGGAATATTTTGCAAGGACCGAGAGTCCTACTATATTTCTTGAGATTTAAATATTTGAGAAATGTATTGAAAAGTTTTTATAAAAGTTGGAAGAGTCGTGAATAAGATCCTTCTATTATTAATACTTTTAGATAGGTAGTAGTTTAAGTGTCTTTAATAATTTTAGTAATGTTTTACAAACGATTGTATTGACAGGTAAATTCGCTTAATGACAAACGTCACGTTCGATATTCGTTATCTTAGGTATTAAAAACAATAGTGATATTTTTTAAAATTTTAATTTATACCAATTATACAGCCACTTAGGTAGGCCGATATGTATATTTCATAATGTGCAAATATATACCAATAATATAATGCGCTTTACGTGTAGGATTCTTTTTAAAGCCACGGCTTTCGCAAAAGTCTTGAGACCTGAATAAACCTGAAAATTTCTCTTATTTATAAATCATATACTTTTAGTTCAAGAAATTAACCACATTTTCAACTGGCATTTAGTTTCAAAATTGTATCAGCAGGATGTGTGATTAAAAGAAATAAAATGATCTAAAAGCTTAAACAAAACATCCATTTATTTTAGACTATTTTTTTGTTTTATCAGAAAGCAAATTATGTTTTCATTGAATACTAAAGCACCAGCTGCAATAAAATGTGTCCGTGCGTCAACAATGGCCTATTAAAAGTTGTGGCTAGATCACGCTTATTTCCTGGTTCACTATGCGACTGACCCTGGACGATTAGTAGTTAATAATCCTTTTCTGTACCTTATAACAATCACATAGGAAAGAAAAAGAATTTACGTTGAATTAAAACGTCAACATTAACGATTAATTCATGAACATTATATACTATTGAAGAAATTTTTTGGTACATAAAACCACAAGGATCGAGGGGTACTATTATACTCGTATATGTTTTTTTAATCAATTATATTTGAGCAAAAATAACTTTATACGTTTTTCACTTACCCGCTAAACTGACAAAAGTAACTTATTAAAACAACAGTTCCAAAATATTATTATGAACCTGCAGATAATAAAGCCAGTTAGGGAATGACTGTTTATGTATTATAACAAAATTTAACTAGGCGTAGGTTACACATCCGTCATTCTATTTAGTAAAAATTTTTTGAAAAATCAAATGTTCAATAAATTATATCGTTTGTCAAAAAATTTCTTAGCTGGAATCGATTAGAAATTGATATTTTTATTAAATCAAAAGAATATTTAAATATACCAACTACATTTAAATAATATGAATTGCTGGACTAGAAATTGTCCCCGCCTGTAATACACAAAGGCGTAAACCATAAAAGCTAAGCTTTACGAGTGTTGCTTCACCTAAACCCAGTTTGCTGAGCGGTCACCGATAAGATAAGATAACCCCCATACCTTCCGCAGTACAAATAATGTGACCGTTAGGAAGTTCGTCCAACTTAAATTCTAACAAACCGTTGTTAACGCGGGAGTATTCGCTATTGTTTTACTAAGTTCCTGGAGAACAGGACTAGTTACCCAATTAATTCAGCGAAATCCTTTTCATTCACGGAGCACATCCAAGTCCGAAAATTATTAATTAATCTTAAGCGAGAGTCTTTGAAGGTAAAGAGGTGTGAAAACAGCCACCGCCTGCCAGTTAAGCTCCTCAGTCTGCTTTAATCTTTTGGGAGCCTGTTAAGTTTTTGCCATCCATTCCATGTAAGTACAATTAGAACTTGTATATAAATAATTTCTCAATAATATATTTTTTTCTTCGTGTACATTGATTGGATTAGTTAAAATGCATTTACGCACCCCGGCTGACACGTATACCTACAACCAGGAGTGTGGAACTGGCTGAAGAATAAAATACCCACTAAAACCCAGCCGAACCCTCAGTGTCCTGAACAGGAGCAGCAGAGGTTCAGTGGGCACATTACTCTCTGGGACTCCGGACATCGTCTGTTACGACCATTTAGAATGGCATGAGACGCGCAAAGGCATGTCTCCTGGCTCCTGGTCTCCTCCTACGGATAGAGGTGACCTCAGCTGCAGCTTCTCTTTCCCTCTCTGATGCCTCCTTCTGTGAGATAACATTCTCACAGGAGGAAAATACCGTTCGGCGACCACATTCACTGCTGAACCTACAGCCGACTATGTTCATCAGCGAGAGCTCACCGCCAACCAGACACATTAGGGCGTGTCGTTGGGGCTCTCAAGCCGGGCATTTTGCCACAGTATGCTGTGATATGTCAACGAAGGCTCCACACTCGTGAATTAGGAAGAATTTGTGATTTTTATAAAAGTTTGTCTAATGAACAAACAAAAATTATTCCAATACCCCTCATTAACCGTTTTAAATAGAAACAATTTGACACACACCGTTGCGTGTGTCACAAGGCATCGGACAATGCGATTGCGCAACGTGAAACGGTTACTGTCGATTATGGAGATTTGAAGAATCGACGGGAAGCCGGTCAAGGCGTCGTCGTCTAGCTGATCTAACACTCAAAGCTATAATGTTTGTAGGCCAACATTTCTCGGAAAATTTTAGTAAAGATATCTACTAACATGAAAACCAATCATCGAAACCTTAAAAATTCTATTTAACGACCAGTTAGTAAAATGGATGTTATATATTTAAGTCTAAGGGTAGATTTACATCAGACGAACACATGCATATTCCACCCCCATTTTACCAAATGATTTTAGTGTAAACTGACGTAGAGCGCTCTTTCGTTGTTCTTTATAAAATAAAATAATAAAAACAATTTGTCATTTACACTAAAATATCGAGAAAGAATGCTCGATGTTCCTTTGGTTTAAAAGCGCTTTGACATGTAATATGTGGTTTTTCTAACGATGTATACTCAGGTGTGCTAGTAAGTTTCCTGCTAATTAGGATACTACAATTTGAGTTAAGATACAAATCCTACTATAAAGAAATTAATACAAACCGCGGCCTAGAAGGTACTTATATAATAAAAAAATAAAATTGATTCTATTTATAAACCTACACTGAAAATTACAGCTATGAAGCAAAGTTTTAAAATTAAAGAACCAAAAACAAAAAAAAATCTTACCCTAGTCAACCTAATCTCAAATCCATATTCTAGTAGCACAAAAAACTTAGAAGATGTTGCGGCCGTTTAGTTCTATGTTATTAATATATATATGTATGTACACATTTTGTAAATCTATGTATGTATGTTATAATATTATATATATTAATTTATTAATATATTTATTGTTATACATGTATTAGAATGTAGATATTAGTATGTAGGGTTATTTTATTGCCTACCTCCTATATTACTTTTAGCTTTTTTAACCCAAGGTTGTCTGGAAGAAATCGCTATTTAGCGATAAGACCGCCTGTTGTACTTTTAGTTCTCTTATATTTAAGTTTATTTCATTTTATATTATTATTGTAGACGTGCAATAAAGTGTATAAATAAATAAATAAATAATAAATAAAAAAGTACTTGCGGAGAAATACATTACCTCTTCGATATCTCTGAAGTGCCATGTGGAGACAGAAATTTGAAGCACCGGATATAATCCAAGAAGCACTTGCAATGATTTCATTGTCTTAGAGTTTCAGTAAAGTTGAGTAACAATATATATGACGCGCATTTCAGTAATATATACTTGTATACGCTTCAATCATCATTTAAACAAATACACTAATATGACTTAGATAATTATAGAAAAAAATCAAATAAATAGATTATGCTTTTAAAATTATTTTAATACTCTCCGCGTTATCTGTGTGTTGTTATGTGCAGACTAACTTTTAACTTATTTTTTTATTATTTGACAAAGATATTATTTTATATTCGCCAAACAGTTTACATCAAGATAATTGTTTTTTTTTACTTGAAAAGAATCCATAATATAGTCTTTTATAACTTTTATTTAGTCCTTAATGCATTTTTTTTTAGGATTTAAGGAAAGCTTATACTAAATTGTAACACGGAAGGTAGTGCGCTACGACGAATGTCTAATCGTGTAAGCAACAGAAATACCCTTCATACGCGTTGAATTAATTTTATTTTTCATTGCTATAGATACTTTTGCAGCATAGCTTTATTTTGTTTCAATATAACAGATACTAAATATTATCTCCGCGCAGAAACATAAACAGCTATCGGTTATTATCACGCTCTGTAAACTATAAGTACTGCGTTTATGTCAGTGGTCATTGCACGCTTTTCGATTTCCAATGACATTTTATTTTCATTCAATAATACGTAACAATTACGTGTCTTTTTGTATGGTCGTTAATGTTTTACAGCCTGATTGTAATTGTTCTAATAAAAACAACAAAAAAAAACAACAAATAACTTATATGTAAAGTGTTTATGAAAACAGAGTTAGCAAATTATTTTAGTGTATTTTCAAGGTGTACTATAATACTAAAGGATTAAGTGACATTTACTTTATAGAAAAACACTTATTGCTTAAATACCACACACACACTAGGACATTAAAAAGGCGCTCCTTATTAGTTTTTTACATAATAATTTAGAAGACAAATTACTATCTGATCTCACACATATAAAATCAAGCATAATATCCATTTTATTAATTTGACCTAGCTTTAATTACATTAGACAACAAAAATAAGTTACTTTTTTGGTAATAAAAAAATTAGTAAAATCTTAATTTTTGGAGAACTGGGAAGATTTCGTTAATTCGAGGACTCGCTAGCGAAAACTGAATAGTGTTAATAAAATATCATTTTAGTAAGTATTGGTATGATAAAAGTTAGCAATAGATGAGTCAGGTTGGAGAGCAGTGGTCTCCTTTTGCGAGGCTGTTATCCTGCAGAACTAGGAACTTAACAGGCTAAGGGAGCTTATGGCAGTCGTTACTCCGTCTTGCCGGACAACGGGGGGCGCCTGAATGCGTCAGCAGACATCTGGACACCAACACCTGAATGAAGAAGATTCCGCTGGGTTTTACTGGTTAAAATTTATACTTCATACAGCGTGCATGAAGCATTTCCCAGCAAAAAAATAAAGCTAATAATAAAATAATGTCTATAATCACTTTATATCCATGTCCATAATTTAGGATTGTAGGAAAAAAATTACTACATGTTCCCTATTTCTAATCTCTCATCCTATTAATATATATCAAAATTTACAGTGTAACAGAAAAAAAATTTAAGTACAATTGTATACGAAACCTCTAAATTTTTTAGGAAACTTGATAACGTTAATTAACTCATTTGAATTAATTTCGGTTAAATGTTAATTAGTTTTTGTTTGTCGTTTTGGTTCAATAGTTAAACTTTTTATCAGAATTCTGTCCGGTTCAGATACTTAATTCTACCGATAATTAATGTATATTAAAATTAAAAGAAGCCCATCTGAGTATGTTACTCATGCTTACATTTATGTTAAATTAAAATGTAAAAGTTTCGTGAATGAAGAGAAAAATACAAGCAACACACATATACAGGGATATACAAGAATTATATCACGTATAAAAACTTGTTTGTTTAAAAATAATCTTTAAAATATTGAGGTTCCACTGCTTTGGTATTGATTCCTCTCATAAAAGAAACAGTTAAAGCTATATAGTTATACTATATAAACGACCATCAACGACAATTTCTAGTCGACAAAACCTTCTGCGTATTTGTTACATTACATCACGCGGTAATTTCTTTGATCAATAATTAAATTATTAAAATATTCATTTAAACAATGGGATTTTAGCACTTGCACTATACTTCTGTCCTAAACACTGAACAATACACGTCCAAGCGAATCACTGGCACAGCTGGCGGGTAACCGAGTTTAGTTTTCATAACATAAGCCTTTGTAAACTCGACAGCCTGTTGTGACTGCTCTAAGAAGAAAGTATTAAATACACGAATAATAACTATTGTCTCAACGATGTCGTAATCATCAGCTAATATTAAATGTTGCGTTGTTATTATCTATTTACATATCACTGCTTTCGAAAAACAGTGACATAATTCAAAAAAGCTAATTTTGTAGTAGAACTGTATAAAAATTAAACAAATCTTTTAAAAGAACCAATAGCATAATGATATATTGTGGTGCTAAAATGTTATTGTTGCCAATATAAGTGTTTAACATAAGAAAATATAGACTATTTAAAATTCTGCAGTGGAATTTGTGATTGGCTAAAATTTTGTACAATTTGCGTTGTGTCATGATTTATCCAAATCAGCGATATCTTGCACACTTGTCAGATTTGATTATATTGGTACTATTAAGATAAGGTATACGTAGAAATTACATATGAGAAAAAATGGCAGAGGTTTATTAACTAAGGAAACAATGAATGGAATCTGTCTATATAGCTACTAAATAAGCACATGTAATCAATTTTCAGCATAGACATAGGGATCAGCACTCAATAAAGTAAATGAAAAAAATTATACAATATATGGATGGTACCGTTGTAATCAAATTTACCTATCACTATTTAGTTCACTGAAATTAGTGACTAATGTCAATAGTTACCTATTTTCATTAAATATACAACACAAAAGTTATAGTATGAAGTAAAAAAGTGGTATAAATATAAATACCTATTTTTTAAGAGTATACAATGAAAGCGACGCGCGTTAAATCGTTCACGTTATTGTGCTGTGACCTAACATTCCGTGTCATATATCCAATCAGAATATCAAATATTACTTTTCAAACCCAATATGTTTTGTTGTGAATTTCAATAAGAACAAAATATCTTTTTAAGAAATGTTCCAAAAAACAAGTAAAGATACAAAAATTCTTTGACAAAATGTTATATTTGAAGACCCATTGGGTCTGCAAATTATGTGTTAAAGAATCAATTTTTTCTTTAAGCGATTATATGAATTAAAATAAAGCCTCCTCTTAGTATCGTAACATAATTACATAACCGTTTACAGATGGTTATTAATGATAATCGAATACATTTAATTTCACATGACTTAGCGTCCTTCGCGGCTGCAATAGCGTAACGAGTCGCGTGCGCTATAGGAAACGAGCAAAATTCAACCATAACATTAGTTATCGAAGTTTAATTTTCATTAACGGCAAATGCAATGATGATTTAAATTAATAATTAGTTTTCAACTCCATTACCTTAATTATAAAGTGCAATTTTGATTATAGATAATAATATCCAGATTGAAGTAAACAGAGATTATTGTACTTCAAATGCAATGGTAATAAAGGTCATTCTCATACGACGTGTTTTCTCATTGTAAGCAGAAGAAACAGTAAAAACTTCTAATGACATGTTTGAAGGACTTCTTGAAATAAAATGACTTATCAGCGGAATACACTTACTAATTTAAAATCCTATACATAAAGAGATAAGGTTTATATTGAATACTTTGGATTAAAATTATTACGTTTGCTGATGATTTAACGCGCTGTACATTCACAGTGCATGGGCCAATGTCACTTCGTCTGTATATGATTGACGCGACGTTGTTAAAGCCAAACATGTATAAAGCGTGTAAAAGGCCATTTGATAATGTTTGAAAGAATTGATTAATAAATATGTGTTGGAAATTCAATTAAATAATGTCTCCACACTCTACCCATTTAAATAGATTGATATGTATATTAATGTTCGATTTTATAACTACATTATAGATTTCCAAGACTTCATCTGACTTACAATAAAAATGCAAATAGAGGAACCGTAAAAACATTTAAAGTTTTGTTAAGATTATCAGTAGCATTGCTGACGTTGTCTAACCTACCGATAAATCTAAGTGACTTGTTAGATAAGTTTTTTCTTATAGTGGTAAATAACAATAGTCAAACACTTTGTAAAGGTTTATATTTTATACAGTTTACATAATTAAAAGATATTAAAACTTCAATTAATGAATGATTTTGTGGTGATCATGATTGCATATATTATTTTCACTGAGAAGTACCAGATAATAATCAGCAGCCGTAGCGTGCGTAGCGGAAAATTCACAACTCGGTCATGGCAATGCATTTAATGTTCACCACGAATTATCATTACCGACCTTGCCATCTACCATAACAACCCATAGACACATTATGCACATCTGCAATTTGCGTGCACATGATAAGTTTTATTTTATGGAAAATGATAATGCAAAGGTGCTGCATGAAATGGTTGTTCATTTTGACTAGTTTCTGATTTTAATTTTAAAATAAGTCTTCTTTTCCTATTTATTTAAAGGGCCCTTTTAGAATAGAATGAATACTAGTTTATAATAGAAAACTAATAGGGTAGGCCGTATATTAGTTTCTATGTTATTTAAAATAAGCTCAATAGGAAGTTAATCGGCTTTTATACAAAATATATAAAATTCATTTTGAATTATCTACACTGTTGATTTTTGTAACTACAATGAACTTGTACTCTAAGATAATCAAATTGCCAGCAAGAGGCCCTACTTATTCTTTGTGTTGAGGTATAAAGTGCTTAACGTGTGCGCTTTCGACTGCAAAATATTTAATAATATTCAAAGTTGTAAGATTAAGATTTTATCAACGGATTTTTCAGGAATTTCTAGTTTGTAGAAACGCAAAATCTCATGCGCCTCGATGTCATTAATAATTAAGTGTTTTAAAACTTAAAACGTGAAATTCGAAAGCTTGTTATGTTTACGTAAAAGCTGAATTTTGTCTCTAGACCACATCTTGCGAGAGTTTTATCGCATAACTACTAGAGTCGTCGTCAAATAATGCTTAAATTATTATTTTGTCGCATCATACGAGGTTAAACCATAATTGTCAATAAAGACTTTAGCACCCGACAACTGTTACAAGGCCGTATGTTCTATGTCCCCAAGTTGAAAGTATTATACACGTTGACAAAATCACTTATGCTTGCATGTTGTTAAATATAACTTGACTCGCTGCATTGATACAATGGCCTTTGAAAAGGGTCCGGTACGATTTTGTGTAATGCAAGGTGCAATTGTATTTGCAAAATGATACAAAAGTTGGTATGTAATTGTTTTAAAATGGTGCTAGAAAATTTGGAAACATCAAAATCAATCAATGTAAAATAAAATATTTCATATTTTTACTTAAAAGTTTAATTTTCTCATTTACTTTATCATACTTTCAGGATCGTTAGGAAAGATATAAAGAACTGACGTATTTTCCAATTGATAGAAAATCGATTTCCCGCTATTATACTCGTCTTTATTTTACAACTACAAGTACTTTTAAAGTTCCTAATTTTAATGTACAACAACCCAAATGTTTGGTTGTCCAGACTGGTAGATGTCAATTCACCTCTACCGCATCATCATCAGTGCGGTCACAACTCCTGCTCTGGTGTCTAAGTGAAGGGACAGGGGCTAGACCTCAACCATGTAAGATTAGTTACATACCAACTGACACGAAAAATGTATCGAAACCGCATACTGTTCAAAATGCCGACTTGTTTTATCTATTTTTAGTTAATCAAATTGTCCTAGTTTTCCCCTCCTTTGAGGATCTTCTGTAGATAACATGGGCTGTACTAAATAATAGATTGATAGGATAAACAGCCAGGGTTGACTCCCGAGACAAGCAGGTTACCAAAAAATCTTTTCTTGTACTAAAAAATGTATGAAATATTTCATCACAAATAGTTACATGAACGTGACTTAATGTACGAAGAAACAGAAATTAAGGTAATAGTAAAAAAATATAACAGACTTTACATGATATCCTTATGAATACTAGTAATATCAAATTAAGTTAATTCCCACTTACTACGAAATGCATATACAAGTAATAATACCAGCACGAACTTCTTAAACCGATTACATAGAAACAAACTAATAGAAGGTGCTGTACAATTTGTCGATTATTATTAATTTAGTTTAAAAAAGAATTTGCTATTTGTAAAAACTATATTAACATGAAATGTCATCCACTACAGTTTTAAGAAAAAAGATATATCATGTATATTAAGAAAGTGTGAGCTAATAGCAGAAATTGATAATAAATCGATCCCTAAAAGTGGTGTTCACTGAAATATTAATTTAAAATTCGATTTATAAAGTAAGAAAATCTTACGAGATCTGCCAACATGCTAATAAACTACAAACATAAAAATGTAATACTCCACTTTTGCATACAATATCGAACGTTCAACTCCGTCGACGCACCGTGTAAATAAATTCGTTGCTTAGCAACCGCGCAAACATGGGCAACATGAGACAAACGATACTCGTTAATATACGTAAGAGAAAGAGAGAGATGGAGTTTGTTGAACGATAAAGGCTGCGCGGGCGCATAGTTCACGGTTTATTTGGTGTAGGGTTTTATAGAGGGAATTATTACTTCCTATACCATTATGTTTCTTGTATGGGAAATACTAGAAGTATATTAATCTTTCCATTTTAACAGGATCGTAAAAGAGTAATTGGAAAATGCGGTTTATATAAAAACATACGCAGCTCGAAGAAAATGGAGAAATTATTTACATCGTATTGTCAAATACGTTTAAAAGTTTGTAGACTATTAGTAAGTGGGTCTATTAAAACAAGTAACAAATTTCTACTTGTTTTCATGAAATCACCAAAACAGAGGTGAATTTCGTTAATTGTTTGTAGTATAAACCGCCAATGAATCTAACAAAAAAAAAATTGCACAATTGATGTTTGAGTCGAGATATTTTTTAAATGTTTCCTTCATCCTTAAGGGATTTCCAATATCTTGATAACGGTTTTTTCAATTAAATTAAAATCATAGTAATTTATATTATATTTTTTTCACTAACAAAATTTTATCCAAGTTTTTTGATGATCCGTGAAGACATACATTTTTACTACTTAATCTAAGTTTTCCGTGGCCAGCTCATTTGTCAAGATGCTTTTATAAATGCAAGGACTTTTATTTTATACAAAAATTCTTCGTTAATGTTCAGAAGAAAATTTTGTAATCACGTTCAGGTTTTGATAAAGTAAATAAATTTAAAATAAATCTCAATTGTAATTCATGACTACCGCTCTTCACTCTTCTGTNGTCATGTTAATTTAATTGCACGATAAATGGATTAATTTATTTTAAAACATAATGCGATAT
This sequence comes from Elymnias hypermnestra, assembly GCA_015832385.1. Lineage (NCBI taxonomy): Eukaryota > Metazoa > Arthropoda > Insecta > Lepidoptera > Nymphalidae > Elymnias > Elymnias hypermnestra. The sequence continues at coordinate 5,256,052 of JACTOM010000194.1, read as the reverse complement.
TTACGTTTATAAACGATAAAAACGTAAACTTACGAAAAATGTAAAGCAACATAACAAAAGAGGATCCAAATGTCGAAATATTTAGGCACCGCCAAAGGCTTATCATTCGCAAACACGATCGAAAAGTAAACACTAATACAGTAATAACCTGAACGTAAAAGGCTCCGCGGCCCACCCGCATACTGTTCGCACTTCCGAACGCATCTCACGACACGTCACTAAATTTGTTAAACAAACGTGTCCTGCGAATTGCATTTGCCAGTTTCAGAATGTAATAATCAAAATGAACTACTATTTAGCGACGATTGCTATGTAATCGCCTAAGTCTTTCTTATTTAACAGCCTCAATTGATAATATATTAATAACCTTGCGTAGATGTAAGATCATAGCATGGATTCACATTTTAAAATTTCCAAGTAATTTTTTCTACTTTAACTTAGAGAAAATATTCGCATTTGATTTCCACCTTACCTATGTAAAAAGTTGTACAATTGATATAAGCGTTTCATTGTGATTAAATTTGGAATCAGATGAGAGGTAATCTTTAAGTATTAACTGATAATTCTTCAACTTATTGGTGGTAAATAACCTTATACTTATTAAATCTAATAAATTTCCTTGCTAAAATTACCGAAAAAAAATGTTTATATTCACTATATTTCATTATCAACAATTGCGCTCAAAACATAACAAAAGAATACGTACTATGACTAAATCACTGACGCATTAGAAAAGAGGAAGCATTCTTCCGCATTGTTTCCTTTGAAATATATTCCAATTCTAGGCCAAAGGCTATTCTACTTTGTAATTTAACCCTCCGTAACCCAAACATTACCAAGTTAATGTAGCAGTTATTGTGATTTAAATAAATTCAAATCGTACTGACTGTCGTTTCATGAAACTAGAATATTCTATTTGAGTGATGTAATCTCTTACTTTTGTTGCTTATCCTCCATCTTTCTTTTGTGTCTATTACGTAATTGAGGTAGGTCTGTATTTTCATCCTTTGAACAACTTATTAGCCAAACAGCATAAGTTATGTTACAGACATATTGAAGTAATTTAAATTTACTCTTAACTAACTCGAAGCTTAATGACAAATTGAGATATCTGCAAAGTCTAAAAAAGGAGTTGTTTAAAGATAAATCTATTCTGATTAATCATATACTTTTTCACATTTAAACACTTTTTGATTTCTAGAAACTAATATCTCCATTTTCCTACACTTTACTATAATTAACTAACATGAACCTCATAACCTGACGAACATCATCAGAAAAAAGAAAGATATTATATTGTCATGTCAAGTAGATGTAAGCAATGCGGGATGACGCCAAAAATGTATTTCTTATATATATGAAAAGATTGTACCACTGGAATCAGAGATTTACCTTGTATACCAAATCTATGATGAAAACATATTTAATCCACTAAAATAATATACATAAAAGTCTACGCCTACGTAAAACTGTATTAACAGTGGTGAGGAATGGGCTATGGTCAACGTTATCTACGTTATGGGGTGAGCGGTAATCTGATTCAAGCCATGAAGTCTCTCTATGAGGGTTCTAATGCTTGTGTCAGAATAAACGGAGCGTACACAGAGTGGTTTCCTGTCGAAAGAGGTGGTCGACAGGGATGTAGTGCGTCACCATGGCTATTCATGGCTAACTATTTGACAGATTTAAAAGAAAGTATGTATGGGTTAAGAATGAATGAATCAAATGTCTACTTTACACTGAAGATCAAGTAGTACATGCATCATCCACTAATGAGCTACAGGAGGTGGTAAATATTAAGAATGAAGCTTTGAAAAGGAAAGGAATGAAAGTGAATGTAAACAAAACGAAAGTTAAGCTTTTTGAAAGATATGAATTTATGATAAATTGCAATATTTTGATAGATGGAGAACAAGTGGAAGAGGTGACAGAATGTATGTATTTGGGATCTAAATTTACAAAAGATGGAGCATGTGAAAGTGATATCGAAAGGAAAGGGAATTCAGGGAATATTGTAAATGGTGCTCTGCACACCTTTATGAATAGCCAGATGGTACCTTAAAGGGCCAGACTGGCTGCGCATAGGGGAGTGTTGATGTCAACACTTATGTATGGTAGTGAAAGTTGGGTATGTCAGAAGAAACACAAAAATAAAATAAATGCGGTAGAGATGAGAGCTGGAACGTCACTGGAGCAAATCCAGGACATTTTAAATAAGGGCCAGGTCAAGAGTACTCTCTACCGACGAACTTGTATAAAGATATAATAAGAATAGAAGAAGTAAACGAGATATGCAAGGATCATGGCAAGTGGAAAGACGTGGTCTCTGCCGACCCCTATGGGAATGAGGCGTGATGGTATGTATGGATGTATGTATGTTATCCACTAGTACAAAAAATGTATTTAAATTTGAGTGGATGAATAACAATTAAAATGCGTGCATACAAAGTACACATGTCAGAAATGAAATGAAACTTCGTTGGCAAACTAATTATTAAGTTAATTATATATATTAAATGACGAATGGCCAACTAAAATGCCACATGTTATTTGTAAATATTAAAACGACCTAATCTTCACACGAATTAGCTTTAAAAACGCTGCACATCGCCGTGGCGCTAATCACGTGTTTTATCCGTAATAATCTTACCCTACTGCGCCTTAAGAAGTTCCACTTCAAAAAAGTACTTTATTACCGACTACAATTTGAACATAACGTATAGAGTGTGATCTAATATTAGGAATTTAAATATAGTGCGGAAAAGTTTTTTGTAAACTTAAAAGACCATAATCATAATCATAAGTTACACTAAAATGCATCTAATATAAACAAGGCATCTACTCCCACTAGCTTTTTTTCGTCCACGTCCAATTTCACAGCACACTGTACAATTTTTTGTTACTCTGTGTTATTTAAATAAGGGCGGTACCAGTTCTACGTGATGAGCATATGAAACCATTGATAGATATTTAAAATGCGGGCTTAAATAAAAAACATTCGACTGTGTTAATTTTAACATGTAATTTAACCATTTTTTGGCTGTCATTTCAACTTATATAAAATCTTATTAAAATTTTTAATCATTAATATGATACTTCTTTCTCCATCGACTCGAGTTCAAATATATATAGATTTACTAGCTGACCCAGCAAATGTTGTTTTGCCATATAATTACTATTATGGCTATTAAAACATAGGAGTTCATGATAGAAAGCTGAAAATTTAGGGTTGTATGTATTTTTGTATGCTGTATCTCAATAAATTAAAAACAATTCTTTTTGTCACAAAAATAAAAAATTTAATTTTGGGGTAGATCACCCTTAACATTTAAAGGTTTGAAAATAGATAGTAGCCGATTCTCAGACTTACTGAATATACATTAAAAATTGCATAAGAATCGGTCGATTCAATCAAGAATTCGGAGGAGTACGGTAACTAACATTGTCATAGAGAAATTTTATATATTAGATTTTTGCAAGTATAAATCTTATAATTAAATAAATAGTATGAAAAATTGTGCCATCTATGGAAATTTTATATGAAAGGGTTTTAAGAAGTAAGTGGCGTAATAATATAATTTTATTATTTTACATTCTTTGCTTTTCTATTACTACATCTCTACAAAATGAAATATAGAAGATGTGTACATAAATTAGTTCTATTTAAACTTGGTAGTGAAAACGTGCGTTTTATTTTGACAGTAAATTAACCTGATGCGGGCGTAACGTAACGATGGTTTCTAGAATTATTTAGGTGGAAGATTGTAAATCTCTACGTACGTCTACGGGAATTGAATTTTAACGAGTGCTTTGATAATATCACGTACGTCCATATCAAAACAAGAAATGAAATTTAGGTGAAATGTCCAACTTTCATGTTTACATTCCACATGTTATGGTTAACAACATCAGCAATACAACTCCATTAATATTATAATAGGTAGGTTCATTTATGCATATAAATATAATTGAAGTATCTGTTTGTAATATAAAAAATAACGAGCTTTATACTAAATGCATAAGACTTTTGACATAATACTTCGTAATACAAATCTCGTTTGTCTGTTTGTGTCCGCTGTTTACAGTGACAATTTTACACAATAGCATCTCTAAAATCTCCTTATAAAGTGTAAAGAATATATGTATATATATATATATATTCCATTGAATATACATATAATATACGGAATATAATATATTAGCAAACAAAGAATAAGCAAACAGCTGAAGAAACTTTGAAAGCATTATGTATTACTTGGGAAAATCCCAAATAAATGGGGCCAAGTGAGATCTAACAGAGCTCCAATGACCCTCATTAACCCAACACATCCTACGTTGACACAACTGAGTCAATAACGACCTTTTACAAGTTAGGCCGCATAGGAGTTTGTTATAGATGAATCAAACATTCTCTTAGAAATGAGAAGAATGATTACTATATACGAATACATGAAAGTATTACAAAATAGTAGTCTACATGTAACACATACAGAATATGTAAATATTATACTTCTTTTGTTTAGGCGTCTTTGTGTCCTACTTTGTTCAAAGATTCAGCCGTAGTCGGCAATCAACCAACGGTATTTTGATGCATAGAAAATATTTAAAAAAGGAACTCTAAATTTGCTATTCTAAATGTAATAATGAAAAGGTAACAGACTATCAAAAATAATTAATTTAAATTATAAGTTTGAACATAATTAATGTTCTAGTGTCAAAGGCTATATTTTTATAATCAGGAATTTCGCCAAGGCTAAACTGTTAATTTGCTTATTTCATTAAAAAAATTATATGAAATGGAAATTTACTAAATCCAAAAAATGACTAAAATAAAGCATATTACATTTTTTATTTATATCAAAATTGGTGCAATAAAAAAATGTCCATTGAACATATTTCAATAGCTTAATTAATGATAGAAAAATACTCTGCAAACGTGGGTTTTTATAAAAACTCTTTCAGCGTTTGCTAAATGTCCTTGATAAACAATATTAATCTATTTTTAATTTACCAAAAGACTATATATGTGTGTGTACAAAATTTAGTCAAAAATATTAGCATTCTGCGCTCTTTCTTCATACGACCTATAAAATGTGGGAAATTTTATACTCCTCCGTCTGCTCAATTTTCATAAAAAGTTTTTGCTTTATGTAATAGTACATAAAATTCTGCTGGGCACAGCCCATTAACGTCCCACTGCCCACCAGTGGGACGTTAATGGGCTGCTACTTTACATAAAATTAAATCTGAAGTCTGAATAGGTAGTGTCTACGTTATTATATGCAGTAATGAGATTACGCATATAAAAGTAGTGACAATTTGCAACGAATGAAAGTGGCTTAAATGCCAGTTCAGGATATTTTCTGATCTGGTGTAAATGTATAAAAATGCAATCAGTTGAAACTTCAGATCTGATTTTTAAGCTGAAAAGGCATTGGAACTTTAATCATATTATTGTAACTTATATATTATTTACTACATTAGTTAAAGTGTCTGTTTGTTTGTTCTCTATGCATTCCTACGCCAGGGTCATGTATATTTAGGAGAAATGCTGGAACTGGATGTCGTCTTAGTTGTAGTACCGCAAGTAAACTTATATTTACTGGCGATGACCAATTTTATATCTTTTTATAAATATTTTTTTTTGTATGTTTGTGCTCTATGCCGATAGAGTTTAAGATTAATCCGATTGTCTTTGTTTTGGGTCATTTACAGAATCACCCGAGAAAAAACCTTTGTAATTTAGCATGTGTTCTTATCATCATCCATCACACGTTAGAAATTATATGAGAAAAATGAATGCATCTAGTGATTCTGTCTTGCAAATGTCTATTTGTTTCTTTGATTTGCTTTTAATTTATGCGCTCCAGACCATCATTCATCGGATCGTGGTGAAATATTACTATTATTATTGTTGGTATTTTTAATAATATACATGTATGATGTATATTAATAAAAATATCCTTGTCTACAATGGAAAATCCTAGATTCTACATGGGTTCGAGTACTTAATATAGTTTACACCACTCTTGCAACACAATCATATGTTATTTTATTTTTATTATTTAAAGAATATTTCTACAACATTCTTCAAGAATAGAAGTAAGAAATTACACCACACAAATATTAAAACATGCCACAAACATCGAAATGGATCAAAATTAAAATAACAAAACGTATACGATTTGCACAGGATGATTAACAACGGTGTTTATATGTTGCAAATTAAAAAATAGGAATCGATAGGAAAATGTTGGTCAACGTATCGTAAGCGGATTTGAATTTGAAATGTGCAGTTTGAAATTGTAAACGTGTTTCAAATAGACAAATTAACATATAATACGGGTCATCAAAATGTTTTTGACTTTTTCCCCTTCTGTAACCTTTTCTCCCCCTTTCAGCATTCACGTAGGAAATTATAGCATAGCATACAGTTGTAATGTATTAAATTAAAATAAACTCCTTTTTTAACACAGTTCCAGTTCCTTCAACAAATATTTTTTAGCCGATACGATTACTTGTTGATTGTACCTTCTAGCAATCGATATAATTATTTAAAAATGAGAGCTCCTAGAATTGTTTCATTATTTATGTGTACTCGTACTCTTATCATTGAATATAGATAAGTCAGATGATATGTTATATGATGATGATATATGACAAACTACCTTTAGTTAATTATATCCGTTTTGAGATAGTTAAATTGTTGAACCGACATTTTTAATTTTTATATTTATTGCTCATATGATAGCGCTCCACTGTAAAGTTACCCGGTCGTAAGCGAAGATAAGGTCTAAAATGGAAGTCCGCTAACCAGGTAGAGGTAATGTACCTCTTATAGTTTCTATACACTTTCGTACCGGAACGCATTTTTTGCAGTTCTTTGCTGGTCGGGTGAATACTACTAGCCAGTCCAGACCCAAAGTCAGTGCAATTTTCTAAATTTTCTCTAGCGGGAATCGATCCAGGATTTTTTGTGTTTAAATTTATGTTATTCGTTGATGTAGTGTTTGTTTGATTTTGAAACGCCTTATCGATAAGATTTGCATTTTCGAATTGTGTTACTATTTTTCAAAATTTTGAACATTACACCGCATCAAATATTTTGTTATACTCTACAAATCATTATGCCAAAGCTTATGTCCCTAATAAAGAATGATTCGTTTCTAAAATTAGTAAGTTTAGAATATGAAATTTCTAGAAAATATTGCGATATGGACATTATAATGTAATTGATTCAAGAAAGGTCATCAAAAAATTAAGTCATTGTAAGGAAAATATGGAATTCATTTAATACCAAGCAAAAAGAGGTGTGAGAATTACAACGGACATACAACACCGCTTAGTTCGCTGTTCATAAAAGTTGTCAGCATTTAATCTAATACCTTAACATTTTGTGTTAAGGTTCACTATTGTAAATTCCTTTTTATTTGTCGTGTACAAAGATACCGCTCATTTCCGAGAATGTATGTTTGTTGATCCCTTACGCGACATAGCGTTAAACCTTTACTTGGCATGTTAATACTATTCCTGAATATACTTCGCGAGGGCAAAAATTCGTCTCATAAAAATCCCTATAATAATATCGCGTAGTTATACAAAGATATATCATGTTTCACGATTAATTTAATCAGAATACAGATATGTGATAGTAACAATTTATTAATAAGCGACTATAATTTGCACCAGAAATAAAAGTTATTATAGCACAACCGATTTTTTTTCGTATTTATTTAGTACTGTTTTCGGAAAGGAATTTCTGCTTATTTCATAAGGACGCCGCCTTACTTTCAACTATTTTGATAAATTTTATTGCTTGATTAGTAGTTTGAAATTTGCTGCAATATATCGCAAATAACACTTCATTATACTTCATGTAGTCACGAAAGTTTTCATGAATACATAAAAACGACACTTAAAATTATCTACCCCTCTGGTGAAACGTGACGAGTAGATAACATCGGTATCGGAAAAAAACTACACAAAATGGCATATGCAAATGGCGGCAAATTGGCGGGAAATAAAATTGATAGTGACGCTTTATGAGGTAATTTAATTAAATGTTGCATAACTTATCGTTTTTAATGATTTTTTATTCCTCAAAGGTAAAATAGACATTCGTGCTTTGGCATACACTTATACGTGGACAAAATTATACCGTATTATGCCAAATAAATTATTATATCAATTCTGGTATGTGGTGTACAAAAAACTTAAAAATTTTGAGAGAGGCAGGATCGACAACTAAGATTATTTTGGACGCCACAATCTAACACAGATATATACGTATAAAGCATTGGAAATAAAATTTTTCCAATTGTCTTATTTTGCAAATGCACCTATCCATACAAGATCAATAGACTTTTTTGAAAAGTTAATTGTATTGTGGAATATATGGTAAAGGAAACTTCGTGACATAATCTGCCACTCACTCTGCCACTCATAGAAGAAAGTTAAGTATATGTATTAACTTATAGCGACGCAAAATGGTGAGTATATCCTTTTAAAACCATTTCTCTTATAACTAATGAGACCTATACCCAGGGACATCAGAAGGCTAACGTCTTTAATTCTGAGCTATGGGCAAAGAAATGAAAGGGCTTAAACAGGCTGTGTGTACATACATTCATGTGAGTAAACTAAAGAAATTGTCGTTAGCGCGTACGCCCTACAAGATAAGAGATAAAAAATAACGGTCACAATTGTTTCCCGCCTTTTTTACTGTCACGTTATCTACGCGACGTGTAAACTCTATGCTCTATTTGTTCTTTCTAATTACACTCGGAATTCGTGAAGCGTAAGTTGGTAAGTGATAATGGTTTGAAGTAGTTTTTAAAATGCACCGAGGTCGTAGTGTTGGGCATTTTCGAGCATCATATCGGTATATCGATAAAGACAACGGTAATTTCGTTTTTCATGTGAAATACTTGTAAAAAAATGATTCAAAGGTAAAATAAAAATCAAAAGCCAATAATTTTTGTTTATTTTGCTACTGATAAATGAATATTACCAAGTAATTAAAAGATATGTATTTGTTGAATTAAATATACTATGCACGAGCATGACCTATAATGAACATGAATTAAAAGTATTGGTCTATAAAAGTAATTTTTATGCTTTTTAAGGTGTATAAACTTATTTGAACAAAGTAGCAGCCATTTCAAGAAATAGCGGACATTCAAATCATTCAAATTATAGCGGACTTTTAGAACACTGACCGACTGCTCTGGTCCTTTATGTTTCCTCTCGATTTTTCCTTCTCTTCTCAATGATGAATTTTGAAATATCAATAAGTAAGCACACAAATTTTACGAAGAGATTGTAACGGTGTATGCTCAGGATTTGTACTCGTGATTCTTACAATAATCCACTTGTCTCCATTGACCTATCATGGCTTTAATCCTATTGATTACCAAATCACATTGATATAAACTATATAAACGAACCGGCTAACCATTACTAAGATATCTAATAAAGAAAAAAATTTTCACATTAAAAAAACAAATCAAATTTCACATTTATAAACGATATCTTTTATGGACTGTAAAACTTGGTCAGAATTTTTTTTGACATAATGGAATCTATCAAAAGTAAATTTTAAGAAATTCCACCTTTAAAGGGTAGTGCGAGTATGTTTCTTGTTTATAAAACAATTGGCCTAAATTAATTAAAATGCTACCAAAAAATTCATCCCACACAGACGAAGTCGCGGGTTCAGCTAGTATTAGAATATACGAGATAGGTAAAATATAATAGTAACTTTGTGAAATGTCGATATTCGTGTCATCACTAGCGGCACTCTTGCGATAAATAGGTTCGAATCGTTAATTACTTACTGAATATGCATGAAGGTTTCACTTGCGATTGTTACTTTGACAAAGTTATACTTTAAAATATTGCAGCTACACGACCAGAATAGGTAATAGATCTTTTAGAAACATTACATGACTTACTGGTTCACTGTTCTAAGCGTGCATAGACAAATGATTTTTCTACATTGAGAAGTCTAAGAGTGCAACTCAAAATATAATAGTTTTAAAACTATTAAAATAACTTCATATTTTATGAAAATTAATCAATTTTAGTACATACTGATAATTTCTCAGATGGAAAAATTAAAATGCCACTATTTTTCAGTAATATACAATACAAAAATTGTTTCTACCCACATCTGTTATGACTTATACATACTATAAAATCAACTAACCGATGTGCTCCAAACGAAAGCTAAAAAAAATTTGGAACAGCAAAACCTCGTTCACTTGATTATCAAATCTGTTGGCGACTGACATGAAATTTACCCAAGTAACATTTTCACGAATTACGGTTTTTGCTATGTTCCCATGGGACTGATACCCACGCGGCAGACATAAAAAAATATAATTAAGCTCATGTTTAATTTTAATTAAATAAACCCTTCGAAAGTCCTATCTTTCAAAAATTCTACAAACCTACATTTCAGTCTTGCTACTAGAAAAGTAAGCGAAGATCCCAGGAAAACGGGAAATTCGTAAGTGCTACATCAATTTTGAGAAAAAGTTCACTGGGCGATCGCTGACATTATAAAGAAGAATATAGACTAAGATGCTTTTTATCTCGAAATTTTCACGGGAAGGATAAGTTTAGGACGTATAATAGATCTTGATTCTTGCCAGTGGTGGTTAAAGGTCTTAAATGAAATTTATTTCTATCAATTTTCAGCGTCAACTTGGTTATTGGAGTTTAACGAATTGTTCTCTATGCAACAATCCAAACTTCTTAAGAATATGAAATTATATTTGTACACCACATAGCAATGGCTCAATTCATTTAGCTAATCAAATATATACCATCTAATTATTACAATAAGATGTATATTTCAATGCCGACAACAGTTTGATCAGCTGTTTAAAGTACAATGATAACACCTGATACAACATTACATGACCGCGAGCATAGTAATAATTTTCAAGAAGAAATATAAACAAGATACTTTTTTTGATCATATTAATACAACTTGACTTTAAAAACCTCCCGGGTTTAAAGGTATTTAAAATTGTGTTCTGATTATATGTTCTTAGTCTGGATTGAGAAATTTAGTAAAGTCAACATTCCTTTACAATGCAAAAACGTTGTTAATGTCAATTTCCTCCTTCAATCATCGTTAATTTTGCGGAAAATAAGTATTTGCTAGTGATTTCTAGAGGGCCTAATCCTTCGACGCTTGAGTCTAGCAGCTAAGTAATTTTTAAAAAGTCGACGTTATAGAATTTTCAACCGCCTTTAAAATACTTCATCCTAAGATTCTTCGAACTATGTACCCGGCCATTAACAGTTCAGGTTTACATTGTACTGTATGTTTTTTGTTTACATACCACTGAAATGCTACGTTTAATTGAGGTTTCCAGCGTCGAACTCCGTGCGATTGCCAAATTATATTATAATATTGGATTTCATTTCTTAATTCTTATTATACAACTTAATGTTTCCTTTTTAACCATTTAATAACAAGCTATAGGCTACGTGTTGTTAATGTAATCTTTAACAAAGCTGATAGATTACACCAGATCTTATGTTAATCATCTTTGGCACATTTTAATTTAAATTTAGAATTTAACAAATCTTGACATTACATATTACAGCAAATAATACATAAATTATTGCTGGGAGTGGAATATACTGGTTTTATTTAAGCTTAAGTTTTTTTGATATACTAGTTTTAAAATGTATATTTTTGTATGTTATCACAACAAAACCCAGTGCATAATTTTGAGAATATATTCCTCCGTTAGGGGAAAAACCATGTGTACTAATTATTATGACAGATAACGCTAAGTAGTATGTGGTGACGTTTTATCACCCTTTAAACTTCGCACGAGGATAGCATATCGATTATGTAGAAATTGCATCACAATTTTCATTTCAATAATATAAAAACAACGTTAGTTAAAATCCGACACAAAAAAGCCCGCCATCTTACCGAGCATAGACAATTAAATGTGTCCCTCTTTTTTTTCAATAAATAACAGCTAGACAATGGTTTCGCGTGTCTACAAGTAGTTGAATATAATTCAATATTACCAAGTCGAGGATTGTAATTGAATTGTTATTTTACCTCATTCAATGTCAGTATGTATATACGTGGTTTTTATTATTGAGAACTAGTTGCGACACCTGACTTTATCAGCTCTGAATATTTAGCATCTACAACATACCGCTAGTTTAAAATTATGCAGGCTTTAGGGATTTTATCACTATCAAACATGAAAAGTTACACCTATAGATTAATTTTTAATGAACATAGTAATAGATAAATAAAAAAATTAAGAGTAATATTTTACATTATATGTTAAATGTTTAGTTTTCAGTATAAAAACTTTTAACTGAATATCAGAATATTTTTAAAGAGAATCGTGCTGTAAATCATCATAAGAATTTTATTAAGCACTAAAAATTAACAAAGTAACGTGCTTCACGTTAAGTGAAGGTTAACATTATCTTTTTTTATGTTAACGCAACTCTAAATGGAAACGCTATGTGTATTTCTAGTTAATGATAACAAGTAATATATAAAAAAATAAAATCCTACAATATCTATCACGGACTGCTTAATCTTCTAGTATTGTAAAAAAAATATAATATGTAGTTAAATAATAAGTACCTATATAAAATACATATGTATGTAGTGTGATTTGACTGCCTCGTTGGTCTAGTGGTTTGCATGTTCGATCTGTATCAAAAATGAATAAAATTAATTTATTGAAATCTCAAATAACAAATTGTAAATAAAATGTCACGTGATTTTTGTCAATATTATAAATTATTAATTAAATTTTGTCTTTGATTTTAAAATTTAGAAAAGAGAATTTATGAAATATTTTTATTTTATATTTTATGAAAAATAGTATTAAATCATTAAACGACAAGTGGCAAATTATAATGCCACATGATATTTGTAAATATTAAAACCACTTAACGAATTGACAAAAAAAACGCTACACATCTTCGCGACGCTAATCACGCGTTTCATTTTTTTTCCGTCAAAATTTTACCCTCATGCGCCCAAGGAAGTTTCACTTCAAAAATGTTTCAGAACCAAATATTGAATTATTTTATTTTACATAGAAAAAAAATAACAAACAAAGTTATGAATATCCTACAAAAATTGTTTTCCTTAATGCTCACTCATATTATTTGTATCAATCATACCCTAAAGCGTTTTATTATTCTTAGCATCATATTCTTTCGAGTCTCGCTATTTTATCAATGTCATTTATGGACATAAATTTGATGATCCAAACAAGTGTTTAAGTTAGGTAAGTCTTGTAAAGAACAATCAAGGTTTTCTTCTACGTGCAATAACGTACTTATATTTTATAGATAAAATTGCAAGTTATCATTAGTGTGAAGTACTTCAACTGATTTAAAAATGAATTATCTTTGTCCCCTGAAGAGTACACATAGTGAATATTGTTCAGTTTGTAATCTTCAATAGGTTCCAGTATCAGAACTGTATAGCTTCATCACAATCGTAAGATTGCCTTATTACAGCAAATCTTACGATCTTCCTAGAGCACATTCATGTTGATTTTAAGCTGATAATGTTTCAGTAAATATTAAGGTAATAATGAAAGTTGTAGTTGGGATCGAATTAGGGGCAACTTATTTTTTAATGTGCGTTAGGTGGTACGAACAGGTAGAAAGTTGTATATATAAAATTAATGATCTAAAACGTTGAAACGCTTAGTTGTGTAATGATAAAAAGATAAATATTGTTGATTAGGCCGACGGACAAAAACTTTAAAAGTAATCGTGGAATTCCTCGAGTTCTGTTAAAAATTTGCCCTTTTCAAACCCTCAAGTATAATAAATCTTACTCTATTTAAATCAATGTGCCGTACTTTTCATTCATTTCATTGATTTACCTATATTGCGTATAAGAATTGGATATTCTTACACTACAGTTCATTTAACTGATATATATACCACTTAATAAGTGAATGAGGGTTGGATGATGGAACAATATCTTCATAATGTTTCCCTGCCCAAAACTTGCATGTAAACTTTATAATGTCCTTCTCTTATAGCCTTAGGAAAATGCCTATAAATTAGAAATATTTTAGACGTTAGTGTTTTGTCCATATAAAAATAAGTGTAAATTTTTAAATTGAAATTTTAATCTGATAATGAACGTTGATCTCTGTATTTATGCATGTTTATAATTGTTTTGTCTTGGTCTTGTAAATTAATGCTCTCTAAATATTCTTCTGGTAAGAGGGTACATGAATCGAAAAGTTTTAAATTTTTTTTAATGTATATAGCAATCCCTGTGTATCTCCATTCTACATAACATTGGTGAGGTTCCTGTTATGAAGGAGCACGCCTAGAAGCCATTTTACTTTCGAAAGAATAAAATTAAGTAAATAGTAAAGGTACGAAAAAGGGAAAATAGTATTTCCAGTACGAATAATGACTCTTGTGGGACACCACATAGATGTACGGCGACAGTATATTATTGCACAGTAAATATGGCACTGAGTTGAAATAACAATGCGGTATTTGCACAGACCTATCGCGCCTTGACCCGATTCTACAGCCACGCATATAGGTATAATATATATGAACAATATGCTATATTGGATATATAATAATTTGTAAATCAAAGAATAGCAACTAACATAGGCATTAAAATATAATTATGAACAGATATTATACAGGCTACTAGCAGAACTTTAATTGCCTAACATGGCGCAAAGGATGTGAACTGTGTTTACGCTAGCTAACACGAAGGACGCTGTCATCTTGTCACAATAACATAAAATCGACGTCAACTCCACATAATACGGTAATTTCGAGGACCTCGCTAGCGTACGTGATGCGAGTATCCTGGATTAAATTTCCAGCTGGGTAAATTTAGAAAATTGTATTTTCTAATTTAAGTCTAGGTCTAGGTAGGTCGTATCTGGGGCACCAGGTATGCGTAATCAGAACCTCGGGTGTTTTAGTGGGTATTCCGAGGTCTCCTCCCTCGTCGACTATCACACTCCTGACCCATTCAAGTCGGGGTAAGTGCGTGAAATCATTTCCCAGCGCAAAAAAAAGGCAAGTTGTACGTTTTGGCCGTGGCTATTTACCACCAGTAAAGACGTACCGACAAGCAGTTTGCATGTCGGTACGATTGCTGTGTTGTTAAGCGCACTATCAAATTTGTACAAAAACTGACTTTTCGTGATTACCCAGTTAATATAAATGTATTAAAGCTTAATAAAAAATAATAAATAAAATCTTTGCATCATTGAAAATATAACGCTTGAATAAATGCTGTAGGAAATCGGTTATAATTGTATTTTTAGTTTTAGATTATGAATATAAAATTCATAACACTTTATTAAAGATATATATATATATTTTCAAAATTTTATTAGAGAAAGAATTATAAACATTATATTATATTAAGTATACATACATAATAAAATATGATTGCCTCTTTAGAAGATATTATTAAGATTGCAAATAAATGCTCCAATTCGTTTATTGAAACCGTTCCTTTATTGTAATAAACATTAAGTACAGTTTTAATACAGGAACTGGAGAAAATATAAGTAAAAAACAAAGAATATACAATCAGATCGACGGCGCTGGATCTAATCAGAATTACTTTTTCAAGTATATTTAAATTCATACAGAATAGTACTAGCCTGCGATCTCGCCTTATACTAACTGAAGATACAGTCTAAGACTGTTAGATACTAGTTGGCGAACTTTCCAAATTTAAACGAAATTACACTAAAAATAGATTAAACAGTGGGTATTAGCAAGGACTATTCACAATGTGGGGGAATATTTTTTGGCATCTTTGTATTATTAACTAGCAGACCAGGCCAGTCGTTGCAGTGGCTAAGGTTTTTGTTTAAGGTTTCTAATAGACAAATAATTTTTAATAAAATAATATTGTGACTATAAATTAAGATGTAAGCTATCCTATCTTTCAAGTTGGTTCAAACAGCACACTGTGTGCAAATTTGATTAAAATCGGTTAAGTAGTTTAGGAGTCCATCGCCGACAAATAACGTGACACTTAATGTATATATATTATGATTATTCATATAATATAACTTTGATAATTTTCTTGGCTATAAAATATACTCTTATAATGGCAATTTAATGTTTATTTTCAGTGCCTGAAGTCCAAAGCCTTGGAACAGCGCCTGTTGCTAGTGATTACCTACGGATCGGTAACGTATATTGATCGTGGTCGCTGACTATGGGCCTCATTCGAAAGCTCAAAGTTAAGCAGTGAGCGATGGAGAGGTTTATGCTCGGAGTTTCTCTCCGCGATCAAATCAAGAATGAGGAAATCCATAGAAGAACCAAAGTGACAGACATAGTCCTAAGAATCGCGAAGCTGAAGTAGTAAGGGGCGGAGCGCATAAGCCGACGAATTGATGGACTTTGGGGCCTGAAGCTGCTGGAATGACGACTCTGAATAGGCAGACTCCCACAAGGTGGACCGACAATATAAAGAAGGTCGCCGGTAGATGCTGGAGCCAGGCGGCGCAAGATCGGGCCTTGTTGGCATCATTACGTGAGACCTTTGACCGGCAGTGGACGTCCATCGGTTGAAGCGAATTGCTCTATATATTCGTATACAACTCATTGACTGAACCTTTGTACTTTCTAATAAACCGTCCAACCCTCCAGGCTGTAAAAATACAATTGACGGTTTATAATTTGGAAGCATTTTACGCTTCAAGACAAAACTGATTGGTATAAATATTCGATTCAAAGTTAAATACGTTGAATAATATATTTATACATAAGCGCGCCAGGGTTATCAAACACCAAAAAAATTGAGGAAACAATTTTTTTATAATTAATGTTTCCTTAACATTTTTAGTTAATATTTTGATCAAGTTTAAGTTTGTTTTTGCGTGAACGAATATAGAACAAAATTTTGAACTTTGTCTAGAATAACTCGTGTCTTTCCTATAAATCTCCTTCACTTTCGAGTATATCGTTACTTAATTATAATCTTAAGCTAAATAGGGGTCTATCGCTCAGATGAGAATGTTTTTAAATCATAGACTTACCACATCGTTCCATTCCTGTTTGGAAGGCTACACATACCCCAGAATTCCGCCCGGGATAAAGACGCGAGTTTCTTTTTAAAGAGAAACTCGGTGGTGCCTGCCCAGGATTCCAATTCGTGACTTCTCTGAACGAGAAATGACGCATCACACCCCTTCACCACACTATCATCTTTCACTCAGTTCATCCACACTTTTTTGGTCGCCCTCTCCCGGTCCTGCCGCTTACCATCATATTTAGGGCCTTCTTGCATACATGGCTATCCTTCCTGGTCACTGGTGCTACTTTCATATTTTCTCTGATATACTCATTCCTAATCTTGCCTAATTTTGTTACTCCACACATTAACTCCTAATTATAATCTTACAATCAATAACTTAACCAAATTTCAAACTTTTTCAAATGATGATGAATATGTCGTTGGACAGTTTTTATACCGAAATCCACATTGTAAGGAGTAAATAAGTAGCAGCCCATTTAACGTCCCACTGCTGGGCACAGGCCTCCTCACTCATATGAGCATAGACCCACCATGCTGCTCCACTGCGGATTGGCAGGCATAGTACACAAGTGCACTCTCTATTCCTTCACTCTCGTAGTCCGATGTGACGGTATTCCGACACAACCGGAGAGATCAGGCGAAGGACTGACGGCTTAATGTGCTCTCCGAGGCACGGGGCTGGATCACACCGCCAACTTCCCAACTTCGGGCAAATATTGAGAAAAGCTAGACCTATGAGGCTAGACCAATGAGGCAGGCCATAATCCACATTGAAGAATGACTAAACTCAAAAAATTTTTCAAAGTTTTTGCTATTATGGCTGTATGTCTGTCTATTACATTAGATTTTAGGTCATACTTTGTTACCCAAGATAATATTACATAAATATTAGCGAACAACAATCAGTTGCTGCCGAATTCATGAGTTTTCTACGAAGCATAGTCTCACGTTTTCGGTGACAATGGAGTTGCAAGAAAACCTATTTTTCATGGTGGGAATACGTAACACATATGAAAGGAGAGGACTCTTAAAACAAATGTAAATTATAAAAAATTATGAAGTTTCAATGCCAATCTATATGTATCGTTATCTTACTTTTGGCCCCATCGTGTCGGATACCCATCACATTATTATGAGAGTGAAGAAATAGAGAGTGCACTTGTGTACTATGCCTGCCAACCCTCTCTCCTATGACTAAGAAGGCCTCTGCCCAGCAGTGGGGCGTTAATGGGCTGCTATTTACCTTTACTTACCATAAGCACAAGTACAGTAAAGTTATTTTTTGCCAATTTGGAGTTATTTTGTAACTTAAGCAGTTATCAATTCGATAACTTAAGTTATCTATATAACTTAAGCATCATATAAATACCGTCAAGACACGACAAAACTATGGCGATAAGATATTTATCGTGATGGTAAAATCTAAGACCGATATAATGAGTCTCATTGCGAAGGAAGCGTCAATATGACGTCACGGCTGAAGTTCAAACAACGTGACTCATGTCAAGAAAATAAGTGAAAAATAAATAAAAATCCTAATAACCTTTGTAACTGAGAACCAGTGCTAATCAAATATAAATAGCCGCTAAAATATCAAATGAAAGAGAACTCACCAAATTTCACGCGGGTATCCTAAACGCGGAAACAAATGCAATGTCTTTTGGTTGAAGTAAACTACACAATATTTTTTAAAATAAAATAGTAGTTGCATATACCGGAACGCAGGCGCCCGTATGCTGTGACGTCTGCGGAGTAACTGAGCGTTGAGGCGGCGCCTGGGCTGTGGATTTACACGCCTCCACCCACACATGCATTTTAGCGTGTGTGAGTAACGAAGCCTTCATGAAAATGCAATATATGACGGACAAAGGTGCACGATATTATCGAAATGCCAAACTTCAGCATCGAATAGGCGGCAAGCAATGTTTTTTAAATCAATAGGTTAGGTAGTTTTAATATTTACAAATAACATGTGGCATTTTAATTTGCTACTCGTCATTTAATAGTTCAATATACTATTTTCCATAAAATATAAAAATTTCGTAAATTCTCTTTTCTAAATTTTAAATTCAAAACAACAGTTAATTAATAATTACAATTTGTCACTTGAGATTTCAATAAATTATTTGTATCAACTTAACACTTTTAATATTTTAATGACAATTAAATACCTAACATTTCATCCTATTTCCCTCCGTCCAAGGTTCGGAAATCTAAAGTTTTTGTATAAATATAAATTCTGACATGTGTACTTTCTACGCACGTACTTTTAATTTTTTGGAATACGAAATAAACAAAACTACTAGCTCTACGCGGCCGTGCACCCGCTTAGTTCAGGATCCCGTTGAGAAATGGGTACATTCTTTATTTTTCGCATCTAACAGTCAATGAAAAATATTTCCAACAAGACACCTTAAAAAAATCAACAAAATCCGTATAGCCATTTAGGCTTCAGTAACAGACACAATACGTAAGAACTATATACATACATTATTATAATATATTTTTAATTACCGAATAATGTGTATCGTTTTAAAACATAGAGAATCAAAGTCTTACTATATAACAATATACTACGTTTATAATATAATATATAAAATAATCTCAATAAATCGTCGTCATCGTCGTCTCAAATGGTGGACGTCCACTGCTGGATATAGGTCTCACGTAATGAGGTCCACAAGGCCCGATCTTACGCCGCCTGGATCCAGCGGCTACCGGCGACTCTCTTAATGTCATCGG
Organism: Elymnias hypermnestra; assembly: GCA_015832385.1. Lineage (NCBI taxonomy): Eukaryota > Metazoa > Arthropoda > Insecta > Lepidoptera > Nymphalidae > Elymnias > Elymnias hypermnestra. The sequence continues at coordinate 5,236,242 of JACTOM010000194.1, read as the reverse complement.
TCCACCTTGTGGGGGGTCTGCCTACACTGCGCCGTCCGGTGCGGGGTCGCCAATCCAGCACCTTCGGGCCCCAACGTCCATCGATCCTTCTGAGTATGTCCCCGCCCATTGCCACTTTAGGTTCGCGATTCGTAGGACTATGTCGGCGACTTTGGTTCTACGACGGATCTCCTGATTTCTGATTCGATCACGTAGAGAAACTCCGATCATGGCCCTCTCCCTCGCCCACTGAGTGACTCTGAGCTTCCGCATTAGGCCCATAGTCAGCGACCACGTTTCAATAAATAACTCCATCACCACCAATATCAGAAAAAGGCCCGATTGCTTGAGTTGCTATCCGAGTCACATGAATTTAAATGTTCTAAGTTCGCAAGTTTGATTTTATAAATAAATAAAAAAATATACCAAAAAATTCTTCCCAGAGAACCGTCATAATAACTTTTTGGGCAAAAAATAGGATACGAACCCGGAATCTCATAATGTGACACCAGACAAATACATCGTACACCAGGCAAAACCGTGTGCAGACGTTTAGTGTCATGGAAATGTACGGCATACATACAATGCAACGATTTCCATACAAAAATTATACAACCCGTCACAACCTTTAACACTGTATAAATTAAAAGGATTTTTATTGAGGAAACTCGATACAATACGAATGGTAAATAGTACAGGGGCAAGGTTACTATATAAAACTAACATAAAGGAATACTTTAAGGATGAATATATTAAAGGCAAATCATTAGTAATTACTATCAAACGTCACATAATATTTGTACATCAATGCTCTATCTCATGGGTCGGTCACCTGTTAAGATGGAAAAATTATATTGAATAAAATTTTCGTTATAAAAGGACCATTAAATAACTTGTTTTAGTAAATACTCTGTTTCCTTAGGTACATATATTTTTTTGAATGTACCCTAACCTTTTCAACATTCTATATAGTGTTTTATACGTATACTTCTCATCTTTGCCTTTGCAATTGCATCTGGAAATAGACTTCGTACTCAATTAAAAAAGGATTTCATGACTTTAAAGGATTTTGATAAGAGAATAATTATTTTTCAATAGTGTATATTAACGTATAATAAATGGAATTAGAGAACCACAACTTTACTTCAAAAGAGCACGGTGTGTCTTGCGAATTAAATAAAGAGAAAAATTTTGGTATTCGTTTTTTTTCAGGATAAATTAAAGGGAAATTTTTATTATTAAAGGGAATTAAAATTCTTTGACCGACAAAAAGCTCAACTGGAACAGACTACAAGTCACTAACATATAGCTTTTCTAGACAACCAATCTTCCATTTATTAAGGATACTCGGATTAGCAGTAACCCGAGTTCTTAAACAAAAAATGTAATCTCATATTTATATATACGTAGATAAATTAAAAAAAGACATTAATGAAAGATTCATAAGATGTATAAAGCCCCCTGAATAAAAACGAATGACCTCTATTGTAGAAGTTAAAATTAGATTTAAACATTATTTTGCACAAAAAAAATATCGTTATAGACCTTAAAATACTGTAAAGTAGTTGGTTATATCCCTACTAATATTTTTTTATAAAAATCTAAAAGAGAACTAATTTGTGTGAGATTAAAATTATGTAGACTCACGATCTCAATGTACAAAATCTTTTCATTGTATTTCTGTATATAACAATAAGCAAAACAAAGACAATCTCGTTAAATAAAGATTAAGTATATATATAGTTTTCTAATAATGGTAACATTTAACAACTAAAATATAGATTTTTATAAAATAAAAGGCCAGAAAGCTACGTACCACCAACAGCAAAGCTCGCGAAACAAATCTACGAGGTTGTTATCAATTGCTTTTATATCCTCTTATCAACCCTGTATTGAGATCGATCAATACATTTATCTTTGTGTTTGCACTAGCTGGCGACAATTTATTTAATACAGCTAAACTAACCACATTGTATGGGTAAGTTACTAATACACTATAATATTTTTTGTAACTCCTTTTTAGCCCTACAACCGTGTCAACATTTAATGCACTAAGTGAAAAGTCGTAACTTTTCATAAGAAACAGACACTTCAATGCTATTTATTTTTATAGATTGAATACAAAAGAATAGATAAAAGTATACCTACATATGTTTAGGACGTAGTTCACGTCGATCTATAGTTCACAAATTGTACATTTATGATAATATAGCGATACGAATCAATTCCCAAAATATATTTGACTATCTAGTCGAGCACATTAATACGTGTTTAAGAAACATTAATATTTACTATATCCTGTGTCCCTTCTTACTTGAAAAAAGTCTTTAAACTACCCCGTGCATAGTTTATAATTCCGAGACCTAATTATAACTATAATTTTATGTGGTGATTGATAATTTGTACGAAAAATCCCCTTTTACAAGTTTTTTTAATGTATTCAAAAAGTTACGATGGTCTAGTGGTGGGACGCGTGGTTTCTTCTTCATAGAAGCTACTAGTTCGAATCCTGTGCAGACACCGCTAGGGTTCTAGTCACAAAAAAAAACTTTTATACTCAATTATTTAAAAACATTAGAATATCGACGCCTTCGTCGATAATTTCCTTAATTTATCATTAAGAAACCTGCATATTACGGAAGCAATTCTGGAATATGTGTTACCTGTCAACCCGTATATGCTCTGAAAACCGTTTCCCCTATGACAGAAAAGGCCTGTACCCAGAAGTGGGACATGACTATTAATGTCTCATCACTGAGCACAGGCTGATACTTAACTTTCTCATATCTAACTTACTAAAATAAATAGGCATCTTAGGAAACAATACTAACGGGTAGATAAAAAGGTTCCAAAATAAATTTGTAAATGGTCGTACAAACTCCTCTATTCCTTCTATGTTATTCAATTCCTATATATATATATATATATATATATATACGCAAGACTGTGAAGTAATAGTATGGATAGAGGAGTTTGTGTTGTAAAGTTGTTTCGTAATTTTTTACATAAATCGAAGTTATTATACATATACATAGGTCAATACACAAACGGGATACTTAACATGCAGTTACGCTGGATAATTCTTCCAGAAATAGGAAACTTACCTCAGATTGCAATGAGGTTTGCAATTCATCCGTTAGCTTTTTTAGCGCTGCAATCTGAAAAGATAAATTTGACAATAGAATTTTCTATAAAATCAATGTATAAGAACATAATAAATGTAAAGAACTATGTAAATTTTACCTTGTTACGTAGTTAAACGTTTCTTTCTGAACTAAAGGTGAAATTGGTACTAACAAATAGAACAATCTCAACTCTAAAAAGCTCAGTAAGCCTATTTGAATAATAATATTTTGAGCTTCATTTTGCAGGGCTTTACACTCAGGTGGATATAAAGACATCATCCTAATATTACTAGCCGATCCGAGAAGCTTCGTAGAGCGCAATTTAAAAATATGGGGTGGGAGTAGGCGGTATACCTACCAAGTATATCTTAAAAATTTCGTAAAAATCGGTCAAGTCCTATCGGAGGAATTTGAAAATAAACATTGTGATATGAGATTTTTATATATTTGATTATGAATGTACTTTTCACTTTTTCTTTCTGTATACATATATAATATAACGTAATTAAGGATAACCACTACCTCATTGGTCTAATGGTCAGCATGTCCGGCTACAGACTTGAGGTCCTCGGTTCGACACCCAGGAAGGGCGAATTCAAAAATCGGTATTCAGTTTTCTATTAGGATTTTCTCAATATTTGCCCAAAATTGGGAAGTCGGCAGTGTGCTCCTCTCCCGTGCCACGGAGAGCACCTTAAGCCGTCGGTCCTGCGCCTGATCTCTCTCCGCTAGTGCCGGATTTCCGACCATGAGGGTACACTTGTGTACTATGGCTGCCAACCCGCTGTGAAACAGCGTGGGTTTTTGCTGACGTTAATGGACCGCTACTTACTTGCATAGAAGGATAAATTATTAAATTTAGATCAAAAATATATTTCAAGTATTCAATTAAAGAAAAAATTGATTCCTTACACCTCGAAGTACTTAGGAAGCAAACAAAGAAAGAGACAGAATTATGCGAATACATTCCACTTTGACCTATTGGCGGTTCGCATTTAAATCAAGTCCAAATTTGAAATTCAAAAGCTTGCGTACCCACGTTTCGTTGGATTTTAATGACAAACATTTTTTTGAGCTGTAATTTCCCAGACACGTGGATTTTTATTTAGAGTCACGCCTTTAATTCCCGGGGTGGCACCACATGTTAACTATATAAAACTTACCTGATTGTTATTTAAAATTCATTATTATGCTTTTCGGTGAAAAAAAATGTGAGGAAACCTCAAGAATTTAGTCAATCAAACAGTAAGCGAGAAGGCCTATACAGTGTGACTTTAATACGTTACTTAAATTTATTGATGTATGAAATTCTGATGAAATATTGCTGTTTAAATTGTATTAAGGTAATACCCGGTACATGTTGCCGTATATATTTAAATTTTTGTATACAGTTTCATAAATCAATTTACATTCCCCTAATTTATACTTGATATCTGATTAAATACACATATATATATAAAGCGACTTAGTTTATATTTATTCAATACTTACACATCACTTTGTTTTTGGTTACACTGTTATTCACATTTATATACAAATAACATATTTTTTGGACTTAATAAATTTTCATAAAATTAGTTGAAACGAACACAATTACAAGGCTTTATAGTCAACAATACGCTACTCGAAGGATCAAATAAGTAAACCAACCATATTTCGGGCATATTTACCGGGCAATTAGTAGTTATGCCCCCGAATATTCACACAAGAATACAATTTTTTTTTCAATTCTTTCTTCTTCTTTTTCCAAAAAATTCTGTACCTCTACAACCAAAAGCCATTTCACTGTAGACTTGTAATTGCTTTTTTCATTCAATTTTAGGGTTTGTAGTAATTGTCAAGGACTGGGAGCGTGGCGTCTCCTGAAATCCGGCTACTTGGAGGTCGGTTTGAGGTTGGGAGTCCTGCTACTAAATTGCTTATGTTGACCGGACTTCCACACTAAGCCTGGTATTTAATAAGGACCCACCGGAGGAGTCTGGGGGACGCAGGTTAACTAAGGAGGGGCGAACCGGGCCAGGGAGAAACCCAGCAGCTAAAAGTCCCCATATTGGGCAGCAGTGGGATAGCGGCCGGGAGTGAGTACTTAGTAAAAGCCCAATCAATACAATCAGACTTGTTCATTTACGGGATTTCATGTCCAATAGAGAGGTCCCAAGAGAAGGCTGGTGACGTGCCGGATGCTCCGGGCATGCCACCTATGAACCTATGGGTCGGTGCTACGACAGCGACCTGGGCCCGTTTAGTTTTATGGGCAACGTTACTGACATGGCTGTAGCAGCGTGCCGCTAACGATCCCATGGCCTCGTCATCAAACGATTTTGGAGCAGTGTCAGGTTTTAACTTTTAGAAATCCGACATAACTGGTAATGTCCCGTGATGTTGTGGATTTGTGGATTTCATGAAGATAAAAAAGGCTTCTATCAAAAGGAATTCAGATAAATACAGTCGACACTCAGTTTTCTTCAATTTGATTGCCCTATTCATTTTCTGATTTACTAAGACCAACCATTACCGACCTCCAAGATTGGTTTCTTGTCACTTTTAGGTTTTTTAATCTAATTTATCTAAAATTGAAATATTGTCCATTTTTGTTTATTTCCCAACAACAGATACGTTACTAGTAATTTTCTATTAGAAAAAAAACAGAAATGTCTAGTTTTGTTGTCTATGATTATTTGGTAAAAATACAAAAAAAAAATTGTATCGCTACTATCCACTTTTCGAAATGTTTATTAATGGACATAAAAAAGAAAAAAATCAACTCGAGCACTAAGTATTACATCGCCGCCACAGTTCAGAATGGAGGAGCGTGGGAAAACAGTATAACTTTATAAATTTTCATTTACCTGTAAATAAGACTTACTAAAGTTTTACTTTAAACGTAAGCATTAGCCATATTTCAACATGAGGTAAACTGTCTGTTGTTTACCTGCTATTGTTAACAGAGTACACGAAAAACATTTACGTATACTCTTCAAAAACTTAGTATTAGAAATAAATGAATAATCAGGCTGCCGGCCTGACGCACAGCAATCGTGTTGAGTTGCAGACCTTTTCTGCGTTGTGCCTAGTTTTTAAGTTTTAGTATTTTTATTTCATTTTATTGCTTTCTTTTAATTTGTGTATTTATTATATTTTTAGTTTGTATTTCTCATACCTATACAATGGAGAATAAAGATTTTTCTTTTTTTTTTTAACTTTCCATCACTTGCGGAGAATGGCGAATAGGTTAACTAAAGTTTTCTCTGACGTATTATTTAATTATTACTTATACTTTATTCTTACTTTTTTTTAACTTTTAAATTGTTTTTTTTTGCAACCGCTGAAAACCAGCGTTAAGATTAAATCCCAACAATTGCTAAGCGGTGTTCCCAATTTCGGCATTAAATTTTTCTGCGAAGACTAATTTTGTTGTCATAGCATATCTATATAATCTTTTTAGTTGCAGATAAGTGTAGTAAGAGATGAAAGGTTATTTATTCATTTCTTATTTAAATATCTTTTCAATTTATTTCCCATCTTTTTAAATGTACTAGTTACCTATACATAGTGAATTTAAACAAGTGCTCATAAAAGATTAATTGAACACTATTTTGAAATACTTGACGTGACTTCTGTAATCAATCAATGAGATTTTCCTCTTAAATTAGGTAGCAATTTATCAAATGAAATACTCAATTTCATTTTAAGTTAATATTTCCTTAAAAGTTTAAGTAGTTTGAGACCATGCCCACTCAGGTTACTTAAAAGTTCCTTACATGTAATTTAAATGTCAAAATACAATATCAAATTTTATTTCTGAGATATAGCTTTTTTGAAGAATTTTCATCACATATTTGTAAATTTACAAAAATATGAGCGCCGACCGCTTGTATAAACTTTAAAATCTATGAAATTTGATACGGATCTGTAAAATAACAACTAAATACAAATTCTGCAATTAAAATATTACTTTATTCTCTAATTCGAAAAATAAATGAAGTCTATAACAACAATTGATTACTATTATTTAAAAATTCTATTGTTTTGAGCATAAGAAATTTGACTTTTGCCAAAGCTGAGTCGAATGTAGATCTTTTTCATAACAAACATTAAATCCCATCTACCTGGTGGTTTACACCAGGTAGACAGAATTTGGCGCCAAATTGATTTAGCATAAACTTCCGATTTACATTGTATAATATGGAACTTTGATTAGAATCACAGATTATATCTAGCGAGATTGACAAATTGTATCTACATGGGATGAGGACATCGTCCCAAATAAAAAAGCGGTCGTATAATTTACTGCAAAATATTTCCGCGTCAATATGATAATTCGATAGGTCTGTCAACGTCATTTTATGACACACTGACGTATATGTTAATATTAATTTTTTTTACAACGTACAGGCGTTTAGAATGTTAGATGCTATTATATATTAAGTCACATAATCTAACCAAAATATAATCTTTTCCGACTGTAGAATCGCCTAGAAGTTTTAACTAGAAATGTCTTTAAAGCAAAATTCTAAAACTCTTAGGTAATTTAAAAATAAAAGAAACCTTATTTTATTCAAAGTCAAAATATCTTTATTCAAGTAGGCCTATTACAGCACTTTTGAATCGTATCACAAATATCGTTTTTTTTTCTATTTATTATTTAAATGAATGACTGATGATAACATAAAAGAACGACTTACAATCTAAAGTTACGAGGGTTCCTTCGCGCCCTGATCTNAGAAATAGGTTTGCATCAGTAAGTCTTCATGAGGCATGGATTAATCAATGGACTGCAAAAGTTCATACAATTCGCTTTATAAATCAATGCAACGCTTTTCTATTATCGTAGAGTTAGCAAGCAATCTGTCGCATGAGACTAGCGCAATCGTGTACATTTGTACACCTGGCTAAGTTGTGGGTGAGGAACCATTCTCTTTGTGAATATGGAATTGAAGAGGGCTATACAGATCACCTCTTTATTAATTGTAATAGATAAAGTGTCTATACCGCATTTTGTCAAAAATTATCCCGAGCCCAATACATATTCAATCGATCTTTTCGCTCCCCAATCATATGGTCATGAAAAATATTTGTAATATAGTCAGTATATATTTGTATTATTGTGTAAGACTAATAATTTAGTTCATAACATCTACGTTTTCAATGTTTGTTGCGTAAGTGTGTTCGTCCTGCATGTATAATATGTCAACTGACAAATCTCTTCGAAAAGTTAATTATATTTTGAACACATCATCAATCTATATAATCTCATTCATGCTGTCTTCTCCACGACTCCAACGTTGGCAGAATTATTGCTTTAAATATAAAAAGCCTTAAATCAAAAAAGAGGTGTACTTAAGATGCGAGTTCTGGCAGAAGTCTCCCTAGACATAAGAGAGAGGGTTTGATATGTCAACATACACATAAAATTGTTTCTGGGATATGTTAATTTCATTTGTTTTTCTGCATCAAAACGCTCAGTTATAGATGACGAGACCGAATTTGGAGCATGCCTAACAGTATTCAACGGTGTGGTCTTCTTTAGAAAATAATCAAGTCTTCCGACAGTATGCCATTGCATAGTTGAGTTTATATAACTTGCTTAAAAAATTTTTAAAGGTTTATGGTAGTTTCAAATAATTCTTTGAATAAAAAGGATCGAATTTCCTGTAATGGTTATGTTGATTATGTCGCATATTTCTGTTTCTCGATTAGAAAGTGCACATATTGTTCAAATTATAAAGGATTTTTAATATAACAGTCAACATATATTCAAGCAATAAGAAATTACTCGAAAACATATACCGTTGAGGAATATAGAGAATAATTCAATGATAGAGATGTTTAGATGGGAATCCAGTTTCATAAATATGTAAAATTTCATTAATGTAAAATTGTATAGCAGTCAAAAGAGAAACTAATAAGTTTATTACGGTATCTTCTCAGAAAAATAATTCCTCCGAAGCAATGGTATAGATTCATTACCAATAGACAGACTTAACAATCCCAAAAAGCTTTTCATGCCTACGTGAAGCCTATTTTGATTTTGATTCTGGGTGACAATTGATAATACCAATATTTATTTTACTAAGTTTATTTGCAAAGCCTGTTAGAAGCGGTCAACTTAATCGTGTAACTAAAAATAGAACAGCGTTTTATTTCGTCGGAATACCAGCTCGTCGCAGGTTACAATCCCAAAGCTAATTCCGTTATCTGGTGATATCATTGAGTAAACACCGATACCCTATCTACCCTATGTGCCAACGGCTATTTCAACGCAATGGTACCTACTATGCTAGATGCACAATGTTATAATGTAACAGGGATTAAACCTTTTTTAAAAAGTAATAAGAATTGCACATTACATAAAACAATATAAATGCTATATTAAAATAAGAACATTTATCGAGAAATATGTTCACATGTTAACAACATATGACTAATAAATTATGTGATCTATTATGTGTATATAAAACATAGTGTAGATCGTCGTTCACTTACAGTTTCCTTTACAAAGGTGACCAACTGTTTTTTTTAAATAAATAATAGTTTAAAAAAAAAAACTAAAAATAACGATTTTATAGCAAACCGAACTAAAAGCTAGAAAATAAGTTTTAATAATAATAAATAGAGAATCATTTATTTCAGCATTTATTTTTCATATTAAAGGTTACAATCCTTCTATTGGTAACTGTCTATGAAAGGAAAGTTATGGGAATTTTGTGAAATGTACCCCACGCTTTTCACTCTGAATTAAATTATTCTGTTTATTACTTATTATTAAAAATAATTTTCTAGCTTTTAGTTCGAGTTGCTATAAAAGCGTGTATTTTTAGTTTTATTTTAACTATTTTTGATTTTTTAATACGATTTAGTATGTTTCCACAAATCTAGTTAATTAGGGTTTCGGTCTTGTTTATGTAATTAGTTTTCGTTATTACAAATAATGACCAACAAAGTACTTTTAATTAGCAATCTTTTGATTGTATTGAAAATACTCCAGTCGTATGAACTCAACGATATAAATCTAAAACAGCTTTACTCGACTTATCCGAGACGGCAGATCGCGCACTAGCTCTGTCCCTGTCACTCTCTCGTAGAGTATCCATGAAAAGATTATATTAATCCTGGCGGCCCTAACAAGGATAATGGGAAATTGTTAACGAATTATTACATTGTCATTGGCACTTAATACGTATGCAAAGTTTCGAATTAATTAGACTTCTGGAGTAGCTAAAAATCGCGCTCAAAAACGCCGTTACATACATACATACAGCCCAAGCTAATAAAATCGTTATAAAAGAGAGTACACTTTGCAAGTATTTTATAGGGGGGGGAAAAGAAAAAAACGATAAAAACTTTCTTTTTAAATATATTTTTCTTCAGAGTGGATTTTATTGCTAAATGAAGATGTTCGTCTAATAATACAGCCACAACCGAACAACTTTCATTGTGCATATTAAATTTGACTGTTAAGACGACAGATGTTTTTACAGAAAGTTGCTAAATTTCACTGCTCCAATACTCATTCCCTAGCGAAAATACCCTTTCAACAGCATAAAGAATATTCTATTAAAACTTTTAAATTTTTATGTGGGATATGTACAAATTCGACTGCTGAGGAAACCCCTTTTTATTATCTAGAAGATTTAATATATACAAATGAGTACAATGCAGTAAATAAGTATCGTTGCTCACCTTACCTTTACCCAAAGGTTGTCTTTTAAGAGATTGCTAATGCAATAAGACCGCCTTTGCATGCTGTCTTTCCTAAACTATTATTTCATGTTTTCTAGTGTTGTGTGTGTAATAAAGTATTTATTTATCTATCATCACTAAGTAAACATTTTCATGCATTCCAACTAGATCAGTAACGTTATAGCTGGCTTTTTATCACCACACTACCTGATCCCTAAAAAGAATCAATCAGGGATTTAATATCTTTTCATTTAACTGATAAATTGATTGTAATTGTTCCTAATGCAGATACGAGTTATATGCAAGATATTGCCGTAACTAAATTGGTATTGATTTTTTTACATTTTGATTTAACAACCCTTTACTTGTTCTATTTATCAAATGTTAACGACAGCACCCATTGAACTATAAGTTTTTGTACCCACAGATGTTTTAATGCTGTGGCAATAATTAAAAGCTTTCAATAACTGTCATAAATTAATATTGCTATGTATTTTTTATATCATACTATTAGCTCACCCTCTTCCTACATATTGTTTAAATTTTTTAAATTTGATATGGATGACACTTTACGTTAACAGAGTTATTTCATTCAATATAAATTCACTAATTACTTAATAACAGTATGGCTGGCAAATAATAACAGTTTAAAGGTGTCTTTCAAAGTTATTAGTTTAACATGTTTTCATATCATCAGTAATAACATAATTTATCTCCAGCTTCTATGTTAAATTAAAAAATAAATCCTTGTTTTGTTTTCTTGCAAATGCTGGACAAATTTAGGAAAGTATATTCTTAAGATGTCATTTATCTCACTCATTCACCTTGAAGAGAGAATTATTTACTACCCCATCAGTATTAATATTTGTCGGCTGCTTTTGTTTTTACAAGAAGTTCAAATACCATGAAGAATATATTCTACATTCTATTTAGTCTTACTAGAATTGAAGCTGCTATCAACTACAGCCAAGAGCCACTATTGTTTATTAATAAAAAAAAAATGGGCCAAGTGCATATGAAGGGTTCTAGTATGTATACTCCATAATTTTAAGATTGTTTTATTTTCACAGTTTATGTCATCAAGAGGAGTGCTGTTTTACAATTTGCCTTAAAAATATCAACAACGAGATAAGCTTGAATCATTGAATATATACTCCAATATAAAAATAACTAAAAAACATTTAAAAGATTCATATTTCCCACAAAGCAAAAGAAAATGACATCAGGTCTGAAAAAAATGCTAACTTCAGAATTCACAACAGAAAATCCTCTACAAATAAAATATTGTTGTTTTTATCATAAAACACCATATGAATGTCTATATGTAGATAATGTAAACTGTAGATTGTTTCTTCTATTTATACGAAACATGAACATTAATTTATAGAATTGATTCAGAGGACATTACTGCAGCTTTACATCAAAAAACATCAACTAGATTTGTTGTAGCCAACAATGAAATCTTTGTATGTACTATGTAAAATGCCAATAATATAAAAAAAAATGTGCTGACATATTTAATTTAATAATAATGCTGATTTATAATACAAGTCATGTTTAATCTATAGTGGTACCCATATTTTGCCTTGGATGATGTAAAGATTTTAAAAGTATCTCACTCACATCTACTTAGGTAGTGAAAAGGTATAATAGAATAAAGAAGTTCACATATTTACATGAACCTGTAACTTTACACTGATATTTTAAGATGTATGTAAGTGATTCAAATTTTAAATTTGTTTCTCTAGTTCAATTCTTAAAACAGTAATAACAGCAACTGTTATCATAATTATCAAAACATTATTATTAGTAAAATACACTTTGGGTACAGTGAAAAACTTATTTGAAATATGAATTATAATCTATCTTCACAAACACTTTTTTCTCAAATAATAGCTTATACACAGACAATGTAGCTACCAGTAGTTATTTTCATTGTTTTAGGGGGGTCTCGAAAAGGTAGAATAATAATCATAGCCAATACAGCTAAAAGGTATAACAACTGCAATTGAAATATTTAGATAAGGGAAGGCATGTATATTATATAAATATTTCTGTTGCAATGAATATTTAATTATTATTATTATATAAGGACCGAATGGAAAACATATAGTAATAAGTTAATAAGGAAATACATATCTCAGCTCTTCCTTTATTTTATCTAAAAATAAAATGGTGAAGAATTTCATAAATCTCTTAATTACTTTTACGGTACGCTAATATTGATAGATACAACACAACACAGCAAGTATTTTTCATTAAAAGGAATTAATTGTATGAATAGTAATTCGAAAGATTTACTTTAAATTTTTGCTTTATATAAACGTTTACACTACAAGAATTTATTTAGACTATTTGGAATATGTTTCAATTGTTGTCAATTGAGATATGATTCACAATGGTAAAGAATTAAATGCGCCAGACGATGGAGAAATTGTTGAAAAATTACGAAAACATAACCTTCAAAGCATCTGTCAAATAAAAGATACAATATTTTTTGAAAATACCAAAAGAAAACAGACCTCGAGCTCCTGATTTTGGCATGTATTTTCAAGTTCCTTCACTGAGGGTTGTGTTCTAGAAGATTCTTGATCGTTATCCTGTGCAACACCCTCAGTTAGTACTTCGGTAGCAAAATTCGTAATCTGTCCTTTTAAGCTACTGAAACTTTGATTCAGATTAAGCCACGACATTTTAACGTACACGAATTACGGATCACATATCACAGGTAAACGATTAACATCAAAATATTATGGAAATACTGATGTAAACAATAAATAAATCGCATAATTTTGCCATTGACAGGACCTTGTCTAGTTGGCAAAACAATTCGCCGTTTGACAATTAATGTAAGTTCTTGTTACCTATCTAAAATTTCAATTTTAATTTTATTGCATATAAACCTATTATTTTACAAATTCCTATATAATATAACCTTTGTAATAGAAATTCTTATTCCACTCATGACCCTGTAAATTTATTATTTATTATCTATATTCAAATTACACCGCCATGTTGGTTGATGGCTTATATTTGACTTGACTTTGGCGTTTTTGACGTTGTCTATAAAGTTTATAATTATTCCGCTCTTTTGTGTAACTTATGAGAATAAATCTTATATTTCATTGAATTAGCTGTATATTAATACCCGAGTGCAGGTCAGACAATGAATCATAAATCCATAAAAAATAAAGAGTTTAAAACTTCTTCACAATTGCGGAACATAAATAGCTTTGGTCACTCCAATAAGAAGCCAGAGGATAAGCGGGTACCATTAAGTACACAAAACGTTGTTAAGTATCTTTTACAAGGAACTTTAAGGTTAAGAGTTTGCAGATATTGTTTAAATGTTACAAGCCACTTAACAGAATTTGATGAAGTTCTTACTCTTGCGGTAAGTGGGTCACTCCACGAAGTTACCATAAGGGATATCTTCGCAAGCTTTCATCCATATAAGGTACAATGTTTTTTTTTGTATATGAAATATTCACACATATTTAAACTTAATAATTGCTTTAATAGTTTCTTCATATTTAGATTTTCCTAACATGGATTTATTTATGAATGAAGTAATCCTTACACAATGCTTAACAATCTCTTTTGGATTGGCAAGATAAGGAACAAATTTATAAACAATTCAGAAAGTTGATTTTATACACAATACAAGAAGATATATGCACGAAAATTATTATTACTAAAGCAATTGCCTTCAATAACAATTTTTGTATTTGACATTACACTGGAATTGTTTGAACTTCTTGATAAACTCTTGTTAAACCTATAGATTTGTTGTTATTGTGAGTATCAAGTGTATGAGAACTCTGTAATTGAAAGGATGAAGTGAAATAATGAAAATCACTAACAAGGTTGCCCTAATTTCCTGTGTTGATATTATTTTCCCCCATGGTGTATATATATTATATTCTTACAATGGAATGAAAAGTATGGTCTGGTTGATTGACTATTCAAATAAAAATTTAATTACCCTCTTGATTGTTAAGCTTCCTTCGACACTTCAATAAACATTAGTTTTTGCTGGCTTACTGTGAGAAAAGTGAGTTAAGTGGATGTGAGCCAGTGAAATATAACACATCAAATTGCCTAATAAGTGATATTGTTGTAACATTATGTTGCTAGCCTAAGGATGATATTGTAGTTTTATAAAAATAAATATTTCACATGATATTTTGAACAACTTATTTCAGGTTGCAGAAGATTCCAACTTTCCAAATAAAATATGTTATGAATGTGTCAACCGTGCAATAAGTTGTTATCTATTCACTCAACAATGTGAAAGAGCTGAAAGAGCACTACGAAACTGTTTGGAAGATATATATGATAAATTTGAAAAACTGGACCCTCTAGAACCAGTAAAAAAAAGGGGTAAACGAAAGCTTAATCCCAATTATAATGTTATCTATACAGAATATGAAGATGTGATTCATTATGCAGACCCAATAATAAATATTGTTAATGTTACACACAATCCTATTTTGAAAAAAGATGATGAAATAAATGATCTAGAATGTCAAAAGTGTTGGCAAGTTCTACCAAGTGTTGAGTTATTGTTAAATCATGAGAAATCACATCCTAAAAACATGTGGTTTAATTGTAGATTTTGTGGAAAATCATTTGTTAAACGTTCCCATTTAAAGAGACATATAAAAGGAACCCACACATATAACAGAGAAAAACATACAGACATTACTATGGATCTATTCAAATGTAACAAATGTGGTATATACAATAAAACACTTCCAGAACATTTGCAACACAATGAAAAACATAAGTTTAAAAGTATATTCAAAAACATCATTGAAAGGAATGTTAAAATGTTATGTTCTGTCTGTTACAACGAGAGTTCACATTTAACAGATTTGCGTGAAGTTGTTCATCTTCATGGAGGGTATTCTGGTATGACTGGCGACAAAAGCTTAGAAAATATTGTTACATCAACCATTCCAGGAGTAAGTATTTATAGTTTTTATTATCTCAACATTAGAAAGCAAACATCTGTATATCTGAAATTGTTGTACATCAAAATAGATAAACTTTTCATATAATTAAAAAATATAAGTAATTTACTAAATGGTAACATCCAAATTTATACACTAATTATCATTTTTGAAACTATATTTATATTTTGTTGCTAAATAGAACAGAGACTATAGCTGCACTGTACAATACTTTTAAATACTATTATACAGGTTATTATGTGTTTGCTTTCCAGCATTGATAGCTATTTAATAATATTCCACATATTTTTTTACAAGTAGGCCATTACAAGGCACTAACAATGTTATGGCAAAAAAATTGTCATTTGTCATATACATGATTTATTAAGAAGAAAAGTTATAGAAACTATCATTTGTTGTTGTTTTATAGATGTAACACATTAGTGAATATGTTCTCTATAAGTAACAGTGTTAGGACTACAATATATACACCTTTGAACATTTACAGGACTTGTTATGTAAAAAATTAACATAGTAATATGCTAGCTGTCTTATCTATTAGTATAGTGTTTTCTTCATATATATTAGTATGTGATAGAATTTGTTGGATGTTTTAGCAAAATCCAAACAAATATAATGAATTGCTACTCCTGCATAAGGCTAAGATGCTTAAATTAAGCAAAAAAATATGTTATCAAAAAAATGTTGACAATATTTACCCAACAACGGTAAAACCTCCCTGTATAGAAACAGAGTTTACATTTGATTCACCAATCATCATAGAGAAAAATTACATTGAACCTACAGTGTATGTAGTATTTACATTTGCAAGACCTTACTTATTTAATTCATTTGATGCTTCAAGTGAATATAATGTTCCATTTAATATAAACATTGGTAGAATCTTTACTGAGTATACTGTATCAAAAAAGATAGAAGATAGTCCTTCAAAAGAAATCCTGGTTGAGAAAAAGGGAATTAAGTCAAGTAGTTCAAAAATTTCTCCAGAAATTACATTTTGTAAAACATGTTGGATTTTTAAGTCACCAGCTTGTAAATTGTGCTTGGATATGAAAAAAAAAATTTTGAATGATAAAAAGGATGTGACTTCTAATAATTCTGACAATCATGAAAATAATTGTAAAAATTGCTGGATTTTTAGTGCAACAGGGAAATGTAACTTTTGCAATAGATATGTTAAAAATGATAAAGCCGCATTGTCATCTGTGTTGGATATTGGAATAAAATACACAAACAAAATTGGCAGAAATCTTGCAAAAACTAATTATTTTATTGAAAACAAACAAGAAATAAATTGGCGATGTGACATTTGCTTGACAAATTATGCTAAAAATAGAGTAACAGGTATTTGTTGTGACGATGAAATAAAAAGAAAGGCAAATAACAAAAGAAATTTAAGGAATGATAATACTTTCTATTCTGATTTACACAATCTAATAAAATCCAATGACATATTAAGTGAATCTAAAATTGTGGAAGTACAAAATTTTGATTGTGAAAAAAACAATATTTGTCAAATAGGAGGAAATATCGTAGAAGACAACAAATTTATTACTAGTGATTCACACAATTGTCCTGCCATTATACCAAAAACCATTGTAAATGAAAATTCATACATGGACATAGAAATATGTCCATTTAACAATAGTGAAGAAATAGATGTAATTAATTTTGACAACATGATTATAGAAAATATGGATATTTCAATTGATAGTGTGGAAACCATGTTTTCCACACAATTCCAAACATCACTTGAGCCAAGAGAGCAAAGCAAATTGTCTATGAATTCTAATAATGTTCAGTCTAATTTTATATTTAGTATTGGCACAAGTGAAACTAAAGGACACAAAACAAGAAAAGCTAAAAGTTCGTGGCGTCGAATGCCTACTACATCTCATAAATGAAAATTTTCGTTTATTTTTATTGAACTAGTTACTTTGTTCTTTATTTGGATAACTTACGTTCTTGATTATATGTAATATTTAAATATTTGACATTAGTATTAGATATTCTATGTATATAGCTGTAGACATAGAATAATTGAATTTAATTATATATTTGGTACAAATATGGTCAGTTAGTGTCAACATGCTATTTAGAAGTGTTTTGAATTTTATAATTTAAATCTAAATCTTAAATTTAAATGCCTATGCCTATTTAACATTTCACACACACTTCAAAATAACTACACCATTTATAAAAAGATTCTCAAAAGTATGTCTCATACATTTAATCTGTACAAAGCGTAGTGATTTATATCAATTAGTTACACTACGCTAAGTCCTTACGAAGCCTTATAAAAGTTATTAATTGCTGTATTCTAATAGTTGCAATTAGTTTTGTTTAAAAAAAGTCCAATGGGTATTATAATATTCATATTTATAATTTATTTTCTACACATTGATGTAAATAAATGAGAAATTTAGTAAACTTTGATTGTATAGGGAGGGCTTTGTAGATATATTTAAATTTTCAATTAAGAATAAAGATAGCCTTTAATGTGCTCTGTAATTACCTTTTTTTTAATATTCTAATTGTTTGTATGTTACATATGTTAAAACTATTTAACCAGTAAATATTAAATGACATCCATAATCTGTCTGAAAATCTTTTATAGAACTTGATCCTTGGTTTTAAGAGAAAAATTTACCATGACTTTAAAGTGATGATGTAAAAACAGTCTGCTCCAACATTTATGTTTGGATTTGTAATTACATATAAATTTTTGGAAAAATTAAACATTGATTAACTGTCTTGTATCCACAAAACATTTGAATATGTCCCGAATAATTGGAATTTAAGCATATGTTGCGGGTCTGTGTTTGTTCCACTTTAACTTATTTTCTGGCTCAAGTAACAAAAAATTGCTTTCGATCTGAACGGTGCCACCAAAAGACTCCCAATTCATTTGTATGGTAATCTGAAATGGAACAATCGAAACATCACCTTACGATGGTAACCTAATTGTTTGAGTGACAGAAATAAAATGTCACTGTAGCCAAACACATTGGAATATAGATGTTGTGTATCAATTATTTTGGGTCTTGTTATCAAAAACAAAAAATGGGAAAGATTTCTTTATAATAAAAAAAAATATGAAGAAATTTCTTTATAATAAAAAAAAAACTCTTCTAATTCTCAAGTTATATCGAGGCTTTCTTTTCTAAACTCATATAATCATTAATGTCTTTTAATATTATAATACTTTCACATTTGTAGTAAATTAGTAAGTGAGAATGAGAATGACGGTAATAATAGGCAACCTATATTCAAAAAGTGCTATTGTCATTAGCATGTATGATACCTTCTTAGAGGTCCTTCCCATAAATTATTGCTTTCATCTACTCATAAACTGCTTCTTTTATTTTTTTTTAAACAACATTTATTGTTTTGTTGCAGATAATCCTTGATAACTGCACTGGAAACAAAATATGCGATACGTGCTTTAATCACGCGATTTCTTCTTATATTTTTATAGTAAAAATTCATCACGCTAGAAGTAGACTAAATACTTGTGTTAGTGTAATGCTTGATAAATTAAACGATGAAGGAGATCCTAGTAATAATCTAATGATAGAGATTTTACAAGATGCTATCCTACCCTCATTTGAACTAGATAATGATGAAGAAGATTTAAAAGATGAAGACGAGGTAAATTTTAACGTTGAGGTTCTAGAGGATGAGTTTAGGCTGAATTCAAGTTCGGAAAGCTTTGTTTCCGACGTAGTGAGTGATGATTACCTCGATGATTGCACTTTATATAATCCGGCGAAACATGTAACGAAAACATACTCAAAAAAAAAGTTAATTAATGGCCATTACCAAAACGATATTGACGATGGACTGTTAAAAAATGTGTGTAGCGAATTTTTGACATTTAGAAAGAAACTAAAGCACCCAACGCGCATCCTTAAATATAGATTTACATGCCCATTATGCAATAAATATTTTATCTCGGATTATTTCCTTAAAAAACACGTACTCAGACATGTACACAGGCCGGTCAAATGCAATAAATGTTCGCATAGTTTCAAATCAAAGTTTTACCTATTCGAGCATAAAAAAATGGATCATGTACTAAAATTGAAGAGTTTCCTAATCTGCAAGACCTGTGGAAGGACTTTCGTTGACATAAATAAGATGAGATCACATCAGAAGTGCCACAAAACGAAGGAATGCCAACTATGCGATAAGCTTTTTATATCGCAGAAACATTACTCTATACATATGCAACGGCATGCAATCAAATTTAGTGCATACAGGAATAAGCACATGCAAACATGTAGTTTCTGCGAAAAAGCATGTTCAAATGAAAATGAACTGTCTTTGCATGTTAATAAGATGCACCTTCAAATAAAACCTTACAGTTGTGATATGTGTGATAGACAATTTTACACTGAAAATAACTTGAACAGTCATAAGAGGCTGCATAGTTTGTATTCCAAAGAGACTTGCGCGTTTTGCAGCAAAAACTTTAAATGCCGTAAGGAATTGGTTATTCATGTACGCAAGCACATAGGCATAAAGCCCCACGTTTGTCCTGTTTGTAGACAATCGTTTTATTCAGATTCAAATTTGAAAAAGCATATGAAATCATTTCACGGGGGTATATATTGCTGTCGACTTTGCAGATCGGTGCTACCTAGTCAGTTAGTTCTAAGATCGCATATAAATCTCATGCACAGTTCCCTATAGCTCTTTTCTACTTTGCCCCCAGTATAGGTAAACAATTTATAATTTATTTAATAGAGTTGTGTTATAAATTATGCCACGGAGCGACGAGCTCTTATTATAGAAGGGTCATAAATGTTATGAAGATATTAGTGCGGGCCACAAATGATTATGAGAATATATTTTTTTTATAAAAGCAATTAATTTTTTAACCATATTTATCATTCCTCTCATTTGTATGCCTGCGTTATGAACCACGAGTCGCAGAGCCCTGCCTGAAGCCAACGGAACGAAAGTTGATGTAGTTAAACGTTAAAAGAAATATTACAGAAGTAGTTGTATCATGAAACATGGTGAATAGATCTCGCGTTGGAATACTACAAAATGTAGAAATATGGGGAAACCCGTTATTTATCGAATCGTTAAACAAAATTGTAATTATATCCACTCACACATAAATCATCAAAATCGCCCAGTCAGCCCTTTAGAGTTCAGTCATTTAAAAAAATTATATATGTAATGATAGGTCAGTTTATTAATATATAAATTCGTCGTTAGTTCAAGGATTTATTACTTTTTTGTTTTTATATAAATTTTATTGACTTATATAGGTTCTTATAGTATCTTTAAAAGTACAGTACTATTATGCGAAAATATGTAGGTTAGGTTTGTAATAATATTAGTATACATACAATATTTCAAACAGAGAAGAAATATAAGTTTATGGATACATTTAATATATAGTATATTTTTTACAGAAAAATTAAATTATTTTAAAATTCCTGTAAAATGGTGGATGGTTAATAACTAGCTAAATATAATTTATTATCAGTCCAGATTAATAAATAACAGATCTTGATAATAGCACCACATATTGGGTACAACACTATCTGTCAAGTTTGACACATGCAAAATTTCATTAAAATCTGTTGAGAACTTTCCAAAAACATCGTAAACGAAAGTCGGGACATATGGTTTTTCGTATAATCACCATGTAGGTCATAGAGATATGTCAGTTTGTTTTAAATTCTTCCAAAACTGCTCCCTCAATTATTTAATCCTAAATAACTGACTTAAAAGGTATGCATACCTAATGAAAACAAAAAACTTATCCAGTATAATAAACCTTATGAAATTTCTGCCCACCTTTAATATAGTCACTGTTTGTGTATTTAGAGATTCCAAAGCTAATTCAACTATATGTTAATAGTTAAGAATAGATAACGATTTAAGCACAATTTCAAAGAAAAATATACTATACAATTTATGCTTGTTTTCTTTAATTTTCCTTTTTCATACTATACGATCGCAGCTAACAATGAAAATGGGGTGGCTGTGTTATGGACACGGACGTTGTACGTGAATATGTCGCGTAACTGGTAAGAGGTTCTAAAAAATATCGGGCTTTCCCCTCTGCCGCACGATGTGTTAAGTCCTTACTTGACGTAGTAAATTCCTTGATCCTTTGGTTATCCAGTGAAATAATTGAATTTTGTATGGAGGTGATAGATATGAAGCTACAACACCAAACTATATCTCCTTATTTTGTTATTATTCTTTACTTCTCTACAGATGCGATTTTAAAGACGGTTTCAAGTAATGACCTCCACAAGGCCTGATCTTGCGCCGCCTAGCTCGAGTGGCTACCGACGACCCTCTTTATATCATCGATCCACCTTGTGGGGGGTCTGCCTACACTGCGCCGTCCGATGCGGTGTCGCCACTCCAGCACCTTCGGCCCCCAAAATCCATCCGCCCTTAGGACTATGTGCCCCGCCCATTGCCACTTCAGGTTCGCGATTCGTAGGGCTATGTCGGTGACGTTGGTTCTATTACGGATCTCTTCATTTCTGTTTCGATCGCGTAGAGAAACTTCGAGCATAGCCCTATCCATCGTAAGCTGAGTGACTGAGCTTCCGCATGAGGCCCATAGTAAAAGTTTAAATACGTAGTCACGTCAAAGTTCAGAAAGACGGTTTGTATCTAAAATGTATCTCCCTGATTAGGAAAGTCACGCTATGATTTTAAGGGAGGAAAAATCCGTGGAACAGAGTACAAGAAATTTGTTTCGTGTGTTATAATATTATTGTGTTTATTTGTAGTGGCAACGCTACATTTATTTATATTTATACATTTTCATATTGTTAAATAGTTTTATACATTGTATTTACTCAGAAATATTGTATTATATAAATATAATAAACAAACTAGGATACAAATATAACAAATATTGTAAAATTAAAGTGCTTTATTGGTGTAAACTTATTCACATTATCCAAACGTCGCACATTGCGTCACTGGTGATCCTACATCACCTCACAAGCGACCATCACTTCGCTTTATATTTTACCCAAAAAGCAGTGAGGAGTGATGCGAAGGATTCCTCAGTCTTCATGAAACGCTTAATGGAACCATGGCGAAACGTACTGTATAAAGTAAAGAAAGCACAAGCCGTCTTTTTTTGCACCGAACGACCCATATGTGATTAGCTTAAGCTATTATATAATAATTAATTAAGTTAAGTGTCATGGAGAACACATAACACAAGAAAAGGAAAACAAGGGCAGGGTTGTGTCTCTCTTGTCGACAGCTGATTTTCATTTAAAGATTCTCTACTACTCCATCATTTGAATATTTTAAATCTAAATATATAATATTAGTGTAATGCTTTTTTACAACTAATAAACTTCAAATTATGGAGTATGGTGTAGTACTTTTGTAATATTAACACAATTTTTTTATCTTTTTAGAAATTTTAATATCTGTAATGATTCCACAGAGTCCTGTTGAGTGATATGATGTGTAAATTAGTTTGTAAGAGGAGCCTCTTTTTTTCAGTACAAGGTCTCACTTCAAATGGGACAAGGCGATTTGTAGGAACATTTTGTTTTAGTTTCAATTTTAGCCATTGTTTTTTTTTCAAATGATTATGGATAAAAAGAATTTGACTTTACTAGACGAGCCTTGCATATCTCCTTCGCTTCTTTCATTTTCAATAAAAGTTTTATACAAGTTCGTCGGTTTAGAGTACCCTTGACCTGACCCTTAATTAAATTGTCCTGGATTTGGTCCCAGAACGTTCGCCTTGGTCTTTCCCTTCCAACTTTCCCATTCGGTCTAGACTCATAAATTCTTTTTAACCGACTTCAAAAAAAGGTGGATGTTATCAATTCGTCTGTATTTTTTTTTAAGTTTGTTACCTCATATCTCCCGACTGGGTGGACCGATCTTGATGATTTTTTTTAAATGAAAGGTGGTGCTCGTCATAGGGTCTCATTTTTTTTAAACCTGTTCTGATCATGGCATCCATGACAAAACCGGATAAGTCTTAAATTTCCGTAAGCATGTGCGCGACAAATGGACGAATAACTCAAGATCACGCCAACCGATTTCGATGATTCTTTTTTTATTAGAAAGGATATACTTCAAGGGTTGTTTTGTGATAGTTTGGTTAGGTTCTGATGATGGAATCCATGACAAAGTGACGGAACTCTTCAATTCTTAGGAGCAAATCAACGATACTCGGCAGAATCTTCTATAAGCTATCCAGATATTTGAGTCGCCTACCGTAACTTCGGTATGGTCAAGTGCTAGTCGTAGTTAAATATGAAGATCAATGGAACTCCTCAACGGCTTACAGTAAGAGTGTGATTTTTGGCAAAATCTATAACTGTCTGTAATCAAATGCCAATGACCTTACGTTTGTTGCTGCATTGCAATATTTGAAAGGTGAATTATGTGTGAAGCGGTGGTATAAGGGTTTCGGGTTCGATCCCGGGTGTGGCGATATTAATGTAAATTTAACTTTGTAAAGTTGTTTCATTTAAACGGTGTTATCTCATATGAGAAACGCGTTTTAGGTGTACATATATTGAGACAAATTTGTTAGTTTACCTCTGATTCACTAAAAATCATAAAATAAATATAAATTTTAACAAAAAAAGAACCGCCTTCAAAACAAACTTACCAATACTGTTTTGAAGGCGGTTCTTTTTTTGTTAAAATTTATATTTATATACCACAACGTTCTCTTATCACATCTATTTCTTACTGTGTCACCCAATTTCAATCCACTCATACTTCTCAACGCTCTCATCTCTACCGCATTTATTTGATGCTTACTCTGCCATACCCAACTTTCACTACCATGCATAAGTATTGGCGCCAACACTCCATGAACAGTGCTACAATTACAAATGTTTCTATGAGGTTAAAATCTTGCTATCTCTGCTCAATACTCGGCCACATAGTTTCTAGCTCGAATGACATGATGTTGCGTGTGCCTCATTACTTTCCATTCACACTTTATAATATAGTTTACCGAAGTAGGACATAAAATTTTAAGTAGTACAAAACAAAAATTGAGACACTCTTTATACGGGGCAAATGTAAGACTTCAGGTTTATCCTATTCAACGCTAATCTGTATCAACCAACGTTTCCACTTTGCACAGAGTAAAAAGATTTGTTCAATGAAGTTTCAAAACTTCCTTGTATACAATTGTTTTAAAATATTTTATTTTATTATGGAGTTAATAAATTTGTTGCTAAATTCAGTTACGAGCGAAATTTGTTTTTTATGTTTTAAAAAATGTAGTACTACTGAAGATGTTCATTGTGAATTCGAGTTAGAGAGTAAACTTTTTAAAGAATCGTTAAGTTTGGCAAATATTATTCGTTATTTATTTCCATCTTTTGTAAGTATATCCCTTTGCATCTCATTTTTATGTCATACTAGTTTTTTTGTAATTGAAAACTAACTTTTAATCCCATCTTCCAATACGACAACTATTACAATTCTTGTATTTTTTTATTTTTCCTCTATCAATTATATTTACCTAGCTTGTCTATTAAATTTGAATTTTATTTTTATGTACTTAATTATTTTTTTTAGTTTAGTTAACAGAAAGATGAAAACTATATTTCCAGGAGCTGACTCTAAACAAAGTGTGTAGTGATTGCTCTGACCTAATGATAAGAATGTATGTTGCAATAAATAAGAATATTATAATGAAAAGAATTATCAAAATGATTATTGACAATTTTGACAAAGAAATAGATAATATTAACAACACCAGCCTAGACAAACTTTCAATGCACTCAATTAATATTAATCTTTTTAGCATTATAAATGCAAGTCGACAATGTGAGTTGAATAATATAATAGTTGATAAAAATACACATGAAAAGAGACTATCTAATCTATGTGATAAAGATGATTTGAATACCATACAACAATGTCATCATTGTTATAAATTATTTAAAAGTGTGAAAAAACTGAAGATTCATTTAAGAAATCATAGTCAAAAACGAAAATTAAAATACCATAAATGCAATCATTGTAATTACAAAAGTGTCTGTAAAGAATCATTGAATGGACACATAAATAAGAATCATTTGAAAACTAGGCCATTTGTTTGTAAGATATGCTACAGGAGTTTTTATCATAAAAAAAATTTGGTTGAGCATGAAATTAGGCATGAGCAAGTCAGAAACAGTATGTGTGATGTATGTGGAGACAGATTTGTATATAGAAAAAATTTAATTGAACATTTAAAGCTACACTCTGGGGAAAAATCTTACGAATGTGATGTATGTGGTAAAAGGTATATTACATCTGGACGTAGATCAGAACACATAAAGAGATGCCATACTGAAAAAGATTTAAACTGTTTGCTTTGTGAAAGGAAATTTAGCTTAACTAAAGAGCTAACTAGACACATGAAAACTGTGCATAAGTAACAAATAATAAGTGTAGTCTCAATTTCTACTATTAGTTTTCATCCACTCTATGTGCATATTTAGTTCAAATTTTTTTTTTAAATTTAATAATCACTAACTCACATTCAAGTCCATTTTTTTTGTATCAGTAATGTATGACACATTATGTTAATAGAGATTTTTAAAATTTTTCCTCTGTAATTATGACTATGTACTCTAAAATTATATGGCACTAAAGATTCTTTTTAGTGCTGTACAATTTGGCTGTTTAAGCCAGCCATAAGGTTTAACCAGGTAAATTTGTTCAGAAGCCAACTAATTTATCCTAATTAACCAGTAAAAGTTATTGAACGGTAAACTGATTAATCCGTTAAATATTTCACCATTTCGAAAAATCTTTAAAATTTCCTGAAAACTTTTTTCAAAAACTTCTATAATTTTTTGTAATTTTGATTAATTTATTGTAAATAAATATCATATAATAATGGAAGGAAATATTAATTATTTATTTAACCGCTTAAAAATTTAACCGCTTAATCAGTTAACCATTCAATAAATTTAACTGCTTAGCTAGCTAATCGACTTAACTGGTTAATTTGGATTGATTTGTTGGCTTCTGAACGAATTAACCTCGTTAAATTTTATGGCCGGTTTAAAGGGCTAAATTGTACAGCACTAATTATTTCTATATTATAGATAGTGTAAGAACTGCTATTTTTATACTCCTTGTTAACAGTATACTGAGTTATGTTGTTTCTGCCTTTTGAAGTTCTATTGACAGCTCAGTTTAAGGTGTTAAAATACATTTGAGTGTACTCGGTTGTCAAGAGTTCCTGTAGATATTATGACCCTATAATATTATATTTTAAGAAATCCTTGTGTAGAAATGTGTAGAAAATTTAGAACTCAGGAAAGTGATGGGATGTTTTAAAATTATTATTTTTAGTCTCACTACTCATACTAAAGTCTATATAGACCCAATAACAGAGAAAACAATAAATATTTCAATAGTGTTGTAAACTGATTTGTATATAATATTTAATAACTGTCTCTTTGGAGTATAAGAAGCCTTATTATCAGGGTAACATTTCTTACTTCCATAGAAAGAATAATAATGATAAATTTTTTGTATAAAAGTATTTATTAAATAAGTAAGGTACAATGGGAAATTGTTTCTCATTTGAATACATATTTGCATAACATAAATTGGTTTTAAAATTACATTTTAACATAACTATACAATAAATACACTTAAGGCAGTGAAAATGAGTATTTTATATTTACTTAACAGTAACTTTTATATTAATTAATGGTGTTTTAATATTTGACATAGAAAATTACGAGTATAACATGTATGTATTTATTGGTGTTATTTGTTGTAACACAATAATTTATGGTATGCAATTTAGATAATTATAATTTTTTATAAAAACAGGTGAAATTTCTGTGATCAAAACAATAATGTAGTAAATTTATTTAATTCTATTTAAAACATGAAAACTCTATATACATAGTTTCAATAATTCTAGATCCTTAAGACAAAAAAAAAAAACAATAAGATGTTGAGAACACCAAAAGTATAATATTTTAATTTTAAGATCAACCCTAATTATGGTAACTTTGTGTTTTCTAATTGTTTTGGTAATACATTTTTAATAATAAAAAGTATGTTCCTATATCATTGACCAATAAAATATCTTAACTGCTATATGTAATGTAATTTGTATCATTTATCTAGAAATAATCCCCTTCATCTTAAATTAATATTGTTTACTTAAATTCATTCCGGCAAGCATAATTGGTTAGTTAAAATTAATAGAATGAATAGATAATTTTGCTCTAAAACGTCTATAAGTATGGTAATTGATCTTAATTTATTATAAATTATTTTGTGAATTTTCTTATTGTAGACAAGATAGTTACAACGACGCAGCCATAATACTTTTCTTCTTATATAATTTGTTATAACAGCACCGAATTGCAATGTATCAATGGCTCAATTATGAACTTGAGTCCAGTACATTTGAATTATTGGTATCCAAGTTTTAACTTTTACAATACTCGTTTGCTAGCCAAACATTGTCGACTATGGTGGTAAAAAGATTCAATCTCAATACTTAAGTACAACAAGATTGGTTGGTCATAATTTTAGAATCTAATAGTGGTAGCCTTCGCCTTGGTTCGGTGGGATGTATGGCTGTCCAGGTCCTGATGGATAGCCTCCGGAAGGCTGATCAGGGTATCGCGCTTCGCCTTCATAAGTAACCTGAAATGAAAAATATTAAATACAATAAAGCAAGGATGAAGAATTCACGCGTACTAAGATGAATCAGGCTACATCATTTCATAGGGATAAAAGTATCATTTCGTTGCTTTGTAAAGATGGCAATGTTAACAATTTGATACGAATTATTGTAAATTAAATATAACCTTATGTCATTTATTTAAAGTACATTTTATAATAATACAAATATGTGTTATTGTTACAAAATATCAGTTATCTTTATTGCTATTAAGATTTTTTTGTTAATTTGATATGTACTTTAACTTTATGAGGTTGGATTTAATTTACAATAATTTTGTATCAAACTATAAACCTTGCTATTTTTACCGCTTTGCATTTGTAGTGACACTAATTAAAAAAAAATTAAATTTTTGGAGGGCTCTTTGAAAATTAAAACGATTAAAATAATCATGACATATTGTGATGCCACAGCATAATTTTTTTGCTTATTTGAATATGAGTTTTTAACACAAGAAAATATAGATCAGTGATTCTCAACCTTTTTTTGTTGCGGCATATATTTAACGATTTCAAAATTTGGCGGCACACAAAGAAAAATATAAAAGTTATTTATTTACAACAGCACACTGCATAAAAATGTTAAATACACGAAATAAACTAATATATACTACAATAATAGCTAAACGTTTATTAAGGGATTAATTACAAGCTAATAATAAAAATATTTTTCTTTTTCAATGATATAATCAAAATCAAAATCAAAAATATCTTTATTCAAGTAGGCATATTACAGCACTTTTGAATCGTCAAATTATATTTTTTTTCCACACTCTGATTCTAATATACATCTGATGACGGTACTCAAGATCGGCTTAAAATCTAAAGTTACGAGGGTTCCTTCGCGCCCTGATCCGAGAAGAACCCACAACAAACTCAGTCGGGTATTTTTTTTTTCCCTCATCATTACAATAACAAATTAGTTTACTATATTTTAATTAAAATTAGAGCAATTTGTTCACTCCCAAGCGTTTCTATCGTCTAGGTAATCTTGCAACTTATAATACGATTTTTCTATCAACTTTCTTTTAACAAAGACTTTGAATTTATTAATTGACATCTTTAGAACGTCTTGTGGGAGTTTATTATAGAAACGTATACAGTTACCCTTAAATGAGTTGTTAATCTTATGCAGCCTACTAGAATTTATAACAAGTTTGTTTTGGTTTCGTAAGTTATATGATGTACATTCACTCTTTTTATTAAAAGAGTCAATGTTTTTATGTACATACAACAAGTTTTCTAATATATATACGCAGCGAACTGTCATTATGTTAACTTAATAATGTTAATTTAATAATATTAACATTATTATATATTTGCAAAATTAGGCGGCACATAAAAGTGCCGCGGCACAGAGGTTGAGAATCACTGATATAGATAATTCTGATTTCTGTAATCCCCTTACCAAAATTAGGGATTGTATTATTAATCATCCAAAGCAGTGATAGGTGTTAATTAACCCAAATGTATCTCATCGCCAAATTTCTTCAGCAGTTTTTGGATTCGGATATTCATATCTGAATATATAATAAAACAAAATATTATCGATTTTAACTTGATTGATTATTAATCATCAATGTTTTGATACGGCGCTCGGGAAAACTTAATTGTATCGAAGACTCGCTCCGTCCCCTCCGTAGCGTCATATGACAGATTCCATATTAAGTACAGACTAACCACTCATAGCTACATCCTAGCCACAGATACACAACAGAACTCCTATACCTGATCTATATCGGCGTCGAATAAGTTTACCACTAGACCAATGAGGCTGTTAATCCAATATATAGGTTTATCATCTCATCATACCTCAGCGTTAAATCCATTCTTCCAATCTGCAGTGTATTTCACAATTTGCGTGCGTCCGTCAGGCAGGGCGATTCTGTATTCGCCGCGTGTGACGTCACCGTCAGATTTTGCGTTGTGGCTGTAATCATTGCCGTCTTCGTTAACTGCATAAGCGAAGTCGAAAGGCATACCAGGTTCGTGGTGGTGGTGATGGTCATGTTCATCGGGGTGATGAGGATGCTGGAAAAAAAGAACATTATTTCAATAACGAAGTATGAATATAAAAATATGATTGACTAGTCATTAATGGTTTAACAGTTTTATAAAAAACGATGTAAAAATAATTTCCCACAGATTTTTCTATAGATATTTTTGCAATTTAGAAACACTAACGCCCGATTTTATCAACATTCCCGAGGAACACAACACTTGGTGAAATCGGGCATAACAATTATAGATTCCAGTTGCTAGCGTTTCAATTGATTCATATAATTTTTTAATAACTAAAACTTATTCACTGCTAAAATATTTCTTAGCGCAGTGCTACAACGACTTAAATAGTTTTGGATTATAATACTGAGCAAAATATAATGAACACACTGTTAAGTAACAAATATGTATTTTAATATTAAACATAAGTTTTTCTGTTCATAGAGCAGTTTCTAGTATTATTATTATTATTATTTTTTTTACTAAAAAATGTAACATTTATTTAAAATATACAATTAACCATGATAACATTATATCGAACCTTAACATTAATACAGACAAAATAAAAGTAACTAAAATGCGCCATCAGAAGCAAATGGATGGGTGCCCATAAGGCTGGCAGCGTTACCTCTTTGGACAGCGATACTTATACGCTGTCCGAAGTACCACCCGGCCTTAGGGTCACGGGTGACATCAACTAAGTGAGATGAGATTTCTTTCAAAAAACTTTTAGCCTCAGGACCCCACGGTCCCAATGTCTCCACGCCAAAAGGCACAAATATGTATTCTAAAGCAAGGCTCTCATATTTGCGCCTCTTGGCGTTTTCAGCTAATGACGCCGCCGCTCCCGCTGATTTGGAGGTAGCGTCAATGTGAGATGGTGCAAGCGTATCAACACATGTAGCATCCCACACCAACGACCTTCCTTTTTTCCAAGGCATCAACGACATACCATCAGGTCTCTTACCATCATCACGTGCAATTCCATTCGGCTCGAGAATAGCCGGCACGTTAATGGTGACAAGGGTCCTTCTGATGATGTCGTTGATGCCGGCGTGTCTCGGAAGACGACCAGCACTACGAAGACAAGACAGACCATGGTGACCGAGTTGATTTACCCACTCACCACATTTACAACGATGGGGCTCTGTTGTTTTCACACCCAGACGCAGACACGTAGATAAAGATAACGTAGTCTTGTCTAACAAGGTACCTACGGATGCAGATGGAAGCGCATGTAGCCAGAAACCTGACTCGCGTTCAGAAACAGCAAGGAGGCGAGCCCTCTCTGTTAGATTTTTAGATGTTTGTAATAGATTAAAAGATACATTTTTACAGAGGGGTTCGTCCCATGATTTTTGAGAAGATAAAATATTTGGTAAATTTTGACTTGAACATGCTAAAAACCAAGCATTTTTGGCATCTTCTAAATAAATGTTATTAATTCTATTATATAAATCATTGCCAACGATATTCTTTACTAAATTTTGGGTACTGTAAGAGGAAGCCAAAAAAGCCGGTAAAGCAACACTTGAAATTTTGCGGATAGTATTATTTATTCAGAATTGTATACATTTTAATTGGTGTGTGTATGAAATTTTATTATTTTAAAGTATTTGTGCGAGGTTAACGGCGAGCCCAATTTGCCCGTTAAAACATCTACGATCGACGGTTTGTAAGGATGTTTTATTTATCTCAGTTTGTATCAATTTTATAGGTAAATTGTGTGAATCAACAAAATATGCGGTCAAAATCGCGAACAAATACTCATTATCTTATAAAACTTTATTTCCATTTGCAAATATTATATTTTATGTACGCTTAGGCAATTTTATCGTGGCGGCATAAAATTTGATGCCAGTTACGACCTTGTTTGGTTTCACAATCGTCGTTCGGGAATGAGAATTTTGTTTAACAATTATATCATTAAAAACGGATTTAAAACGCGACGGATGAAGGTTCTGGTTTATGTTTTGGTAATTACAATTATTTTCTTGCTGGTGCGCTAAACTGAGTTATACATGTTGATACGTGATGATTACAGTTTACTTGTAGTCAATCGTAATGAACGATTAAGACGTCAATAATCTTATGTATTTTAATGACATCTTTACCACATTATACCGGAAAGCTGTTATGCATATCCTCACAATAACATGGTAACTCATTTTCCAAATAATCCGTTAAATTGAGAATTTTCTCGGTCAGGGTCTTTATGCTTGAAGGTTGTGTCCTTACTTTGTCGGTGTCATTTTTTACCAAAGTTTGGTCTTTGGCTTTTTTTATGGCGGTATCATATGGAAGACCTGTGATTGCTTTGACTTAGTTGGACCAGCGTCTAAGACATCAGGCGCGTGGTCTTTAGCCCTCTAACTGGCCAGTAACTATCAGTTTATACGAGTTGTCGTCACGCAATGTGACCAAAGTAGCTGGAAATATTTTGAAACTACATAGTCGAGAGTCTACTTTGCACAAGAAGCTGTTCCAAAATTCAATTATTTGTTCTCTATGCGGCCCATGGTTTACGCAGCACTCTTCTCCAGTCCTACATTTCTAATGCATCTAGATTTTACTTCTGTTGCCCAGATCGTCCATGCCTCGGCACCACAAAGGAAGATGGGGAAGACTAAAGCTGTAACATGTCTTTTTTTGGCGACCATAGGGATTTTTCTGTTTTGTCAGTCTTGTCAATTTACTCCCGGCTATTTTAGCTATTTAAATGCGTCTTCTGATATCCTGCTCACTTCATCCCTTATCCGATATTTGGGCAAATATTTTTACCTCAAAGTAATAAATTAACGAGTAATATTAAATAAAACAAAGTAAATGTATTGGTGAAAGATATTATTTTAACTACTTATGCCATATGAAGTTATTAATTGACAGCATATTAAAATTAATCGACTGTTTCAGGTTCACTTTACAAATATTTTATTATGCAAATGCAAGCATTTACACACCACGGGTTAGTATTCAAACATAATAAAAGATGTTACAGTGTTTTATATTTCATAATTGCACTAAAGATTTTTGTCACTTCTCTTTGATTTTTATTTACCGCATTTTATACGATAACTTTTTTATGAGTCATTTTATTATACAGTAATAATTGGTGCGAATTATTTTTTACCGATTTTAATATGTCTTAGAAGTTTTTTTTAATTAATACCTTACTGGTTAATCTGGATAGCTTACTTAGCTGTGATAGTTTTTATTCAATCATTGTATGTACTACTATCATATTTGTTTCTTTTTATTACTATCAAATGGTGGCTGCTTTCGCCGTTTGAGGAACTAAAAAGGAGAATTTTAAGTTATAGTTTAAGACGCTGCGGACGCAATGTCGGTCTGTCACGACAAAATTATAATAATTTTTATTAAGGAACCCTAAAATCCCAATATAATTTTCAACAAAAAGGTTTTATTTGTATCAATTAGGTATCAAAGGTATCGGGCGTAAAAGCGGTAAGTGCTGTATCAATAAAATTCGCAACTTAGAGGAAACATTGCTAATGTAAGTTATAAAAATATACTTTTTTATTCTGTAGCCTATCCACGTAAGTAATAATTTACTATTGTTTCAACTGCACTGGAAAATTGTATATTATTTTACTACAATGTTCTTATTGGGGTGTAGAGTGTCTTCAATATATTAATGAATTCTTTTTTGTGATTTTCTATTATCTATGGTACATAAATAAATAAAATAATTCTCAACAAATATTATAAATCTAATTCTCATGCTTATCGTATTTACATGTTATCGTTGTTCGCTATTCTCCTCTGAAATAGACTAACTACTTATAGAGTTGCTACACAGTTCACAGATACATAATACTTACAACGGAAAGGAAGTCGATTCTGAAAATTTAAGTTTCTATTTTTATTGCCTACATGTTAGTTTTAATAGAAAAGTAATTATTATTAATTTTAATTATGTTTTTTATTGCAAAGCTGTTGATCGTGGTCTTACTGCCGGTGATCAAACAGTCTAAGATGGTAACACGCTAACCTTGTAAGAGGTAATCTACTTATTATAGAAATCTGCACAGCATCAAATTGTATTTAGTTCAAGAATACATTGAGATTTGAAATATAATATATGAAGCATTTGAAACTTGAAAATCTTTAAACAAAATTATTTTTGAACCCTCGAATATAGTACAATACGAACTAATAAAATGTAATTTCAGTTTACGGAGAGAGATTATCAAGTAAGTATGTATGAATAGTTCAATAAGTCTTCTCGTCCTGTACCTACTTACTATCTATTTTACTACTATTCAGTATTTTAGGTCCTTAGATTTATTGGAAATATAATTACGCAACGGTTTATTAACCTATTCTACAATGAATGTAATTAAAATAGTTCTGTGTAAATATAATACAATAGCGTATTTACTTTCAGGTATAGAAGCTGATAGTAAGTTTCACAATTATATATGTTAATTATATAAATAATAAGTAAAAATGAACTACCGTCCTATTTAGCTTGCATGCAAATAAACTAAATATTCAAAATCTAATTCTATTTAACAAATGTTACATTAATCACAAAATGTGAATGTGAATTATTATAATAATCCTATCCCAAAACCGTATTGCAATATTACTAATTAATAAGCAAACTTATTAATTTAGATATAATATCTATTATAAATAAATTTGAAACCCAAATTTATCAATAAGCAAGTCACAATCGTGAACGTAGAATCCTTATGATATTATGATTTATTACGTCATATTTAATACATTATAAATAGTTTATTATGTAATGTACCTAATTACTTTTTGTATTTTTTTATTAGAATTCCCCGATATGTTAAAAATGAGTAAGTATATCCATATTTTTAAAGAGATATAGTTTGTCTTAAGCTTTTAGCAAATAATAAGGTCCTAAGCAAAATTTATAGTCCAATATGTTACGTATTACATATACCTCACAAATATTGAGTGATAACTATTACAACCTAACATTTTAGAAGTTGAAATAGCTTATTAAAATCCCACAACTCTCACCATTTGAAAGTTTGGAGCTGTTTGGGATGTAGAAAAACTCATATCTTTGAATTTCACTCAATTAATTACAGGATCAAACAATTGGAAGTACGTCTCGTATGACAGACTCAAAAATGCTCAAAGTGAGTTAATGTTACATATCATGCTCAAATTATATAACTTTGTCATCTCGCTGAAGGATTAGTTAGCTAGGAGAAGGAACTTTTCTTCCAATCTCTAACAAGGAAGACAAGTGGGGGATGACTGCGATTGGTAGTTCTTACATTGAGTTATTGAAAGCAATTGCATCATCCGGTTTCAAATTCTTGTGCAAAGAAGCATTTCAAATGTTGAATATATGTGACTAGACCAAGGAGAATGATTTGAAAAGATCCACAATAATGTCACTCAGGAATTCTAGGCCTGCCTTTAAATGTTATTATCATTGTAAGATATAATTTCCTACTTAAATTTCATTAAATAAAATAATTTCGCTAAATAGGTGTAAAATTAGACTCTACCGCGAGGTCTACAGCGACAGAGGACAGCGACGCGGATGCGGTAGAGGATAATCATATTGAAAAATTATCATTGTCGACTAAATGTACAACTGATCAAGTTATAAAACGTAAGTTATAATATTTCCACTTCACCTTCTTAAACAATATTATATATAATAGCATTTAGATAACAACATATTGCTCTTCCTTCTCTTTTCCTTATGATTTGTTGTGTGAAATATTCAAATCAAATCAACTCAAAATATATTTATTAAAGTAGGCATATTACAGCACTTTTGAATCGTCAAAAAATATTTGTTTTTCACACTCTGATTCTAATATACGTCTGATGATGGTACTCAAGAACGGCTTAAAATCTAAAGTTGCGAGGGTTCCTTCGCGCCCTGATCCGAGAAGAACCCACAACAAACTCAGCCGGGTATTTTTTTTTTGTTACCATCATCATTACAATATCATATTAGTTTACTATATTTTAATTAAACTCGTTCACTCCCAGGCGTTTCTATCGTCTAAGTAATCTTGCAAATTATAATACGATTTTTCTATCAACTTTCTTTTAACAAAGACTTTGAATTTATTAATTGACATCTCTAGAACGTCTTGTGGGAGTTTATTATAGAAACGTATACAGTTACCCTTAAATGAGTTGTTAATCTTATGCAGCCTACTAGAATTTATAACAAGTTTGTTTTGGTTTCGTAAGTTATATGATGTACATTCACTCTTTTTATTAAAAGAGTCAATGTTTGTATATAAATACAACAAGTTTTCTAATATATATACGCAGTGAACTGTCATTATGTTAACTTTATTGTATTGATATATCTCATTTAAAAACTTTGTAACGAATAAACGGATGGTGATAGGTACATGTCTAACGCTTGAGAGTCTGGGTTTCCTTTTTAACCAGTCATAAGCAAGTGCCAACTTTAATTCTATTATCTTTTTTAGTTTTTTTTTGTCTTTAGGTAATATAGGACTTGAAAATGAATCCATTTCGTTAAAATCTCAGATGAATTCGTTGTGTGTTACGCGTTTGGTTTTTTAAAGCTCTTTAAATAATAGAATTCTTATTAGTTTTATATATCCATCCCTCTGTTTTTCTTATGTATTTAACCATTCTTTCGTTAACCTAATTTGAAGTAGTCCAAATGTTTCATACTCTAGAACTATTTTTTTATTGCGGATAGACTAGCCTTGTTGTACAGTAGCTGCGCAAACTTGGTAAGGGTCATTTAACTATTGATAGTTTCCGCATAGGAAAACTAATTCACGTTTATGATCTCGAAAATCTCTTGTGGAATGTGTTTGCTTGTAAGAGAAATGTTTACATAATATTAGGATCCGAAATACACTACGTGTAAGCTTTCATATTTACAATCATCAATCATGTTGTAGGCTTTAAACATCTATAAATTATAGTTTCACTTGTATAATAATAAATAATCGTCGGGCTGATATTTAAATTTGTATATAATTAGCTGTCAATAAACTTCCACTGTGGTATAGTTGTGTGACAATTAAAATTATCTATGCAATGCAGCAACATGACCTGAATTTTCGTTATTATAAAGAGCATTATTAAGAAATCTTTTATTCTACTTCATTACATAATTAACTAAAGCCGAAACAAATTTCATAAATAACTTTTAAAATTGTAAAAAAACTGGTATATCAAGTTTTTCTTTAATGGTATGCGCTCAACATTAACTCGTAAGACTTGATACCTTCTTCTGTTTTTAGATCGTAAATTCCAGGGTTCGACTTCTGAATTAAGGCGAAGATAATGTGTTATAGGATTTTCCTTTCACGAAATTGTAATAAGCGTAAAGTAGGGAACCTGCAAAGCACGTCGACACTGGGTGTACATATTTTATATCATTAGTATCCAAATAACAAAAGTGTATAATTTTTTCAGTCGGTGACTATATACCAGGTAAAAAAATTTAAATTTTATCGTGTTCAAATAAGCTTGTCGCTATAAATATAAGTTATAGTATATAATTGATTGCGTCCTCCAAAAGGAATGGACTATCAAATTGATATGCACATACTTCACATAGCTGGATATGTATTATAGCAGATGTAAATGTAATGTAAAATTATTACCCTCATAAAAATTTACTATAATCTAGTCAGGTAACAAAAGTAAGTAAAAGTATTGAAACCAATATACTGAACTCTAATGTGTAATGTGCTCCTGTGGAGTATCAACTCGTTGCAGATAATAGATTGTTTATTTTTACTATAGATACCAGAGAGAAGAAGTACGAAGACGACGAAGGAAGTGAAGATGATGAAAATGGGACAAAGGAAAACGGTAATTAAATTTGTAGTGTGACAAGGTATTTAAGTTGCAACTTGACAATTATTTGTTCTTTAAGAAATGCTTTTATGAAAGAAGAAATAAAACGTTTTCAGAGATAGATGGAGATTCAAATCAGGATGTAACAACGTATGACGGTAATTATACATTTTTTTGCAATCGAAGCATATCTGAATATATTTAATTTTTTGGAGTGTACTTAAGACCTAATCAACAGCAATCCAAAAAAAAGACTAAGGTTTTTAATATTTTTCCACGAATTAGATGGTTTTCTACTAAAGTATAAGGAAAAGTTTTTTTTTCAAATCAGATTGATTTTTGCGCGTTATTTTGCAGATACAACGCCAGTTTCTAAAATATACAATACACTGAGACCGAGAAAGCTTCCCGATCACTATATTGATGATGTTTAAAGCGAGCATAAATAAGAAATATTAAAGTTATTTTAAGTTTTTATACGATTTCTTTATTAAAATTATTGATATATACAATTTAAAAGGAAGA
Source organism: Elymnias hypermnestra (assembly GCA_015832385.1). Taxonomy (NCBI): domain Eukaryota; kingdom Metazoa; phylum Arthropoda; class Insecta; order Lepidoptera; family Nymphalidae; genus Elymnias; species Elymnias hypermnestra. Next base: position 5,197,436 of record JACTOM010000194.1, on the reverse strand, counting down.
CGGTCGATATCACATTGAATTGATGAATTATTTTATATAGACAACGATTTTAAGAATGGTTTACTTACATCAGGTATAGAAGGTGGTGGTGGTGGTGGAGGTATGTATGTGTTTGGCCTCGTTGGCGTTGGTGTTGGTGGAGGTCTTACAGGTGGTGTTGGTGGTGGCTGAAACAAACACACAATGTTTAAGAATTCTTTAAGATACTCCTTAATTCTTTCTATTAATAACGAACACCTACCAAAAGACAATTTAAATAAGTAGTGGATAAGTGTACAAGTAATGTTAAACAAGCTGATAAACGGTGAAGAGTAGCGATTTTTCTAAATGTAGACATGGATGCTCTCCATGGTTACACGTACCGATATAAATTATCCAAACGCCGATGGTATAATGAAACGCTCTAAAGTCTGGCTCAAAAGGACGGTCTACCAGCCTTACAGCATCGTTCCTTTTACGTCATCGAGGCATAACTTATTTATGGCTGGTGATCCAGTCGCAGTTATTAGGTTTTTGAGATCGAAACATAATGATTTCGAATGAATTGTGGTGGCGAATAATGAAATCACTGTGGAGTTTCAAGAAAGTGTGTAAGTTTATAAAGCGATCTGATGATTTCTAGACCTCCTTGTGAAAGACGGTTTCATTTGTTGTGGCAAGACGTTACATTCACCAGTGTTAGATTGGTATAAGTATAAGACGAAATCTTGAAGACGAATCCGTAAAAGGGACGATGGTTTTGGGCTTGAAACTCGTGACCATATAATCACTGATGTCAAACGAGAAAAACAATATGCTTAACAGGCTGGCAACTTAAATATGAACAGCTACGTATACCGCAGGGTCTATTCATATTGCAGCCATCTTATTAATCATATATATCATTATCAATCCTTCTAATTGGTAGTAATAATAACCGTATTCAATACATCGATTGTTAGCAAAAATGCGAGTAAAAACGTTCAATTGTCTTATAAAACATTGTGATTGAAACAATGGGCCAGCCTTGCGAGTAAACACCCATTCATACGTCGAAATTGTTTCAAAGGACTTGAATTATTGACCATGAATGTGAGCATGGTCTGCGATGTGAATTGTGCGTGCTTATGCATTGTGAATACTGTCATCTTTATTATGGTATATTATATCTACCCGTACATATATGTATATAACTATTTTTTTTCATATTGGGTCTTCAAAAAAGATTCTTGCTTACTGCTATCAACCTAATCATTTATAGTTCTTGTCTGTGTTGATCAATCTAAGACCTGAGGTTATAAGGTTGAAAGTAATAACTTGTGATTAATTAGTTATCTGGCGGTTTAATACGATTACGTTTACAGGTTTTTCAAAGATAAAACCGATCTTGAAGTTAGTTTTGAGTTGGTTATCGTAAATGTAAACTAAGCAGTGATTATATTTATCTCACCCTGGTAGGAAATGTTATTTTCGGTGGGTCGTAATTGTATCCTTTACTTGGTGGGAGGTATTCGTTTGCGGCCATAGCTATGCTCATTATCGAGCTGGCAACTAAACAGGACAGCAGCATCTGAAATAAAATAAAAATATATGAAATAAAATATTCCTTATTCTTTTTTCGACAAAAAATAAAATAGACATCTGGAACTTATATATAATATTTTCTTCAATGTTGACATAGCAGCACAATGCCACCAAAGGGGAGAATTGCATGCAGCGGAGATGCGAATGATGAGATAGATGCGTGGAGTAAAAAAAGTGTGGTTGAACTGTGTGAAAGAGGATATGTGTGAGGCGTGTCAAAGTGACATGACAGCCGATAGAGTGAAGTGACGAAAGGAAACATGCTGTGTTGACCATACCTAGTGTGATAAGGGCAACGAAATGACTATAAGAAGAGAGAATGGTAATTATGTATAACTACAATAAGAAGAACCGGTAATGTATATTTATAAAAAATTAATAAGAATTAATAGGCGTCATGAAAATCTTGTACAGAATTTCTTTGCAAGTAACTGCCGAATTACTATATTAAAATCATAGTTTACAAGCTAAGATATTCCAGCAAAATGTAATAAGGCAATGTAAGTCGTGAGGTGGCATTTACATAAATTCAGATGATAATAATGAAGAAAACTCGTATTATTATTTTATTTAATCTTATTGTAAATTTTACTATTGAAAATATTGATTAGTCTCACAGCTGCGTAAAAAATATTGCGCTGCTGTTATAATTGATACATATATTTCTGGCTACTACATTCAGTTTAACGCAACGATACTAATATTATATATTTAAAACGCAAACATCGGTGCATACCCAATATTTATGTGTAAAAAGCCAACGTTGTTCTTTTTCATATTCTTAGCATAACATTTTCGTAAATAAATTTAATTTTATTAAAATTTTTGTAAACTGATCTTCACAACAACTGTTGTGGGGTACTGGCCTCGAGGCAGTACCTCATAACCCGGGCTAGTTTTCTGAGGCATCGACGATGCCCGATATTTATTTGCGCCCGTTGTTCTAACGGCTGGTTTCCACCAGCTCACGCCGGTGGGACAATCCTGGTGAATCAGAATGTTGGCTAAATCTGGGTGTTTTCGCTGCCGTCAAGTCGACAAAGACGTCATCTTCCACTACACCTGGTGGTAGTAGTGACAGCAGGAGCACACGAGGCAGGGGACGCCCAGTGCTTTCAGATGTGGGATACTGGCTCGCAATGCCGTTGAGGGGTGTGTGTGGGGACTTATACGCATGGCGAAACATGCTCCTCGCCAACTGTCGGACGGACACCTCCACAATGGTAATCCTGGTTCACGATGAATTACGTCATTTTTGACGTACCTCGGAGCTTGCAAAATAAATGCCTACGCCTAATAGTAATTAGGCGTAGGCATTTATTTTGTTAGATCTGTAGCCGCTTCCTTTAGTACACCGAGCAGACAGTGTCCGTCTGGAGTGGACATAGGATCCGTATACCTTCAGTTTGGCTTTTACTAGAAGACTTGACTTCTGCTATCAGCTAAGTTAGATAAGCATCAAATAGATGGCACCGTGCTTTAAGTCCCAAATTAAAGTGTGATTGCGCAGGTGATTTGCGCGAGTCAGATAGTGTTAAATAATAAAAAAATACGCTTTCAAATCAAAATATATGTTAAAACTATGAAAATAAGAGTTTTTCGAAAGAAATGTTGCCAGTCGCAACGACAACAAATTTATTTTGGAAATACGCGTATTCCGATTTTGTCGGTTTATCAAAAAAATTATATGACATTCAAATGATTTAGAATATATAATAATAATATAACGAAAATATGTGTGTCACGAACTAACGACCTTGCACTATCGATCGTGCATTGTTCAAAGTATAATGCATTCTACGGAGCGATAGCAAAACAGATATACAATTATTATAGAATAAAAATGCTATATGAAAATCTTAGATAATTATTATCGTGTTTTTTCTTTGTACAGAAATATTGCGTTGTGAAGTAATCTTTTGTACACAGTTCTCGTATTATAAAACTAAAATAATACAACTTTTTTTATCTTTAACGAATAAATAAGTTCTTAGTTTTGAATTGGTACAGCCTTTTATTACATTTAAGGCATGATCTCAATTTTATAAGATTACTATCTGTCCTCACGTCTGGCAATTCACGATACTGGTCAATTTATCAATGTAATCCCATTCTTGAATTCATGAAAACTGTTTGCGTACAAATTACACATGTCAGAAGTGAAACTTCTTTGACAAACTAATTATTAAGTCTTGTTTATATTTATACAAATATAAAACATTAGATTTCCAAGACTTAGAAGGAGGGAAAAACAAAGATATGTTTAGAATTTATTGGTCATTAAAATACTAAGTGTCTTTAATTAATCCAAATAACTTATTGTAATCTCAAAAAACGAATTGTACATAAAAATGCTACGTGTTTAATTTAATTTTGTTTTTGAAATTAAAATTTAGAAAAGAGAATTTATTCAATATTTTTATTTGATATTTGATGAAAATCAATATATATTAAATTGTATTTTATTTGTAAGTATTAAAACTATCAAACGAATTAGCATAAAAAACTCTGCACATTTTCGTGACGCTAATCACGCGTTTCATTCGTAAAAACTGTACCCTCATGCGCCTGAAGAAGTTTCACTTCAAAAATCCTTTAAATCGTTTAGGAGGAGTTCACTTACGGAACATACATAGAGCAGTAGTAGTAATTGTGAATGCCCTAAAAAAAACACGCTGTACATCTTCGTGACGCGCGTTTCATCCATAAAAGAAGCATATCTATTATCCCGTTTTTCGAATATCTTTTAGTGCTGTCGTTACACTCGCCATAACGTATTGTATTCTAAGATTGTCCACCATTTTGTATCGCACACCTCAAAACTTTGTGGGGTCTGTGTAATGGGAGAATATAAACAAAAGAATTGTTCACATAGTACACAAGATCTCAACGTTTGGACACGGTCGTGCTATTTAAAATATTACACGCTTATATAATACATTTTTTTACGATAAGTATTTAAATTAATTCGTCACGGCCTAGTAGATGTGAAGAATCGTTAGAATGAAACACGAGACGGAGTTCAAAATTGATTAACACTACAGTTTTAATGTATATTTTATTAATGATATAAAATTACTACTTCGTTAGGTTTTAAGATCTGCAAGTATTTTATTTGCCGTTTATAAAATAAGTTACTGTATGTTTTTAAAAATAGTAAAAGAAACAAACTCATATACTGAAATATTGTTTGTAACTAACAACATATTTAACAACTCATTGTCTGTGCTAAAAATTTATAATACATAGTAAATGTAGGGAAAATCTATTGCATAATTGCTGGCCACAGGCCGTCTAACTTATAGGAGAGAGGCTTTTAGAGCATAGATCCACCACGCTGTTCCACTGAGGAATGGCAGGCATAGTACACAAGTGCATTCTCTATTCCTTCACTCTCACAGTCCGATGTGACGGGAAGCCGAGACGACCGGAGAGAGAATTATAAGAAATATATTGTCTAAATAGGATTTATATTCCACTGACACGATATTGGCCTATTTTTATGAAGTAACTTTAAGGTATGAACTATATATTTGACGGCCTAGCTGGTTTAGTGGTCCGATCCCCGGTAGGGCGAAGTTAAAAAATTGCATTTTCTAATTTGTTGAGTTTGCGGGAGCCATCGGCCGTGGCTAATTACCACTCTGTAAGCAAAGATGTACGGCGGTACATTATCGTCTCTTATTTTTCGGTTCAATGCTGTGTAGAAAGCATAAGAGCAATTTGCTTCTTACCAGACTAGTACGTCATTGGCTTAGTGGTTAGCAAATTCGGGACGATTCAAAGAGTCGATATTGATTTATCTATTAAAGACCCGGTGGTATCGGATTCCCATCGGAGCGGTCAAATCGGACCATGAGAGTGAAGGAATAGAGAGTAAGTCTGCCAACCCGCAGTAGTACAGCATGGTGGGTCTATAATCTAACAACACTCTCTCCTATCAGTGAGTAGGCCTGTGCCCAGCAATGGGCTTAATGGCTTACGTTAATGGGCTGCTATTTTCCTTTAGACTAACGCGTCACAGTCAAGCTCTAACCTGTCGGCAATAAAAAAAGGTATGCACGCGAAGTATGTACACGTAAATTTACTTATTTATATTATAGTGTTTCATTACAATTATACACTATAATATTTACCTATTTGTCCGCATTAACATATCCTTATAAAGTAAATGTGATGCGTCTCTTTCTACGATGCATGTTAACGAAAGAGTTACATTTAAAGAATGTCAGTTATTTAAATATTTGTAAATGTATTATCTACACTGGTTTCGTTGATATATTTCAAACACTGGGAATTTTCTTTTCGTAGTATTTCACGCCGCGCCACGTCTCGGACTAAGTTACTTAATGTATGAGATGTTCTAGATCGGAAAGCGTACACGAATTGTTTCACAGACTCAGACAATAGATTTGGAAACGAAATGGTTCTCTCCATTGTGTGTATTTTTGATTTTCAGATGTATCTTCATTGCTAGTTTGTTGTTTATGGACGTATTGTTATTTATATATATGTATTTCTATATATACACACAGTGTAAGCTCTATAGATTTGGAAAAAAAAATTACCTCTATATCTCGAACATAGAAAGGTCTGTTTTAACAACCTTTAAAACTCGATGAGTTGAATTGAAAACCCACTTCAAATATGATGATCATATACATAATTGTTACTTTAAAAAAAATTATTGGGTACATTTAGCTGATTCTAATAAATTATAAATATCACCACTCTTTTTGAGGGATGACACTAAAAAATTCAAGTTCAACTTATAGAGGTAAAATGTATATATATTTATAATATATTGTATTAATACTAAACCTACCAAAGCGGCGAAATTAATAACCTTTTTGTAATAGTATTCAAAATTAAAGTCTATTGTATAATTTTTATAACCACTTAAAAACAATCCGTCATCATTTTTAAAGCGGTTATTTGTAAAAATAGGTTTATAGACTATATTGATAGGTTTCATGTTTAATTGAATGTTTTTTTACCATTATTTTTTAACATTTTCTTGTATTTGGACGTACTTTTCGACAGTAATTATTCCGATTTCGCAACTAATATTTTTGTTTAAAGTAATTTGATTTTTAATATTGATAGAGCACAGCTATAGTCAGTCATTAATCGCAGCTATACAATGTAATTTTGTATATATATAAACAAAGTCACACTTACTGACTGTCATTTCCATTTAAAACAAACTATATACCCGATTGATTTGAAGTAATTCAATCGAGGGTATAAAATGGCATTGTGGTGGCGGTATTAAGTAATTATTTCAATAACACAATTGCATTGAGTTCCTGCTGAGGGATGGGATCATTATTCATTATTATAATGTGTGAATTGCATGTAAAATGATTATTATCTTCGTTGTAAGTGTGATTTAAATTCAATTATGACGATATAAGAATTTGTGTGTGAAAAAAGTGGCTAACAAATTTGCGAGACCTTATTTACGCCATCATAGACAAAGCCTTGCATAGTATATTGTATTTTATAAATAAACGTTGTCGTGAACTCTTTTGTAAAGCTAAGGTAAATATTAAATTGTTTCATACAAATAAACTGGCAAACCAGATCTGGGTAAAGAATGTTTTCACTGGTATATTACTAAAAAAGATACGTCTTTGTTATTTGTAAATATAAATTAATAATAATATATAAATTAAAAGCCTTAATAACATTTGCAACGAAATCCTCGTGACCCACCACGCCTAGAGGAATGCAGACGGCGGCAAAATGTTGCAGTAAACGTGATTCCGCTTTGCGGCTTCGTGATATGAAATGTCAAAATGTCCCTAAACTTTCTGAAATCTAGATTGCTATTTAATTAAATAAATAATTCATGGAAGTATAAGTTACTACATTAACCCGCGACTTCGTCTGCGTGGAATGTTTTTTGGGTAGCATTTTCATTAATTTAAGCAAATTGGTTTAAAGAAACATACCTATAACACCCCCGCAACCCCCCCCCCCCCCTTACGAGTGGAATTTCGTAAAATCCGTTCTTAGCTGACCTATACTCAGCAAAAAGAATACTCCTACCAAGTTTCAAGTCTCTGTACCTTATGGTTCCAAAGATATCGTGATGAGTGAATAAATACCTGGATATCTCTTATATATATAGATTGAGCGACTGTGAAAATCCCTATTAGCATGTAATGCGTATTTATTTTATTATTGAAGTGAAACTTCATTATGGTAAATTTTACACAAATGAAACACGCGATTAGTGTCATGAAGATGTGCAGCGTTTTTTATGCTAATTCGTTTGAAGGTTAGTTTTAATATATACAAATAACATGTGGCACTCGTCATTTAATAGGTTAATATACTATTTTTGATTCTAATTCTTTTTTCTAAATTTTAAATTCAAAAACTAAATTTCATTAATAATTTCTAATATTGTCAAAAAACACGTGGCATTTTTATTTGCAATTCGTCATTTGAAATTTCAATAAATTATTTGTACTAATTTTCGACGCTTTAAATATTTTAATGACACTTAAATACAGTAAATTCGTAATATATCTTCCCTTTTCCTTCCCTTAAAGTGTTAGAAAACGAAAGTTTTAGATTTGTATAAATATAAACAAGACTTAAAAATTAGTTTGCCAAAGAAGTTTCACTTCTGACTTTTTATTATATATATTAGTTTGTAAGAAATGTTGCAAGAATAAGACAAGCTAATATTTTTCCTACTCAGTAGTGAGAAAGGATTAGATGAAACGTGTTTAACATATATAATAATCTCATAATCCAGAGCTTTCAAAACTGATTAAAAACACAGTAGAATAGTCTATATTTCCTTGTATCAAAAACTCATACTCAAATGTGAACCGTGTTACGTTTTCGTCCAAAAGAGCGATGGGTTGAATTATATTTAGTGATATAACAAAAACAATCGGTCTGGCTACTTAAATATATAACATATTATATAATGAAATAATATATACTAATTATCATTAATTGCTTGTAACATTCAAGCTTTGGAAATACTCAAAAGCAACTTATCTTGAAGCACCCTAATTGCTATGACCAAAAAGTGTACCTTATAAAATTACAACATAATACGCGTGGTTTTCTGAAATAGTAAATTACATACCATGGTATGTACACATATTAAACAACATCGGATATCAACTAATGTACTTGACCTGCATTACATAATGCGCTATATTCGTATACATTTAGTAAGATACATCTTTGTGTTTGTACGTAATTGGATAGATTTGAGATAATTTTAAAGCATGGACCATTTATTTTTGATATCTGTCTTTGCGTAAAATAATAATTGAATGTATGCGTAAAACAAAATTGAAGTTAAATGAAACTGTTCTGACTTCAACGTAGCATCAGCCCTTTTTTTCGCTGGGAAATGCATTTGCGTACCACTGCCACGGGGAAGGGAGTGTGGGACTCGCCGGCAAGGCCAGAATACCCACTAAAATACACACAAAGCTACATCCTCCTCACCCTGAATTGGGAGTGTCAGAGGCTCCCTTACGCATTCACCCTGACAGTCCCGGATGAAACCAACTGAGGATGTTCAAGGAGGAGACAAGAGGCGTTCCTGCTGACAGCCTCCCCCTGTGAAGGGGAGCAGCATCTGCTGCAGCTTCCCGTACTCGCTCCATTGCCTCCTTCAAAGAAACGACGGTTTCGTAGACGCAGCATCAGCCCTACTAAAATAACTGCTGGACTAGATTTAAATAATATTTTATGAGTATTTGATAAAACGGTGTGAAGCTCGTTACAGTAAAGATGTTTTAAGTCAACTAAGAGAACGAGAGGTGTGGAATCAACGAGTCACTTCTATATTTATTAAAAAAATAATCGAATACAACATTAATTACAATAATTTCAAGTAAAAATAAGTAGCGGTTCATTAACGTCCCACTGCTGGGCACAAACCTCTTCAGTTGGGGGCGAGAGAGTTTTTAGAGCATAGACACACCACGCTATTCCACTGCGGATTGCAGGCTACATATACCCCAGAATGACTCCCGGGATACGCCGGTTTGTTCACAATGGATTTCTTTCACTGAAAATCACAATGATGGATGGATTTTTGAAAAAGAAACTCTAGTGCCTGCACAGGATTTGAACCTGCGACCTCAAGGTACGAGACTCCGCGCGTCTCACCACTAGGCCATCAGGACAATAATTTGTACACAATTATAATTATAAATGTTGTAATTGTTCTTACTGTAAGATTATTACGATTAGAACGAAAAATAGTTTTCGTTCACAGAAATTACAATTCGTCAATTGAGATTTCAATAAATTATTTGTATTAATTTTCGACAATTTTAATATTTCAATGACAATTAAATTCCTATCATATCTTCCTTTTTTCCCTCTAGGTCTCGAAAATCTAAAATTAGCACACCTCCTGGTTTCTTTTCCCATAACATTTACGAGTATAGTTGTGTTTAATGCTATTTTCTTTAGAAACAATTGAACGGAACAATTAATCGTGGCAACCAAAATAAATCAAAGACTGTCAAAAAATAAATTTCCTATTACAAAGACGTCATCCAATTTAGTCCGAGATATGGTCTAATTCAGAAGGAATTGAATTTGAATTTGCTGAGATTGAAAACTGTAAATTCAATTATATCACCATTGTACCTACAATAATAAATCTATTCATAGTTAACATCAGCCAATGATAAAAATATTACATATACAAACAATGTCATTAAATTTGAGTGAATTAATGAATAAGTATTTTATTAACGATCAAAAATTTGAACAAGTTATATATAGAAGTGTGTTCAACTTATTGTAGGAATTTACTAAACGCACAAACATCCTATAATAAAACTGTTTCTATATTTACAGCGTCAAATGCCAATCGTCTACATTTTTATCATTCTCAACATAAATCGTCTTATATCCTGCGAGTTGCTAAATAATAATAGATATTTTAATATAAATGTGGTTTCTTAACACTGCAAGTAATGGCCTTCTTTTTCGAAATCTGAAAACGCTTCTTAAATAACACCACACAAATCATCATAAAAGATTGACTGCGCATTTGTTATGACAACTTAATTATAAAAGAATACTTCTAACCGAATTTAAGGCGGATACACACTGATAATAGTATATTTCCGACATGGCTTAACATCAATATAGTAGAGAGAAAAACGAAAATAGTCTTTTTTCAAGTAGTCACGATAAATTCTTATGAATTGTCGTCAAAATGACGTAAATCAAAAATCTGCTTATCCCATTGAAGTTCAGTCTAAAGTAATTCCCAAAAATACCGTCAGCTAAACTTGCTTCAGTGTACGTCTTTTTCAATATTTTTCTAAGCTCCTTTTCAGTTAAAGAAATTAATAATAACATTTGTTTCTTTCTTGAGATAAATAATAATTTATTAAACAGAAAACCCAAGTCCAAAATTCATTGGATATTGTTTATAATGTATCAATTTTCTTTATTTCTGTTTATATCACATTTGTATTTGTATAATTTATTCAAACCAAAAATAGACCACGTATTGATCCTTGTGGCACACCATTTACAAGTAAAATAAGATATGTAGCTCGGTTTAAAAAAAACAAAAACATTAAAAATGTTTGATAAAAAAAAAACAAAAAACCTTGTGTGCAATTCACACTTGGAAGAAGGGAAACCTTCAAAAATTAAAAAAAAAACATTGTACCTTTTTTGGCATTACAATACATGCCGGGGATTGTAGGTAATCTATAAAATGAAGCAAACATCTACATTAAAATTAAGATATAATATACACACTATATAATGCTACTTATCTATACTATGCTAAACAGTTTTCAATTAAAAAATGAGAGTGCTTTGATCTACGTTTTTCGCCGTCCGTTTGCCTTACTAGATCACACTTTCTTTAACGCTCTCATCACGCATTCACCAGCTTAAACCCCAAGTCCAGTGTCCGTGAAAAAATTTTATTTATTCTAGTGAAACTTTGTATCCTTGATAAATAATAAACACTCGTGCCGTAATTCTAAGAGAAGAGTGCCATAATTTTGACATACTGTATTTCTAAAAGATATACGCATACAACCCATAATTAAATAATCATTACATTTTTAGATGAACGTACCATAACTCTCACGGTGAATAACTTTTAAAACAGTTTATTATATTGACCTTTAAAGTGATTCTAATCTCTTTGTTTGAAGTTTTTATTGCGCTATATTATGGGACATAATTATATAATTTTAATTAATACGAATGGAGTAATGTTTCAAGTACATAGGTATGTGTTACAATAACTTTAAACTTTAAAATTTATGTCTACCTAATTAATAATAAAAAAAAAATTAAAAGTGTGTGCGTACAAAGTACACATGTCAGAAGTGAAACTTCTTAGGGAAACTAATTTTTAAGTCTTGCTTATATTTATACAAATCTAAAACTTTAGATTTCCGAGACTTAGAGAGAAGGGCAAAAGGAAGATGTGTTAGGAATTAAATGAATTTAATTATTATTAAAATAGTAAAAGTGTCGAAAATTAATACAAATAATTTATTGAAATATCAAATGACGAATTGTAAATATTAGAAATTAATAATAAAATTTTGTTTTTGAATTAAAAATTTAGAAAAGAGTTTATGAAATATTTTTATTTTATGAAAAATAGTATTATTTAAATAACGAGTGACAAATTAAAATGCCACACGTTATATGTAAATATTAAAATTACCTGACCTTCAAACGAATTAGCGTAAAAGCCGCTTCACGTCTTCGTGACGCTAACCACGAAGTTTCACTTCAAAAGGAATGGATATCCCAAAAAATGTATAAGAGACGCAGGAATATATGACATTAGAGAAGTTATAAATGACATAACATAATGTAACATTTCATTAAAATTATTTTTAGTAAAGTGAAACAGTTTTAGGATTCTTTACCATAAGTGGAAAAAACTGAGCTGTTACACTAAAAGACTTCATAATATGCTGTATGTTATAATATAATAACAACTAATTATATGCAATTTCAGTCCAATGTCAAATTCATATATGAACTTAATGTGTTGAACGTATTATAGAATATCAGTTAGGTCAAATTTGATTATATAACATTATCATAACCTAAATACCAATTATAATGGGTAAATCAAAAACCCAGGTCAAGGAGTGCTATTGTGCCTCGAAACAAGATATCAGATTATAAATTTAATAAATATACAACTTTATTCTGTATACAGGTTTAAAAAATTATATTTAAGGATACAACATGATCCAGAATAGACTTTTTATTTTTATGTCAAAAATTTATATTTAAATAAGAAAAATAAGGATGTGGCGCAAAAAAATTTCTTTGTCATTTTGTATGAATTTCAAATGACTCTCCTGTGAAATTAGCCTTTTTGAATTGGTTTAGTGGCCTTGCAAGGATTTTAGTATGTAAAACACATATTCAAATTAGCAAATATGACGCTTCCGCCGCTTTTTTCCAAAGTATACATATTTATAGATTCAGACATTTTTTTCGCTGGCAAAAGTTTTATACACGTCTGATGAAGTATAAACTAGCATCCGGGAGTTTGGGACGCGCTGGTTGAATCAGGAAACACTAAAACACAGCGGAACCCAATGCAGCCAGTTGTTGGGATCTAGATGTTCGCTGACGCGTTCAGCTCTGGCGCCCGACTGAATCCGACTTAAGTGTTTAGTTGAGAGAGAGCAGGCGAGCAAAATTGCTTCTCCTGTCGCTCCCTCTCCTTCAGCGAGAAAGAATAGATGCCAATATACTGAGTTTCCCAAGAATTGAAACTCATTAAAACGCGACTAAGTATTCTTTAGCAGTTTCATCAATATACGAGTATATAGTAATAGTAAAGCAACATGAAAAGGAAACAAAGCTTCTCTTGATTGAATTGATAAACATGAAATGATTTTCATTGCTCTAATTGGAAACTTATGTTCAAATTTTAGCTGAAGATAAGGAAAATTAACAGGGATTAGCTATTTTTGATAGATATAGACTATAAAATTTCTACTATTAATTATTATATACATTATTTTCAATCAATAGAAAAAAGTACAGTTTTTAATTTCTAGTGGGTGGCACCATATGTTAATACAGTTTTATGTAGGAATTGACTTAATTTATTGTTTATCTTTGACATACTTGTTTAAGTTGCATCAGAATCCATTAACAACAATTTGAAATACTAGTCAAACTTTGGCGATCACAGTAAACCTATAAAAAACTAATGTAATCAAGTTCATACTTGTATCTCAACATTGATCACATACGAGTGTACACCTTTAAAGAAAATCTTATGAAAAACCTGTCGTAACAACAAATGAGATTGGAGATGAGATTGCTTGCGACCTAAAAAGTTTAATAAGAAAGATTTAAGAAAATGTGTAGTTACACGTAAAGTGCTTATAAAATAAGCCTATTTAACTATCATGATTTTGTAATGTACGCAGAAAAAGGTACTTTTTAATTGTAAAGTTTCATTGATGTATTAGCAATAAATGTCTACATTTAATGATTTAAATCTTATTGCATTAATCCGAATTAGTGAAAACCGGCGAAAATTTTATATTCTTAAACATTGTTATGACAAATGTTGGTAAAATATTATCTTTTAATTAAAGAAATTGAGCTATGTTTATTTATTAAATCTTTTGTCACTTTTGAGTCAAGTTTTTTCAGTGGTTAAGGCGTGAAAATGCTATGGTTACAGATTTACATTCTCATCAATTATTTAAGTTTAACAAGGTTAATTTTCATAATTTTTTTTTAGATATATTATTAAATTTTTATAAAGGCGTCGCTTCATTATTATGTTGCATAAATTTTATGAAAAATGAATCGAATTTAACGTAAAAATGATAAACTCCTGTGCCAGACTAGCACAATTTACTTCGCCAGTGTCACGTAAAATAGAAGAGGCACATAAAGTTATATATCCAACGCAAAATATTTCAAAAAACCATTATTCTTGTAATATTTTATATACAATTTAAAAATATAGGTACACGACATTAACAAATCAACTGTAAACTTTTAACATCTAATATGTAAAAGTAAAAAATAAAAAATATCTCAAAAATGACATATGTCACAGTCCCCAATAAACTTAAACTGTATTCTAAACATAAATCAATGGCATATTTTGACAGTATATGGTGCTTTGTTTTTTTTTAAATTCTGTATAATCTAAAGGTTTCAAGGAAAATTCCAGTTGATAAACATATGGGAATAATTAAAACCCTTCAACAAACTATAATATACTAAATATTATAATTAAGCATTAAAGTCACCTAGTAATTACTAGTCCTTATTGATAATTAATTATAATTAATAGGGTGTTATGATACTGTAATTTTTCCTGCTGGCGGTATCAGATCCCAACGTGTCTATCACAACCTCTGGCGATTCCGTAACAATGACCGATCATTACCGTAATTGTGCGTCCTAGCATTAGCTTAGATTTGTTTACGTATTACGTTGTTACGTAAGAACTGCACGCAGAAAATATTTATTTACGTAACAGTGACTTCGTTTTTTGCTCGATCCGTAATAATGGTAGAAGAAATTTCATCAAATGATAAAATATATATATATATATTCTATACTTAAATAAGGAATAGCCCATTAATGTCCCTGCTGGTCACAGGCTTTCTCCCTCACAGATATACTACAAACAACAACAAAAAATTTTTTACCCTCCTAATTATAATATATACCCTCCTAATTAGATGATATAGATTAAGCATAGGGTAACTAACATATCCGTTATTCGCTACTTTACTGATAAAATATCAAGTAACTCAAAATACTGAAATCTAT
The DNA here is from genome assembly GCA_015832385.1 of Elymnias hypermnestra. Classification (NCBI taxonomy): domain Eukaryota; kingdom Metazoa; phylum Arthropoda; class Insecta; order Lepidoptera; family Nymphalidae; genus Elymnias; species Elymnias hypermnestra. The sequence continues at coordinate 5,182,055 of JACTOM010000194.1, read as the reverse complement.
TATTATGTCACTTATTTGAAGATTTTGTCAGAAATTTATTATGTCACTGTCAATATTTTACTATGGAATGAGCAAATATAATAACTTCAATTTGTTCCTACTTTAGCGACAAAAGGGCTTGTTATTCAAAATCAAAATATCTTTATTCAAGTAGGCCAATTACACCATTTTTGAATAGTCAAATATATATTTTTTCCACACAAAAATTAAATTTAAACAAATTTTACTTTAACTTTTTATTTTTTATTGAAGTGAAACCTCTTTAAGCGCATGAGGCTAAAATTTTTACGAATGAAACGCGTGGTGTGCAGCGTTTTTTATGCTAATTCGTTTCAAGGTTAGGTAGTTTTAACATTTACAAATAACATGTGGCACTTAAACTTGCCATTTAATAATTTTATATACTATTTTTCCTTAAATAAAAATATTTCATTAATTCTCTTTTCTCAATTTTAAATTCAAAAATAAAGTTAAATTAATAATTTCTAATATTGAAATAAAACACGTGGCATTTTTTTTACAATTCATCTTTTGAGACTTCAATAAATTATTTGTATTAAGTATCGACACTTTCAAATATTTTATTGAATTTAATTAATTAAATTCCTTTCATATCTTCCTTTTTCCCTTCCCCGGCTCGGAAATCTAAGATTTGTATGAATATAAACAAGACTGAAAAATTAGCATGCCAAAGAAGTTTCACTTCTGACATGTGTACTACGCACGTCCTTTTTTATTTTATAGATTCTTTTAAAGGGAAAAACTAAACCTCGAAACCATGAAGCCTCGTCTTCACTTTGATGTACTTATCTATTAACTTAATACAATTTTCTTCATATTCCATGTCTATCATATATTTCGTGTACCTCTATATACTACATCTGGGATAAAAATTCATCGTACCTAATATGTAGTCTATGGAAAAAATAACATTTCATTTACAAATAACTTGATAAAATATCAGTTATTGGACCTATAATAACGTCAGAGTTACAGTTATTAAAAATAGCAATAACTTCCACGCCTGCTTTGTTTGGAACACATATTCAAGTGCAAAACATAAACATGAATTTAAAACGACAATTAGGCAAATAGCTTTTATAAAATGAACTTCGGGTGCTTGCTAATGATTCAAGTTCCTTCCAATGATGACAAAAATCCATTGACCCATTACAGTTCCTTTTACGCAAGTGTAAGAAATAATTTTAATGAATAATAAATGTTTAGGTAATAACAAATATATAGAGGTTGTAAATTATAACTTTCTACGATTTACATCTTTAACAAACATTCAAGTGATGTTAGATCAATTTCGTGGTGTGAAAATATATATTTGTATTTGGTTATCCAGCTGTAACTTTGTCCATATTTTTTTACACAGTTATATTATCTAATTTTCAAAAACTATGCGAGCAGATAAAACATTAACAACTGGGACTACATATTTAAACATAAAATATAATTAAGAGATTCCAACAATAAAATCACAGATAAAATGTGTACCTTAAGGTTTCAGTAATTTAGTTTGAAAGTGAGTTTTTGAAGCTATAAATGTGTTTTTATAGCTTTGTGAGTAAAGTAATTCATATGGTACATAACCATATGAATTACTTTCTCTTAATAAATGTACAGATTATAAAAGATGATTCAGAGTGCGATATAAGCAATAATAAAGCTTTAAAACCTCCAAAAAATAATGTCGGAGATAAAATCGCCATATATTTCGTGACAAATAGGTGCAAAATATCGTAAAATAAAGAAAGTGAGCCCTTTTAATCGCTTCTGGTTTTCGCAAGTAAGATATAACACGAAATATATTTGTCAAAGTAGTCAAAGTTAAAAGCGGAAGGCGTTATCGGCTAATTATTGTTTTTAATTTATTAAGTTTTATCTTTAAAAGTGCATATATCTGTTACAGTGTATTAGCCAACAATTAAAAAATATACAATTTTATCCATTTAAAGACACATAACCACCCTGCTTTCTCACATAAGTTTTGGAATAAAAATAGCGGAAAAAGTTCTATGACACTCATAACCGTTTTGTAATATTAAAAATATATACTTTAATTTTATGACTATAAAAAATCTAGGGTATGGTGGGAATTCATATAGAGAAGTGGCCAATATATTTTAATATTTATAACATTAAATGAAAAATAAAAATACGTCAATTTTAACGTGTTAACATTTCCCTTATTAAAAGGAATAGTTGAGAAAATATGGTTTTGAAATAATGATCTAAATAATTGGAGTATATTATGCAGAATATCCTGCAAAACGAGACATTATTTGGAGAAAAATAGATAACGCCGGATGCTATTCCCTCACATCAATAATAAAAGTGGTGGGTGAGACCAATAGCAACAATTTTATCCGCTGGCTCTTCTTGAACTGAAACTTAAAATCAGTTTTATCCGGGGGTAAAAGGTAAAGTAAGTAGCCATTCCATTAACGTTCCACTCACGCATTCATAGGAGAGAGGTTTATTAGAGCTCTGCTGCGGGTTGACAGGCTTAGTATACAAGTGCATTCTCTATTCCTTCAGTCTCATAGTTCGAAGTGACTGGAATCCAAAACGACCAAAAAGAGATCAAGCGCAGGACCGACGGGAGTGGATCACAACGCTAACTTCCCAACTTCGGGAAAATATTGAGAAAATCTTAATAGAAAACTCAATATCGATTCTTGAATTCGCCCGACTCGGTACTCGAACTCAGGACCTCATATCTGTCGGCAAACATGCCAACCACTACACCAATTAGGCATCCGGGGGTGCTAGAGCCGAATGCGTCAGCGATCTTTTGGCCCTTTATCACCCTGATGAAGTTGGTTGCGCTGGGTTTTAGTGGGTATTTTGTTAAAGCCAGCGAGTCCCACACTCACGGATAGAAGTTTAATCTTCATCCGGCGAGCATAAAAGCATTTTCCAACGAAAAATAAATATTATGCAGAAATCGTCAGTTTCTCATAACTTGGGCTGGATATATTTCTTTTAATGGTCCTATTCTTGTTATTTATTTGTTGGCGCTTGTGCGTCCACTTGTCCATACATTGGATGCAATGAATGTAAATTGTGTTCGATATACGTTTATTGCTGAAGTTATTTTTTCTTTTATTACCCTTTGACAACTCGTTGGTACAATAATTGTGAATTTATTTTGAATAATCCTCTACCAAAGTTACCGGACCCTGTTGAGCTAATTGTAATATAATACAGTCATTTTTGAGTTCCTACTATTCGTATATGTCTTCCTGGATATATCATGTTTCATCGTTAATAAAATAATTTTTAGTTATCCACTCAAGTATTTGATGTTAATACAGATTTTTGATACATCAATTTATTAATAAAAGCAGTTTTGCGAAAAATTGTATAGAGGCATCAATTCAAAGTTAACGTCAAATTTCAAGCCAGGTCAAGAAGATGCCTGGATTGCCTTGAAGTCAGCAACCCTCAAATCCACGCAGTTGAGAAAAACCCAGGATTGATTCTTTCTATGTAATGAATTTAAGAAATACGTGTTAGATGGCGAAGAATTTCACTTTATTTCTTGTTAATTTACTTGTTTCATAGCATATAGTGATTTTACCTGATAATGGGTAAGTATTTCTGCACTCCAAGTACTAATTTGTGAAGTGCTAATTTATCTCTTTATGGTTTCTACACTGCATCGTACTGAAACGGTATTTTTTGCTATCTTGAACGTTTTTTCTATTAGAGTTGTAATTAGACTCGGTTTAAGCCTCCCACAAGAATTACCTAATTTAATTTCACTGGGAATCCAAACTAACATTTCTTCTATCGAAGTAATAACCATCATGCCTAGCCGAGAATCTATACACTCGTACACGTACAATGTTCGTACGTACACTTAAAAAAGATGAGGAAACTGACAGTCTTTTAAAATACTAACGTTGGACACAGGTCTCAAAGGAGAGAAGGTTTTTAGAGCACAGACCCCACTTGCTGTTCCATTCTGGGTTAGCAAAAATTTTCTAGAGATAACCATATTGTGTTTTCTGTGGCCAAAAAGTACAATAATTAATTTTAAAAAACATGGAAGCACAAATGTTTTACAAATACACTCAAACAAACTACAAAACACATTATGATCCTTAACAAAAAACCACGCCTCTAACATCTCTTTGGCCATTGCGGCTCTTATGCACTTTATTTTAATTTGTATCATTATTTATGCATGTGAAACTCGGTGCAGAACTAGTTACTGAATAAAGGAATTCACATTTGAATCCGTGATCATCGCGGTATTTGTAAGATCGTATTAATTTTACGAGCAAAATATCGTAAAGTTCCGTCGCTCAGGTATTAAAATTGTAAGTTATCTGTACTTTGCCCTTTATTCAACGACCAATGTAACGCAGTGGCAAGTCTCTTAGTACTTCCAGGGTTGGTTATAGAAATTTGGGACTGTCTCTTGTCTCTGTCACATTTGACTTAAAATATTTACGAAGAAATTATTTATATACAATTTAAGATAAAATTTAATGCAATATAAGTTTGAAGAAATTTTGTTCCCTTCGCATACTTTTAATCTATTTTATCAGGGTCTGAAGTTGTAGGTGGCTTCGGCCGTTGGCTACAACGGTACCAGCAAACACGTGCGTTCATAAAAAGTAAAAAATGCGTTCCAAAAGACCATAAAGAGAAAATTACCTCTTATCACATTCGTGCGCGTCTATTTTAAACTATATCATCTATTTCCACTAAGTCATATTACAGTCAAGCGTTAACTTGTCAACAATAAAAAAAAGCATATAACAGCCTATTAACCCCCCTTTACCAGGTACAGTCGTCCATTCTTTTAAGATAGAGTTTTAAAGTTTAGACTCGTCATGTTTTTCCAAAGCGGGTAGGCTACACATATCCCAGAATAACTTTTCAGATACGCTAATATTTTCCATTTAAAATTATGGTGCATGAACAATGATGAATTTTAAGAACACGAGGCACAATAGGTTACTTATGTAGAGAAAATTAGTGGTTCGGAATTCCAACTAAATTTTTCTTCTCTTCCATGGGTTTTAACGCTATACTTAATTAACTACCATTGTTTGAAGGCATATAAATAAATAAATGTTTATACTGTATGCAAAGAAAAACCAACCTGTTATATGTGTGTGTAAATATATATAAAGTTTCGGATTCTACGAGGCTGGAAAATGTTGCCTAGTGAAAAAATCAAGACGAAATTAAGATAGTTCTTCTATACAAACCATTGAACTTATTAAATCACATACAAATACTTATCATCAGACCTTATAACAACCACAAATAAAAAATAACGAATGTCTTTTGCAACATGTTATAAAACTGTTTCGTGTCAAAAAAAGAAATAACTTTAACGATTTAAAGCTATCTAGATTTACTTGTAAAGAACCGTACAACATTGTAAAAAAAATTAATACGTTTTAAAATTTATCTATGCATATATTAAATTGACTTCTTAAAAAAAGAGATTTCTTTTAATAAACTATAATTATACATACAAAGATACCCTAAATATGTTGTATATTATACAAGGTGTAAGAAAACTGCTCCCGAATATGAAGACAGACGTTAGTTCTAATGACACCTTTGATGATGGGACGGAAAAAAATTGAATCTGATTTAAAAAAATCCTTGTTTTAAAACGTTTTATTTGCATTACTTACGCTCCGTTATGTTAGTATAGTTAAATGAAACTAAAATTTCGAAAAAAATACATTACTTTACTAAGAAAAGCCAACAATTATTTATTTTCATAGCAAAGTGTCTTACGGCACACTGTTGTGGGGAAGGTGGTGGTGGTGGTGGAACATTGAAACTATATTTTACAAAAAAGAACAATACGGGCCATGTATCAATGTATCAATTAGGATCTCGTGCTTCTCTGAGACATAAATTCAAAGAAACATCAATTCTCTATGTACCATCGCAATATATAATATCCGTGATAATATTCATTTATACAGCAAGAAAAATGAAATACACAGTTTTAATACAAGAAATAAAAACAAACTTGTAATTCCATATTTTAGAGTGAAGAAGGTTCAGAAATCATTTGTCGGGTTGTGCATACGCATTTTTAATAAGATACCTCCAGCAATTTCAGATTTGCCCTCACATAATTTTATAATGTTGAAGATTATTTAAGCGATCAAAACGTTTGGACTTGCTATCAGTTGCTGACAGAAGCAATATATTACACGTTGTAACATACAAAACTATCTTTAAAACAGTAACCGTTGAGTTTCTTGCCGGTTTTCAGACGATTCAAAAGCGTTTATTGAACCTATTTGAATAGATGATATGTTGATCATGATTTTTTTTTACAAATTAGTACTAACGTGACGGAGCGTTGATAATACTAATATTTTTTTTTAAATCAGGATCGTTTCATTTCCGTCCCATCATCAAAGGTGTCATCAGTACTAACGTCTGTCTTCGTTTTAGGGAGTGGTATCGTATCACATTGTAATTTGTTTAGGAAAGTAGTAGTGAGTAAGAAGTAACGAGTATTAACAAGAGCATTAGCTGGGTTTTTCTCGCTTTTAATTGACAGTCTCACCATAACTCGTGTCATAGTTTCGGTATACTCGTATATAGCCCAAAATAGGTAAATACATCTACAGTTTCTATGTGTGATATATAAATTGATTCTACCTATGTGCGTTTAAACATTGCTCACCTACATGTCCATCCTACATGCCCATGTCCACGTGCCCCAAACTAGTTTCATTACAAACTGGTTTCGAACTATTTGTGATTGATTTGAAATTTACCAAACTCACATTTTCGCAATATCTTTACACATATTCCCGCGGGACCGGGAACTACGCGGGTTGGAAACCCGTTGGGAACAGCATTATAAATACAATTATGAAATGTCTTTTATAGTTTAAATTATTTAGATATAAATCTATAATTGACTTTCGGTACCGCAAGTTATGTTTCAAGTGTAACCTTTGAAAGGTTTATCTATAAATCAACTTAAACCTTAGACTATACGTGTTTATTAACAATTAAAATAGATTATTACTTTATCCTTAAACCCATAAAGCTTTACTTGGCTCATAACTTAATAATAAAATTATCTGCAGTGTGCAAGTAATGTTCATATGCCAAATTCGTGATACGTCGGAAGGTCAGTTCTTGGTTTACAGAATTTTAATTGGTCTAGGGTAGTATTCGTTTCATTAACTTAGATTTACACATTAAACTTTTAAAATATGCTATAATTAAGTAATAGTTCATACGATGGTAATTGCTCATATATTAAAACAAATATATTTAGGTTCATCACTTCGATTAGTGTCATTATATTCATAAGATTTTGTGCTCTAACTTTCATGTATTTTGTTTAAAAAAAATACTGCAATTGGACTACCTACCGACAATTTATAACTTAAACTAAATACATAAATACCATACGGATACGGAGCATCCCTATACATACATACATAGCATCACGCCTCATTCCAATAGGGGTAGACAGAAACAACATCCTTCCACTTGCCACGATCCTTGCATATCTCCTTCGCTTCTTAAACATATCTATTCATAAACGCGTGCAGGGCACCGATTACCATATTCCCTGCATTCACTCTCCTTTCAATATCACTTTCACATGTTCCATCTTTTGTAAATTTAGATCCCAAGTATACAAATTCTTTCACCTCTTCCACTTGTTCCCCATCTATCAAAATATTGCCATTCATCATAGATTCATCTCGTTCAAAAAGCATAACTTTCGTTTTGTTTACATTCACTTTCATTCCTTTCCCTTTCAAAGCTTCATTCATAATATTTA